>JARHVA010004465.1:242500-307500 GCA_037957365.1 Torreya grandis
CAATAGTGAATGAATTTCAAGAAATGCTAAAACTAGGTATGCTTGAGATAACTAAGGACTGGTGTAAGGACTTGAATTAATTTAAAAGTGTATAGACCAATTAAATACAAAGAATAGGGAAGATTGTTTGAGTGGTCTTGCTTGTATTCTTACTTACTTGAATGATATTTTTTAACCCTTTCAAAATGATCTTTGAATGCGCTTATATATAGATCTATTGGTCATGGGTTATATGAAATCAAACTAAGCTAACGTAATGAAGAAGAGGAATCAGGGGAAAATGGTAATCTAGGCTCAAATTGTGATTGGATAAGAGTGTTAAAAAGGGGACACCCTAGGGTCCAGCGCTATAGTCCAACTTTCTCACTATTGTCTTGAGTAGATGATACCTAGGGGGATGGATTAGTTATGAAGAGAGGGTCTTGGCTCAACTAGGGTCAATTTTAGAAGTCTATGGATGATTGGGAATCAATGAAAGTAAGCCTAAGAGGGTCATGAGAGCAAGCAAGAGGGACCTAAGGATTGGGTGTCTTTAGTCATGCTCAAGTTACCATTTTTTGCATTTTATATGACTAAAAGTAGCTAGAGATATCATTTGTTATAATATTCTTACATGAGATACAATAAACCATGCCTTAGCAACACTAATCAAGAAAGTAAAACATATGCAAAAAGATATTTAATAAGCTATTACTATCATCTACAATAACCAGTATCCCAAATCTTTAAGAGCCTCTCATTTGACATAGCTACTTGTAATAATACATTAAAGATTTGGTGATTACTAAATCATCCTTAAGGCAAGATCAACATCCTCCAATGGCATATGTTCAAGGAAAACCTATGAAAATAACCTTTTAATTCAAAATTCATTATCAAATTTACCCATATTTACTAAATATTAAAACCATGAAATGAAAATTATATACCAAACTCTGAAAACTCTATAAATTAACTTGATATCAGTTCTTCTCTCTTGTGACACAAATATACCATAATATTTTTGGGTTAACAATAGATTTTTTCTCTAATCTGCTCATTGACATGTCTCAAGAATTGAAGTGAAGTCTGTAGATGTAGTTCACTTCAAATTTTATGTTTTTATTTTTTTACTTGGTAAAGATTCATAAATTAGCAGTCTCAAATTTGTAGCTATGATACCCATCACTTAGACCCATGCCTAAAATTTAATGAAATAAACTTAATTCAACTAAGTCCCATTAATTAGAAAATTGTGTGAAATTTACTGAGCCCTGCACCCTGACATGGAATTTACTCTCCTTGCCAAAACAAATGATGATCACTATGCATAACATTAGTGGTATACACCTAAATAATATGTCCATAATTCAAACCAATCACAATTTAAATAAATAGGATTTTTCACATCTTTTATTAAAAAATGTACAAATTAACTATAGATAAACTAGACATATTTCTATGCATGGAAAACAATGAATATTGATTGGTCCAGAAGGCAAAGATAAATTGGAAGTTAAGGTAAAATGAATCCTTTAGTTTACCCTTCAAGACTAATAAAGTCACCCCATTATTAAGTATATATTTAATGACATAAATTAAAAAGAAATGGTCACTTATTAAATGATTGGGGTCATTAATTGTAGTCTCAAAATATTTAAATTAAGATCCACATAAGAATGACATCTGGTGGAGTTATTTACACACACACACACACACACACACACACACACACACACACACACACACACACACACACACACACACACACACACACACACACACACACACATATATATAAGAGTTTAAGAGTAAGAATATTAAACTCTAGATATTTTGACATGGTTTTGTTCCATCTCACACCACATCAATGTATTATTATTAACAAATTATTATTTAAAATATGAATAGAACTTGACATTGTAGACCTTAAATATAGTGGAATACTTAAATTTGATTGGAAATTTCAAATTTGGGTCAACATTTCACCAATTAATTTTATCACTGGATTTGATATGGCTCAAGTACAACCATATAAATAATACAAATGGTATAGCTACATAAAAAAATTTAAGATAAACTTCTTGTCTAACACTTTATAATGTCAAACAATAGAGCTATTGTCTTAGAAGAAGTAAAAAGTCAAGATTAAACCTTATTTTCATCTTAGGTAAGTGAAATAATTATTTTTATAGGAGATTGACTGAGGTTATTATAGGGAAAGACTAAAATTTATGGATGTATGATTGTGTTTGCATTTTTTTAAAATTTATAAAATATAATCATGTTTAGTAGATTGTATCATATGTAAGGATAATTTTTGATAGACCATCAAAATCTTTAAATAATTATCATAAATATATATTATATTTTTTTTTTTCATTCCTTTATTATAAACTATACTAAAATTTTAAAATAAGGGTCATCGAGATTCAAAAATTTCATGATAACAAGGGTCAACCATCAAATTTAGTCCCTAAATTGGGGGTTTACTACTGCGAGACACTTTTTTTTGCATTCTAGTTTTTAGAGACCCTTGTATGAAAATAATTATTTATATATTATTATATGAGGAAAGTAGCATTGGCTCTATTATAAAATAATCAAAACCTATAAATAATAAAAACATGTAGGTGAACATATGACAATGGGCTACGTTAAGCTTAAGAAGATAAAATCTAAAATGAATTTTAAAGATAATTGAATAATATGTTGAATTAATTTTCAATTCAACTTGGCACAATACAAGCATAGTCATCCACAAATAAATAAGGATGAATTGGTTAGAAAATAATAATGAATTACATTAGTTGTGTACAAAAATAGGTCCTAATAGGCTATCTTTATGAAAAATAACAAGAAATGTCATTTTATAAAATATATATAAATTTTAACTAATTTAGTATGAGATTGATAATAAAATTTAGGACACCCATCTTATCAATATTAGATATGTACAATAATAAAATTTCATACAATTATTGTGTGTCACTAGTGTTCTAGTCATATATGTTAAATGGTGATATTTAATCTTTTACAGGGGGAGAGATGACCCCTTATAATCAAAACAATTTATGTAGTTAGACAACTTAAGAAAATAAATGTTATTTTCTAAATTGAGTAAATGTGAATTATTAAATGTTATTTAATCTCAAATATAAAAAATAATCTTCAAAGGTATTGTGAATAAGAACCTTTAAAGGCGATACTATATATCAATGCTAATGTAATTTATTTGGATTCAATCATGGGCATGATTTATTGGTATTGATTAATAATTTTTAAAAAATATACTAAAAAAATGGCCAATTTATTTTGGACACCTTCAACTAGAGGATGTCATAGTATTAACCTCTATAGTTATCATTTGGGATATAAAAATCACTTAGGATACAAAATAAATTTTGTCTTCACCATTCAAAGAATTGAATTACTATGATGAAAATAAAATATTGTGTGTCTAGAAACATGTAAATGGAATGTTTGAAAAAGAAGGATGAGTTCCTTAAAATTGATATATTCAATTAGATTTTTGTTATTATGTTATTTTTGTAAAAAATTATTGATAAACTTTGTTTATGCTTAAAAATTGAATATATACATAGTTAATCCACATTTGTTTAACCAAGTGTTATTATGAATTTTGATGCAAACTAGTGAAGACAATCGCTAATTCATATGGAGATAATGTTATATGACTAAATCCCCATAAATTATTAAAGGTAGAATTTTAAAAAAAATGTATTATGTCTTTTAAAAAATTAAAAAAATTAAAAATTAAAAAGAATCAAGAAAAATTGTGGTAATGTAAAAATATTAATGAAATTCACATAGAGTTATGTGAAAAAGTGGTTAAAAAGTAATTTCCTAATGGGTGGATAATTATGGTTAAAAGAGATGTAATAATAACATGTAAAAAGACTAGATGATGGGTGCATTACATTTTAAAGATTATTATGTATAAAATAAATGAAAATAAATAATGTGACAAGTGTTTTGGTAATAACCACCTCTTGACTAAAATAAATAAGGGATAATCCTTTGATGGATTAGAAAGGAGGAAAAGATATTATTTTGATATATGAATTAAGAGTATTAAAAATGATTTATAAGAGAAACCTAAAGTGTGAAGTGGGAGAGAAGGGGTGCATACGCTACATCCAACTTGGGGTATGAGGTTCACCACAGACATACCTAGCCAAGGTTGTGTGTGCAAGTTTGAAAGTATTAGGTTCCTTATTTTGTAACTGTTGATTGTACCTTTTTATTCTATTGTGAAGGATTAAGTTTAGATCCATGAGTCTCTCCTTTAGATATGTATTAAACCCTAATTTAATATAAAATTATTATTATAGATATGTGTATTTATTTGAGTAACTAGTATATTCTTTCTCTTTTATTTGTGATATATTGCATTAAAATACTCTAAAGATAAAAATGTTTTAAATATAATAAGAATTTAATTATGGTAAATGTTGGTGTCCTAGATTGCACCTTAGCTGAGTAAGTATAGCTTTCATGTCCTCTTACACAAATCTAGTCCAACATGGGAATGACCCTAGTCTATGGGTCATGTTGTCACCAAATCTTGTACCCTAAAAGAAGTTGTTCAAGATTCTTCTAGATTTTGGCAACATGGGAACATTTCTAAGTATGTAGGTGTACCTATATTGGAAATGATCCTATAGATTTAAGGGCTAGATCCTTGAATACATTTTAACATGCTATTATCTATGTTAACTGATCACTTATGGGGAAAAGAGTTAGATATTGTATGAGTTGAACCTACTCTAAAGGAGGTGATTCACCGAATGTTCAAAGATCCAATCTCAAGATTGAACTCATTAGCAAACTAATAGACTATGAATAAAACTAATATAGTGTCTAAAATGGTTTCCAAGCAATAATGCTTCACCTAGAGGTGAATTTGAGGGACCTAGGTTGGATATCAATGAGGGTAAGGCTTGATTGGAAGCACTTATAGTTAACTATCCACTCTATACCTGAGACATCAACCTTAAAACACTCTAGATGACTTTCAAGAAAAGTTTATTAGTACTTAGGTTGAATCTGAACCTTCAAAGCGAAGATGAAAACCAATTTTTCATATCAAACAAATACAAAACACTGAGCAAAAATTAGTAAACAACTACAAAATGCTCTATTCATTACTCTAAGAGGTATACAAAAAAAAATCTAGTAGAATATAGTCATACCAGCCTGAGGGATACTTAACAATAGATCAAAGGCTACATAAATGATTCTGACTATAGGGGGTTGATTCATTTTGGCTTGCAGTAAAAATGGTCAACATTCTTAGTAATTTCCCAAGGGTGGTATGCTTATTATGCCATGACCAATTGCCTAATCCTATCCATTAGGTTACGGAGTCAAAATTATGTAGGTTTGACACATAAAATACCTTAGAAACACACCAAACAATAGAAAATAATATGAACAAAACACAAAGTAAGAAACACACATGTGTTTATAAGCACTTATTGGAACACAACACAAAAAGAAAGGAAATACACACCTAATATAAATATTTATTAAAATGACCATCAATTCTCAATATCAAGGTTTCAAATGTATCCTATTCACAAGGATAGGCAACTCTTCTCCATTCATCTTTGCTAACTGAAAAGAGTTTCTTGGCTTACACTTGATAATGACATATGGTCTACTCCATAGGGTATCAAATTTGGTTTTTATCCCTGGTTTTGCTCTATCTTCATCCCATTTCAATACTATATCACCTGATTAGAATGATCTTAAAGTTACCTTCTTATCAAAAGACCTCTTTATTAGTATTTGGTGTGCCAAGATCTTTGGTTATGCTCCAATGTTCTCTTGATGATTCTAATCATATTCTTGTAAGTAGATTGAACCAACCCATTAGCTTGAGGGTTATAATTAGATGAAGTTATCAAGAATATGCCATTACTACTTGGCTAATTAGTTGTCTTATCACCTATAAAATGAAGAGCATTATTTGAAATAATAGTAGGAGTACCAAACCTTATTATGATGCTCTCATAGAACTCTAAGATAGCATTATCATTAGCTTCCTTCAATGATACTACCTCAACCCATCTTGTAAAGTAGTCAATTATTGTGAGTATCCCTTTATGACTAGAATTTTATGGGGGGTTTATCATACAAATAAAATCAAGACCCCATTGCATGAAAGGTTGGTCTACTTGGATAGGATTCAAAGCGAGAGATGTAAGATTCTACTTTCCTACAAAGAAAGCACATTGTCTACACCTTTTCACCCAAGCATGGTAATCCTTGAAGAGGATAGGCCAATAATATCATTCCCTCATGATCTTGGTAGCTATGGTTCTTAGAGAGAAATGACCTCCTACTGTCCCATCATGAAACCTCTCAAGCAACACTCCAAACTGATCATTATAAATACATCTCAATAGCATACCATTGATGTACCTCCTAAAAATAACACCATCCATAAGACAAAAGGGATTATATTTCAATATAAAATATATCCTTTGTGATCTACTCATATTATTAGGATACTCACCATTTTGAACAACTCTGATCATATCCTATGTCCAACTTTATGTAGGTAATGAACTAGTTGATTGGGAACAATCATGAATAACTAGAGCCTCTTCCTTTGACTCTTGAATATCTTAATCTATATGTTCACAAAGGACTTCACATTTTATCAATTTTTTCACCTTGATATCAACATCATATTCCATTACTTTAGTGACCATCCTACCCTCTTTTCACTAAGATCTTTGCTCAAGAGAAACTTTTTGGCACTAGGATGAGAGACCATAACATGATTATTATTATTTGAGACCATATGTATGAAATTACTTAGTCCCATTAAAATAATAAGGACCTGTTTCTCCACAAATTTTTAATTTACTTCATAATATTATAAACCTTTATTAAAAAATGCAATTGGTTGTTCCACACCCTCATCATTATTTTGCATTAGCATGGTTGAGATAGTATCAAGGTTAGAAAATGAATATAAAATGAAGTATTTAGTAAAATTAGGATTCAAAAGAGTAGGATCTTCTACAATTTATTTATTTATGGCTTTTAAAATACTCTTACCCTCTTTGGTCTAAGAAAATACTTGGTTCTTCTTGAGCATAGTTATGATAGGTTTCACCAAAGATGCAAAACTAGATATGAACCTTCTTATAAAATTTATCTTTCTTAAGAAACTTTGAATACCTTTATTATGTAATGAAAATGATAATCCTAGAGTATCTTTTATTCTTTTAGTATCAATAGTCAAACCATCCTTAGAAACAAAAATGTCCTAAGAGCTTACCTTCATGAACAACAAAGATGCACTTTTTTGGATTGAAAGATACTCCATACTACCTACATATTTTAAACACTTGACTCAAGTGTTACATGTTTTAATTATCATATTTATAAAACATTTTTATATCATCTAGATAAACAAATTACATCTCATTGATCAAACTTTTGAAATCCATGTCTATCACTCTTTGAAATGTGGCACCAGCACTGGACATACCAAAGGGAATCTTCCTATAAGCAAAAATCCCTCATTTATTAGTGTAGACTATCTTAAACTGAACATATTCACTAACTAAAATCTGATTATAGCCTGAATATCCATCTAAAAGAGAGAAACATTGAGAACCTAAAACCATTTGCAAAATCTGCTTCATTAAGGGTAGAAGATAGTGATCTTTGAGTGACACTCTATTAAGATATATAAAGTCTACATAAATTATTATCTCCCAATTATTATTTATAATAGTCAAAATTTTACCCACCCATGTTTAATGCTTGATGGAAAAGATTATCTTAGATTCAAGGAGTTTGGTAAGCTTTAACCTCATGAGTTGCTCAACCTTTGAGTTGATGGGTCTTTGCTTTTGTCTAACTGGTTTAAATCTAGGTTCCAACTCAATGGTATGGTGTGATAGGCTAGGATAAAATTCTTTGAGCTCATTATACTCCCAAGAAAATATACCATGAAAATCTCTACACAACTTAATGAATGCTTACTTCTCTAATGTAGAACCTACCCTGCCTAGTTTGAGGAGTTTGTCCTTGAAGATCAAGACTCTTTCATAATTCTCCTCTTTTCTAGAAACACTCACTTTCTCCTTAATTTGATCATTATAATTGAAGATAATTTCTAAGGTCACTAAACCCTTAGGTATCTTATTGGTTCATAGTTTCACAATCTGATCACCTAATTATTCTTGGAGCCTCCTTTGATACCTTGAAGAAAACTTAGCCTCATTTTGCAAGAATCATGCAATGTGTTTGTCACTATAAAAAACTTGCCAAGATACTTCATTATTAGATACATAAGGTATAATAATTATCTTAATATGAGACTATTTTACCTACTCTTTTATGGTAGTTGGGGTATCAAATTGAGCTCTAATGATAGCTAGTCTATCAGCATGACTATTTTGCTCCTTTGGGACTGATTAAATATTGAATGCATTGAAGTATTAAATAAAATACCATACCTTATGCTTGTATGACTTTTAAAAATGGTTATTTTCAGCAACTACATTCATCACCTGACACATAACCAATTCATTATCTCCATATGCTTGCAATTTCTTGATTCCTTTTCTCCTTGCCCATTAAAGGCCATGAATTAAGCCTTCATACTCAGCCACATTACAAGTACAATTGAAATGAAATATATATGAAGCATAATATTATTTTTTATATAGGGATACCAAAATAACACCATCTTTTTCACCAACTTTACTTCTTGAACCATCAAAAAACATCTTCCATAACTCATCATCTTTACCCTCTTCCTTGGCAAGTAGAGGTGTTGATACTCCTTTTTCATGTATACAATACACTCATAAATTAGTTTAATCCATAAAATCATGGGGATAATGATCATAATTATTAGTTCCATATTCATTAATAAATTTTTTTTAAATACCTTCAATCTTGGAAGAAGTGTCATCATCTAAAATAAAGTCCTTTTCTTCATGGGCCACACAATTCAGATTGGAACTTGTCTCAATGTAAGGTTCAATATGAAACCTTACAAGGGATTATGTCTTCATTATCACATTGGAAACATAACTTATTTTAAATGACAATAAATACCAATCAACTTAGATATAACCACCTATCTTGGTTGTGAAATCCCTTAATAGATAAGATTGTAAAGTGGGTTGGGAGATCAACCACAACTATGTCTTACAAGATAGGAAAACAAGGACAATCATGTAAGAAAACCTTGAAGCCTTTTATCAATCATAATATTTTGGTAGGTGTACCATATAATTTAAGGAACCCTTTGCTATGTGGCTTATATTTTAGGCCCATCTTATCAATTATAACTTTGGGCATGATAAAAGTAAAAGCTCCACTATCGACTATGCAATTATGTACCAACTTGTGACCTATAATTAGGGTGAGGTAAAATCATGAAGGTTTATAAGCTCTAGTGGATGGTTCAATAATGTTACTAGAGTCATTTTCAAGAGAAACATAAATATGACTTTGATATGAGGGTGAGACACTGACAGGGATAACAAATAATTGTTTTTATAAGATTTTTTTTACTAGGAATATGAAGAACATCCCAAAGGGAAATGGATGTTTTATTGTTCTTAAAAGAATATAAAATGTTTAAATAAGCCATACATACTTTATCTTGGGCTCTGATAGGCAAATAATTACTTGTAACTTAAGGAATAAGAGCAAACTTTACCATATTTTGACTTAATGGAGATGTAGAAGTTCTTGGAACTGTCACACTTGTAACTATGTCTTGTTACCTTTTAGGAGGATTGGATAAGTCTTTGGGCATGCTAATGCCACCTCCTAGAGCCTTCCTTGTAGCCCTTATATTTTATATGATAGAGGTTGCTTGATTTAGCATAAAAGTGTCTTTAACTAGAAACTTGGTGAAGATCTCCCCTTGAGGTTGCCAATCTTCATTAACTTACATCATCACCTCATCCTAATTTGATAAGAGGGGAGTAAATCCTCCTTGAGCCACCAGATCTTGCTCTTTATTCTCATTGGCATCCATAAATTGGTCTTGTTACCAATTTTATCCCTATACCAAATTTATATGAACTGGTACCATCACCCTTGCATTGGTGGTGGATTTACGACAATATACATTAACAAGCCTATTGGGATTAGGATACCATTGGCCTCTTCCTCTTACATATAGTTGACCATACTATTTATGATAGGGGTAAGGATTCTAGCAGGCACCTTGTTACATATTATCTTACCTATTTTGAGCCCCTAAGGTTAGGAGATTTGCTTTCTAATCAACATTATTTTCTACCTACCTAGAGTAACCTCTATTTTGGTATTGGCATTAGGAACTTGGGATACCTATGGAGTATTAGTAGAAGTATGAGATAAAGGAGGCATAGACACATGAAGAAGTAATATTCTATCTTGGATGAGAATATTATTAGTTTTGATAGCAAGATCATACATTTTGAGAAGAGTGGAATCTCTTAGATTGAAGCATGACAACAATTTCAGTCCCAATGGCTTTCAAGTAAGTAGGGAACACAAAGCTAGCAGGTGGTCTCATGGGAGAAGGTAATCTATGCCAAGTCTTTAGAAACATTTCATTAAAGTCATTCATTATTTCTTTGGGTCCCCTTTTTATCAAGTTGATTTGATGTATGACAGAGGCATGGTCACTCTCATTCTCAAATCTATAAGTTTGTGGACATGCTATTGCCACCTCCTAGAGCCTTCCTCATGGCCCTTATATTTTCTAAGATAGAGGCTCCTTGATTTAGCATAAAAGTTTCTTTAACTAGAAACTTGGTGAAGATCTCCACTTGAGGTTGCCAATCTTCATTAACTTGAATCATCACCTCATCCTCATTTGATAGGAGGAGAGTAAATCCTCTTTGAGCCACTAGATCTTGCTCTTTATTCTCATTGGCATCCATAAATTGGTCTTGTTGCCAATTTTTTCCCTATACCAAATTTATATGAACTGGTACCATCTCCCTTGCATTGGTGTTAGGATTAGGAAACCATTGACCTCTTCCTCTTCCATATTGTTGACCATACTATTTATGATAGGGGTAAGAATTCTGATAGGCACCTTTTTGCATATTATATTGCCTATTTTGATCCCTTAAGGTTAGGAAATTTGCTTTCTAATCAACATTATTTTCTACCTACCTAGAGTAACCTCTATTTTGGTATTGGCATCAGGAACTTGGGATACATATGGAGTATTAGTAGAAGTATGAGATAAAAGAGGCATAGACACATGAAAAAGTAATATTCTATCTTGGATGAGACTATTCTTAGTTTTGATAGCAATATCATACATTTTGAGAAGAGTGGAATCTCCCAAATTGAAGCATGACAACAATTTTAGTCCCAATGGATTTCAAGTAAGTAGGGAACACAATGCTATCAGGTGGTCTCATGGGAGAAGGAAATTTATGCCAAGTCTTTAAAAACATTTCATTGAATTCATTCATTATTTATTTGGGTCCCCTTTTTATCAAGTTGAGCTGATGTATGAGAGAGGCATGGTCACTCTCATTTTCAAATCTAGAAGTTTGTGGACATGCTACTACCACCTCCTAGAGCCTTCCTCATGGCCCTTATATTTTCTATGATAAAGGCTCCCTGATTTAGCATAAAAGCATCTTTAACTAGAAACTTGGTGAAGATCTCCCCTTGAGGTTACCAATCCTCATTAACTTGCATCATCACCTCATCCTCATTTGATAGGAGGGGAGTAAATCCTCCTTGAGCGACTAGATGTTTCTCTTTATTCTCATTGGCATCCATAAATTAGTTCTGTTACCAATTTTCTCCCTGTACCAAATTTATATGTAGTGGTACCATCTCCCTTGCATTGGTGGTAGAGTTACAACAATATACATTAACAAGCCTATTGGTATTATGATACCATTGGCCTCTCCCTCTTCCATATTTTTTACCATAATATTAATGATAGGGGTAAGGATTCTGATAGGCACCTTGTTGCATATTATCTTGCCTATTTTGAGCCCCTAAATTTAGGAAATTTTATTTCTAATCAACATTATTTTCTACCTACCTAGGAGTAACCTTTGTTTTGGTATTGGCATTAGGAAGTTGGGATACATATGGAGTATTAGTAGAAATATGAGACAAAGGAGGCATAGACATGTGAAGAAGTAATATTCTATCTTGGATGAGACTATTCTTAGTTTTAATAGCAAGATCATACATTTTGAGAAGAGTGGAATCTCTTATAGATTGAATCATGACAAAAACTTTAGTCCCAATGGCTTTCAAGTAAGTAGGGAACACAAAGCTAGCAAGTGATCTCATGGGAGAAGGCAATCTATGCCAAGTCTTCTAAAACATTTCATTGAAGTCATTCATTGTTTCTTTGGGTCCCCTTTTTATCAAGTTGAGTGGATGTATGCGAGAGGCATGGCCACTCTCATTTTCAAATATAGAAGTCTGTGGGCATGTTACTACCACCTCCTAGAGCCTTCCTCATGGCCCTTATATTTTCTATGATAGAGGCTCCTTGATTTAGCATAAAAGTGTCTTTAACTAGAAAATTGGTGAAGATCTCCCCTTGAGGTTTCCAATCTTCATTAACTTGCATCATCACTTCATCCTAATTTGATAGGAGGGGAGGAACTCCTCCTTGAGCCACTAGATCTTACTCTTTATTCTTATTAGCATCGATAAATTGGTCTTGCTACCAGTTTTCTCCCTATACCAAATTTCTATGAACTAGTACCATCTCCCTTGCATTGGTGGTAGAGTTAGGATAGTATACATTGACAAGCCTATTGGGATTAGGTTACCATTGGCCTCTTCCTCTTCCATATTATTGACCATACTATTTATGATAGAGGTAGGGATTCTGATAGGCACCTTGTTACATATTAGCTTGCCTATTTTGAGCCTCTAAGGTTAGCAACTTTGCTTTCCAATCAACATAATTTTTTGCATACCTAGGAGTAAGATTAGTTTTAGTATTAGAATTAGGAACTTGGGATACATCTAGAGTATTAGTAGAAGTATGAGATAAAAGAGGCATATACACCTGAAGAAGTAATATTTTATCTTGGATGAGACTATTCTTAGTTTTGATAGCAAGATCATATGCTTTGAGAAGAGTGGAATCTCCTAGATTGAAGCATGACAACAATTTTAGTCCCAATGGATTTCAAGTAAGGAACACAAAGTTATAAGGTGGTCTCATGGGAGAAGGCAATCTATGCCATGTCTTTAGAAACATTTCATTAAAGTAGTTAATTATTTTTTGGGTCTCCTTTTTATCAAGTTGAGCTGATGTATGAGAGAGGCATGGTCACTCTCATTTTCAAATCTAGAAGTATGTGGACATGTTACTACCACCTCCTAGAAGCTCCTTGATTTAGCATAAAAGTTTCTTTTACTAGAAAATTAGTGAAGATCTCCCCTTGAGGTTGCCAATCTTCATTAACTTACATCATCACCTCATCCTCATTTGATAGGAGGGGAGTAAATCCTCATTGAGCCACTAAATCTTACTCTTTATTCTAATTGGCATCCATAAATTGGTCTTGCTACCAATTTTCTCCCTGTACCAATTTTGTATGAACTGGTACCATCTCCCTTGCATTAGTGGTAGAGTTAGGATAGTATACATTAACAAGCCTATTAGGATTAGGCTACCATTGGCCTCTTCCTCTTTCATATTGTTTAACATACTATTTATGGTAGTGGTAAGGATTCTAATGGGCATCTTGTTGCATATTAACTTGCTTATTTTGATATTCTAAGGTTAGGAACTTTGCTTTCCAATCAACATTATTTTTTTCCTACCTAGGAGTAACCTCTATTTTGGTATTGGCATTAGGAACTTGGGACACATCTAGAGTATTAGTAGAAGTATGAGATAAAGGAGGCATAAACACCAGAAGAAGTAATATTCTAGCTTGGATGAGACTATTCTTAGTTTTGATAGCAATATCATACACTTTGAGAAGAGTGGAATCTCCCATAGGTTGAAGCATGATAATAATTTTAGTCCCAATGGATTTTAAGTAAGTAGGGAACACAAAGCTATCAGGTGGTCTCATGAGAGAAGGAAATCCATGCCAAGGCTTCTGAAACATTTCATTAAAGTCATTCATTGTTTCTTTGGATCCCCTTTTTATCAAGTTGAGCTAATGTATGAGAGAGGCATGGTTACTCTTAGTTTCAAATCTATAATTCTGTGGGAATGCTACTACCATCTCTTAGAGCCTTCCTCATGGACCTTATATTTTCTATGATAGAGGCTTCTTGATTTAGCATAAAAGTGTATTTAACTAGAAAAGTGGTGAAGATCTCCCCTTGAGGTTGCCAATATTCATTAACTTGAACAATTACCTCATCCTAATTTTATAAGAGGGGAGTAACTCCTCTTAGAGCCACCAGATCTTGCTCTTTATGCTCATTGGTATCCATAAAATGGTCTTGCAACCAATATTCTCCTTGTACCAAATTTATATAAATGGGTACCTTCTCCCTTACATGGTGTTAGAGTTAGGACATTATACATTAACAAGCCTGTTGGGATTAGGCTACCATTGGCCTCCTCCTCTTCCATATTGTTGACCATACTATTTATGATATGAATAAGGATTTTGATAGGCACCTTGTTGCATATTAGCTTGCCTATTTTGAGCCTCTAAGGTTAGGAAATTTTCTTTCCAATCAACATTATTTTCTGCCTACCTAGGAGTAACCTTAGTTTTGGTATTGGCATTAGGAACTTGGGCTACATCTAGAGTATTAGTAGAAGTATGAGATAATGGGGACATAAACACCTAAAAAAGTAATCTTCTAGCATGGATGAGACTATTCTTAGTTTTGATAGCAAGATCATACACTTTGAGAAGAGTGGAATCTCCCATAGCTTGAAACATGATAATAATTTTAGTCCTAATGGCTTTCTAGTAAGTAGGGAACACAAAGCTAACAGGTGGTCTCATGGGAGAAGGTAATCGATGTCAAGTCTTCTAAAACATTTCATTAAAGTCATTCATTGTTTCTTTAGGTCCCCTTTTTATCAAGTTAAGCTAATGTATGAGAGAGGCATGGTCACTCTCATTTTCAAATCTAGAAGTCTATGGGCATGCTACTGCCACCTCCTAGATCCTTCCTCATGGCACTTATATTTTCTATGATAGAGGCTCATTGATTTAGCATAAAAGTGTCTTTAACTAGAAACTTGGTGAAAATATCCCATTGAGGTTGCCAATCTTCATTAAATTACATCATCACCTCATCCTCATTTGATAGGAGGGTAGTAACTCCTACTTAAGCCACCAGATCTTGCTCTTTATTCTCATTGGCATCCATAAATTGGTCTTGTTACGAATTTTCTCCCTGTACCAAATTTATATGAACTAGTACATCTCCCTTGCATTAGTGGTAGATTTAGGACAATATACATTAACAAGCCTATAGGGATTAGGCTACCATTGGCCTCTTCCTCTTCCATATTGTTGACCATACTATTTATGAAAGGGGTAAGGATTTTGATAGGCACTTTGTTGCATATTAGCTTGTTGAGCCTCTAATGTTAGGAACTTTGCTTTCTAATCAACATTATTTTCTACCTACATAGGAGTAACCTTTATTTTGGTATTGGAATTAGGAACTTGGGCTACATCTAGAGTATTAGTCAAAGTATGAGATAAAGGAGGCACAAACACCTGAAGAAGTAATATTCTATCTTAGATGAGAATTTTCTTAGTTTTGATAGAAAGATCATATGCTTTGAGAAGAGTGGAATCTCCTAGATTGAAACATGACAACAATTTTAGTCCCAATGGATTTCAAGTAAGTAGGGAACACAAAGCTAGCAGGTGGTCTCATGGGAGAAGGCAATCTATGCCATGTCTTTAGAAACATTTCATTGAAGTCATTAATTATTTTTTTGGGTCCTCTTTTTATCAACTTTAGCTAATGTATGAGAAAGTTATGGTCACTCTCATTTTCAAATCTAGAAGTTTGTGGGAATGCTACTACCATCTCCTAGAGCCTTCCTCATGGCCCTTACATTTTCTATGATAGAGGCTCCTTGATTTAGCTTAAAATTGTCTTTAACTATAAAATTGGTGAACATCTACCCTTGAGGTTGTCAATATTCATTAACTTGCATCATCACCTCATCCTAATTTGATAAGAGGGGAGTAACTCCTCCTTGAGCCACCAGATATTGCTTTCTATTCTCATTGGCATCCATAAATTGGTCTTGCAACCAATTTTCTCCCTGTACCAAATTTATATGAAATGCTACCATCTCCCTTACATTGGTGGTAGAGTTAGGACATTATACATTAATAAGACTATTGGGATTAGGCTACCATTGGCCTCTTCCTCTTCCATATTGTTGACCATACTATTTATGATAGGGGTAAGGATTCTGATAGGCATCTTGTTGCATATTAGCTTGCTTATTTTGAGCCTCTAAGGTTAGGATCTTTGCTTTCCAATCAACATTAATTTCTACCTACCTAGGATTAACCTTAGTTTTGGTATTGGCATTAGGAACTTGGGCTACATCTAGAGTACTAGTAGAAGTATGAGATAAAGGAGGCATACACACGTGAAGAAGTAATCTTCTAGCTTGGATGAGACTGTTCTTAGTTTTGATAGAAAGATCATATGATTTGAGAAGAGTGGAATCTCCCATAGATTGAAGCATGCCAACAATTTCAGTCCCAATGGATTTCAAGTAAGTAGGGAACACAAAGCTAGCAGGTGGTCTCATGGGAGAAGGTAATCTATGCCAAGTCTTCTAAAACATTTCATTGAAGTCATTCATTATTTCTTTGGGTCTCCTTTTTATCAAGTTGAGCTGATGTATGAGAGAGGCATGGTCACTCTCATTTTCAAATCTAGAAGTCTATGGGCATGCTACTGCCACCTCCTAGAGCCTTCCTCATGGCCCTTATATTTTCTATGATAGAGGCTCATTTATTTAGCATAAAATTGTCTTTAACTATAAACTTGGTGAAGATCTCCCCTTGAGGTTGCCAATCTTCATTAACTTCCATCATCACCTTATCCTCATTTGATAGGAGGGGAGTAACTCCTCCTTGAGCCACTAGATCTTGCTTTTTATTCTCATTGGCATCCATAAGTTGGTCTTGTTAACAATTTTCGCCTTATACCAAATTTATATGAACTAATACCATCTCCCTTGAATTGGTGGTAGATTTAGGACAATATACATTAACAATCCTATTAGGATTAGGCTACCATTGGCCTCTTTCTCTTCCATATTGTTGACCATACTATTTATGATAGGGGTAAAGATTTTGATAGGCACCTTGTTGCATATTAGCTTGCCTATTTTGAGCCTCTAAGGTTAGGATATTTTCTTTCCAATCAACATTATTTTTTGCCTACCTAGGAATAACCTTAGTTTTGGTATTAGCATTAGGAACTTGGGCTACATCTAGAGTATTAGTAGAAGTATGAGATAAAAGAGGCATAGACACATGAAGAAGTAATATTCTAGCTTAAATGAGACTATTCTTAGTTTTGATAGCAAGGTCATATGCTTTGAGAAGAGTGGAATCTCCCATAGATTGAAGCATGACAACAATTTCACTCCTAATGGCTTTCAACTAAGTAGGGAACACAAAGCTAGCAAGTGGTCTCATGGGAGAAGGTAATCTATCCCAAGTCTTCTCAAACATTTAATTGAAGTCATTCATTGTTTCTTTGGGTCTCATTTTTATCAAGTTGAGCTGATGTATGAGAGAGGCATGGTCACTCTCATTTTCAAATCTAGAAGTCAAAAACACTACAAACTCATCCCATGTTGTGATGCATCCACCTTCTAGAGTCTTATACCAATTAAGAGCCTTCTCTTTGAGAGACATTGCAAGGAGTCTAATGGTAATGTTCTCTTGAATAATATTATGAAAATTTCAAAAGTTAGAAACATCTCTAATGTGCTTGGTAAGTGTGACATGGATCTCAAAATTGAATGTGGGCACAAATTTAATGGCATTAAGAGGAATGGCATCACATACTTGAAGTTGAATTAAATTTTTGGTATCAAAGATAGGGAAAGCATGAGTTCTATCCATGTATTCTTCTTCAAGATCTTCAATTTATTCAACCTCTTCACTCTCTTCCTCTCTATAAAAATCCACTCATTCTTCAAAGGGTAGATTAAGCTCTAGATATTGAGATTCAAGAGGAATCTTATGTTGAATGGGATGGTTAATGGGATTGAATGTTCTACCAGAGGATGACCTAGTGAGAACCATTAATTATGAATGTAAGTTTATAAAAAAATGGCCTTGAACTAGATTTAACTTGAAGGAGTTGAGAAATGCTGAGTAGCACACCAAATTATAGTTGATGTTGTCAAGACCAACATGCACCTTGATAAGTTATCATGAAGACAATGGGTCCCATCGGGCATGCCATAACTATTATCATACCAATAAAATCAAGAACCTTGAATAAGTTATTCAATATCATTCTATATTTGTGTAACATGGGAATATTTATAGGTATGTGGGTGTACCTATATTGGAAATGAGCCTCTAGATTTAAGGGCTAGATCCCTGAGTGCATTTTGACATGCTCTTATCTATGCCAATTTATCACTTATGAGAAAAAGAGTTAGAGATTACATGAATTGAACCTAATTTAAAGGAGGTGATTCACCAAATGCTTAAAGATCCACTCTCAATATTTAACTCATTAACACACTAATAGACTATGAATAGAATTAATGTAGTGTCTACAATGATTTCCAAGCAATAATTATTCACCTAGAGGTCGATTTGATGAACCTAGGCTAGGGGGAAATGAGGGTAAGTCTTGATTGGAAGCACTTATAGTCAAATATCCACTCTATACTTTAGACATCAACCTTAATACACTTTAGATGACCTACAAGAAAAGTTTATTATAACTTAGGTTGAACTTGGACCTGTAAAGGGAAGATGATAACCATTTTTGCATATCAAACAAATACAAAACACTAAGCACAGATTAGTAAACAACTATAAAATGCTCTATGACTTTCTCCAAGAGGTAAAAAAATATAATTTCTAATAGATTATAGTCATACTAGCTTGAGGGATACTTAAAAATACCCCAAAGGCTATATTTATAAAAGAAAGGGGCTTTAGGGAGAGATATCTTGGTGTTAAAAGAGGAATCAATGAGTTCAACTACACTTCAACCAAAATTACAACTACCTCTATATTTATGCTCATTAGAGCTTCCTAATTGATCTAGGTTACTTCAAGTGGATGTTTAATTACATTATTCCCTCGTTGGTGCTTCCTAATGGTTGCAACACTAGGATCAAGTTATTTCAAGATGGGTCCTAGCATCAATGTAGTTATAACCATTAGATCAATTTGTTAGAGATTTGTCTTAGTACTAACTTCTCTTCACTAGTTTGTCATGGCATGCAAAAGTGGAGAGAAGGGTCCTTTTCATGTAATTGGTCTTGGAGATGAAACTATTGAGGTCTACATGTATGCCTTCATGGCAACATTTAAAATGCCAGCTCTTATTCAAATTAGATCATGCTCAAACTCGTCCCCATGTTCATAGGTCCACTATAGATAGAAAACCAAACTCCGACTATTAGTTTTCCTATAGTCATTATATTGATGCAAACCTATATACTATATAGCCACCTTTCTTGATCCAAATAGATCCAAATATACCCATTATGTTATTGTATAAGCTATGGATTCACCATGTACATAGGTCCTCCTTTAAAATATGGTGAAAATGGTTGTAGAATACACCCTACATGACACAAACCCTTGAGTTGGAGGTCTATATTAATATGTAATGGTGGTCCCTTTATATCCTTTAACCTAACTGCATCAATGTGTCACTTTAATGGCATTTAGTTGAGTTCCAATGGTGAAACAATGACCTTGTAAGACTTATTTGCCTTTGTCAACAAAGGCTTTGTCAACTTCCATAAAAAATCCTAGGCTGACCTTTATTTTAATTGGATATCAACTATGACTCAGATCATTGAATCATTAACCTTTTCTCACACCATCTGATCTCCATGGTATGGGTTATTATGAGCCCTTGGATTTGTCCTTGAGCTATCAATTCTTTATAATATAGTGCACTTGGTAGTCTTAGGTTTGCACTTAAGATTTACTATTAGTCTTCCTACTTTAAGCACTTATGCCACCTAGTGGCCTCTCAAGCTCCTTGACCTTTTGACTCATCTCACACTGTCGATCTTCCTTGGTATGAATGAATACCAACCATTAAATCTACTTGCATTTGAAAACAAAAGGATATTTATCGTGGTCTAAATTTGACATCTACATGACCATCATTTGATGGTGAAATGACTATCATTGACATCTGTATGACCATCAAATTTAAGACTCTAATGGTTTTTGCCATAGATTAAAGTTGACATCTACACAAATGTCTACCATTATTTAACCAACTTTGAAATCTTGGATTTGGAAGTGAAAACATCATGGAGGAACCAAATTTGTAGGAGATGTTCTTGATACTAAAATTATTGTGCCCACTTGATCCACAGGTTTTAGGATATTTCTAAGTGTGTTTATAAAGTGTTTAAGTGAGATGACCTGCATGTTTTTCATGATGTCCACATGCCTATCACTGATCATTTGAACCTAAAAACTATTTACCAAGGCTTGAATTTTATGTTTTCATAAACATCCTACTTTTTAGGTCCAATTTTGAAACTACAAAACTTGAGCTAAAAAGCTCGCGTGGACACAGAACTTTTAGGATATGATCATATTGTGAAGAAATACATGGTGCTACAATATTTTAGCTTGCATGGATTTCTGAGGTGCATTTATAAAATCCACAAAAAAGCTAACTAGTGTGTTTTCATGTGATATGTAGGATGGCCTAGCCCCTTAGACTTGGCAAGCTAAACTTTGAAAGGTTAGATCTCAAGATAAAAGACTCATTAAGATATGAAACTTGCAAAGAATGATCTTAGCACTAAGGAAATTGATCATATGTTGTTTGATGGTCACATGAGGCTTTTTGAGTGTATTTAAAAATTCAAAAATGAGATGGCCCATTCCTTTCTAGATGACATCCTGGTGACATCCTAATTTCTTAGGCTTGTGCTTGAGCTATTGCTGGATCTTTGAAAACTCTAATGAACTTCTTGAGGTCTATACAAACTCTCTCCATTATCCTAACCTATTTTACACCATGAAAACCTAAAAATTACATATATGACTCTAAAATGACCCCTAAGACACCAAATGACACAAGGACTAAGCTAGATTATGACCAAAGCTAGAATGGCATATGAAATGACATCAAATGAACTACAACATACTCTATGACATTATAAAAATCCCCCTATACAAGATTATGACTATAATGGGTTGACCCATTTTAGATTGTGGTAAAAATGGTTAACATATCACCTAAACCTGGGTCAAACCTCTAAATAAGATTGGATTCCTTCTGGATCTATCACTTAAACTAGACCTAAACTAACAATTACTTAGAAAAGGGGAGAGAGAGTAACAAAAATATATGAAAGAATATAAAATGAGGTGATGCACCAGTAATTGGAACACTTATACTTTGAATAAGACACACTATAAGACACATTCAAGACCAAATAAAATTAGTCCCACATAAGCGTTTCATAATAAGGCATTGATCAGCTATCAAACTAGTATGAAAGGGCATATATCTACTTTCAAGCTAATCAATAAACTATATATTACACTTAAAATGACCTGTGAGGACTGAAAAGAACTTAATTAAAGTGAGGAAACTTAGACATAGGCAAGGAACACATATATTCACTTAACCATAGCACATGGATTCATAGAACACACTTCAATTCAGTTTGAAAAAATGATGGAATTCAATGTTTATTGTATCAAAAGGTGTTACAGTACAAATTTTAGTATAGATTGAGTAATCCAAAGCATCAGAGTCTATTTACCTAAATAATATTAGTTATTTCTTATCTAAAAACTTCTATAGATTTATACCATGTGGAATAAGATGGAACATATATAGAAAAGGGGGATAAGAGAGGGGAAGTTGTAATAGATTAGCACCAATTTGAGGCTATTGAGTCATGATCTTATCAAGAAGGAATCAATATTTTAAAATATATGTATCAAAATTAAATTTTCATTATCTTTATTATCTCTTCCTTAGAACTCCATGCCACCTTCTACTTGATCTACTGACAAGGACAAACTTATGCTATCTAAAAACTGATAGCTTCATGCCACATCTACTTTAGATGGCCATAAATACTTGTTTATCAAAAACATGACCATATCAAAAGAAGAGACACTTCCACATAATCACATTTATGTTTTTATTTTCTCCAACTTGAACATAGGTCCACCATTGATAAAAAAATTAACCCAATCTATCAATTTTCACGTAGTCATAATATCCATGAAAGTCTAACAAACATGTAGTCTTGCTTAATATCTATATTAGAAATGAAATATTTTGATTCTAAACCATGTGAGGGATAAAAAGCTTCTACACATGAGGATATTCAATCTAGAAGAGTAGTGAACACATCAATGGAGTAATGTTTCAACAAGGTTGACAGGTTCTAAATTATCGACCATAGGTCCTGTTTAAACTTTAATGGTGATAGAGATTTATCCTTGACCATATTGCCTATATGACTAAATATAATATTGATTAAACTCTAATGATGACATTTATATTTAAAAACTTCATTCACCTAGGTAAAAATCTAGTTCATTGACCTCCACCAAAAGTTTTTAGATTTGCCCTTTGTTTATTGGTTATCGACTGCCAACTCAGACTTATCAATTTTTGCCAAACTATCTTCTCCTTATCAGTCCCCAAGATATGATAACTCTTTGAATTTAACTTGTAAAATTAGATATAGATATATTAATAAACATGAGACTTTAATATATCCTCTAACTCTATGACTTTAACTCTCACTGTTAGATCTAGATGTACGAATGGATGTGAGCCTTTGATCTAGATCCTCTGACTCTTTGAATTTAACTCACACCATTAGATATAGATGTATGAATTAATGTGAACCATATATATACCTAGGAACTAAAATTTTAAATAAAATGGCTAATTCACGAGGCCAAAATTTGATGTATGTATGTATATATTTGATGTCCATGTGAACATCTTCGACATCTACATGAATGTCTTAGGATTTTTGAATCTTAATGGTTATTTTTTATGGTTTAAATTTAAAATTTGAGTGCATATAATTTTACATCCATGAAAACATCAATGACATCTTCAAGCATGTCACAATTTAAACATGAGTGATTAATTGCCAAGGTTTGAACTTGATGTCTGCACAACCATCCTACTCTACAAGTTCAACTTTGAAGGCTTATATCTTGAAATAGAGAACTCATCGAGACATGAAATTTTTAGATCATGATCTTTGCATGAAGTAATTCATGTCCATTCAATTTTTTTGGCCTATGAGGCTCTTTAGATGAACTTATTAAATGCACAACTATCTTACTCCACTCATTCCTACATGACATCTTGATGATTGTTTAGTCTCTTAAAAACACAAAAATTGCATTTCAAGCCTTTTTAAAGTGTTTTAAAAGGTTAAAAATTCTATTTGATCTCCTCTTGAATTCTATATGTTCCTTGTGGCATTGGGTCACTCTTCAATCAAGACTCTATTTAGCTTCTCATTTTGAACTAGGCATGTAGGCCAAATTTGGTCAACATCTTTAGTGACTTAGCTGGGTAGCATGCCTATTATGCTTGAGAACCAAACTATTTACATGACCTTTGGAATCATAAAAAATGACTAAAAGAAACCTCTTTTATTGAAAAATACAATAGATTCTACCAAAATAGGGAAAGAAACATGGAAAATAGGGAATCTAATTAAACAAAGTAGATGTGAAAAAAAAGCACTTATTTGGGACAAAACAAAAGTAAACTAGTCTAACTAACCAAGACAAAACATGATCCACCTAGATCAAAAGGGAAATTTTAAAACTCACTCATTCTTAAAGTAAATACAAGCTACAAACCAGGGTTTTTAATGAACATAACCTTTGATGAGTGACTCTTCTTGCCTACTAACTCTCTTAGCATCTCCTCAAATGAGTCATTAATAGCAAACCAATCACCAACAAAAAAGAACTCGTCTTGCACTTTAGGATCTTTTTCATGTTGCATATCAACTACAACCTTGTCTAGTGATATCTCATCTATGCATTGTCCTTGAGTGACCTCATCTTTCTTATCATCTTCTATGAGTTCTCTAAGCTCTTTAAGGAGATTTTAATACTAAACCAATCTTCATCATGTTTTTGAATAGGTGGCTATTAATCAAACTTCTCAATAAAATGCTCTCCAATGGGCAACATATCCTTACAAAGCTCTTTAATCTCTTTCTAAGATTTAAAGTACAAATGATAATCATCTTAGTGTTCTTAATTTTTATCAACCTAGATAAGATCATTTTGAAAGGTATGTTCATATTTCTTAGTTAGATACATCTTAAATTCAATCATGACTTCAACTATTAACAATTCTTCATGGAATTCTTCCATAACAAGACCAACTTTCTCCTTTATACCTAAGATAACTTTTTCAAGATCAAATACCTCATTTTTGACTTGTACCTCACGTGAAGTATCAATGAGGATATATTCATCATACACAATTAAAAAAACTTCTTTGCATTTGCCAAGAACTTGACTTGGGAATGTAACCTCTTTCTTTATCTCCCATAGAATAGGCTCTTCCTAAAGAAGGGAGATGGTGGGAGGGTGATGAAATTCTTTGGTTTGAGAGGGAATATGAAGCATGGAAGGTTAATCATGATCATATTTTGGGATCTTGAAGGAAATGGAATAATTTATGGATTTTGAAAAGGAGGGAAAGATAAACTTTTAAGGACCTCTACATTCTTCTCCTTCCACTTAGCCATCACCTCATCAAAGTTTAAAATCTCCTTATTCTCATGGATAACTTGAACTTGTGGGATGAGTGGTGAAGAAGGGGGACTATAAGAAAGTTTAGTCTCCTACATAGGCATAGGAATAAATTCTTGAATAGGATCTTAAATCCAACTAGGAAGATCCATTGCCTCACATTTGGCATGGTTAAGAACTTCATGAGAATAAGGAGCACAAAAAGGCTAGTAATGAATACAAGAGGGTCTTTGAGACAACTGATCCAACTCAATTTTTTTCCTTTCCAAATATTTCATCTTCTCTAACATAAAGGTAAAAAATTCATGCCTCTCCTCTAGATCATTGGACACATTTAGAAATAGACCATTCACTTCCTCAAACTAGGAATTTGAACATACTTTTCTTGCATATTCTAGAATTTTGAGCTCTAAATATTCCATCCTTTCTTGGATATAATGTAACTCATTTGAAACATCATATCCATATGGGAAAGGTTAAATATGGTCTTGAGACTGATATGGTTCACAAGGGGGATAAGAGTCATGCTCTTGATAATAAGGATCATGAAAAACTTGATATGGCTCATCATAGATTTGATAAAACTCTTGGCAAAGTTAATTAGACTCATAAAAAGGATCATGTGGATCTTGACAAGGCTAGTATGATCCATGATAAGGATGATAAGGAGGTATTACATAGGGATTTTCCTCATACATAACCATGAAAATAACATAAGAATAGTGCAATAAAAATAGACTTACTTGGAAATTTTTTAGGCTTTCAAAAATAATTACTTGAGCTTGGGATCACTAAATTATTCATGAATAACACTGCTACAAATACAATTTCACTAAGACCAGCTCTAATGGGTCACATCGAGCAAGCCAAAACTGTTAGTGTCCTAGATTGTACACTAGCTAAGTAAGGAGTTTGTTCAAGTCCTCTTACACAAATCTAGTCCAACATGGGAATGAACCTAGGCTATGGGTCACCTAAACTTGGGACAAAGCTATAGTTAAGTTCAAATTACTTTTGGATCTATCACCTAAATTGGACCTAAACTAATAATTTCTTGAAAAAGGGGAGAGAGTGTAACAACAATATATAAAAGCATATAAAATGAGGTGATGCACTAGTAATTGGAACATTTATACTTTGCATAAGACATACTATAATACACATTCAAGACCAAATAAAATGAGTCCCACATAATTATTTCACAATAAGGCATTGGCCAACTATCAAACGAGCATGAGAGGGTAGATATCCACTTCCAAGATAATCAATAAACAATATATTGCACTTAAAATGACCTGTGAGGACTACAAAGCACTTAATGAAGGTGAGTAAAATTAAACATAGGCAAGGAAAACATATATTCACTTAATGATAACACATGGATTCATAGAACACACTTAAATTTGGTTTGCAAAAATGATGGAATTTAGTCTTTATTGCATCAAAAGGTGCTATAGTATAAATTTTAGAATAGCCTGAGTAAGTCAAAGTATAAGAGTCTAGTTCTCTAAAAAATCTTAGAGATTTTTTGTCTAAAAACTTCTAGAGATTGCCACTAGTGGAATAAGATAGAACATATATAGAAAAGGGGGAGAAGAGAGGGGAAGTTATGATGGACTAACATCAATTCGAGGCTGTTGAGTCATGATCTTATTAAGAAGGAATCAATATTTTAAAATCTCTATAATAGAATTGAATTATCAATGTCCTTATATATCTACTGGGCCTCCTTAAAACTTCATGCCACCTTCTACTTGATCTATTGATGAGGACAAACTTATCATATCTAATAATTGATAGGTTCATGTCACATCTACTTTGGATTGCCATAGGTACCTATTTATCAAAAATGTGACCATATCAAAAGATGAGACACTTCCCCATAATCACATTTGTGTCTGTATTTACTGGAACTTGAACATAGGTCCACCATAGATTGTGAAACAACCTAATCTATTAGTTTTCACATAGTCATAATATCCATGAAAGTATGATGGACATTTAGTCTTATTTAATCTCTATATTAGGCCCTAAAAGACCTATTTTGCTTCTAAACCATGTGAGGGTTGAGAATATACTACACATGAGGATATCAATATATAAGAGTAATGAACACATCAATAAAGTAATCCTACAATAGTGTTGACATGTTCTAAATTATTGACCAAAATTCCTATTTAAACTTTAATGGTGACAAAGGTTTATCCTTGACCATCTTGCATGTATGATTGGATCTGCTATTGATCAAGCTCTAATGGCATCATGATCTTTGAAACCTTCATTCACTTGGGCCTAAAATTGGTTTGTTGACCTCCACTAGAAGTTTTTGGATTTTACCTTTGTTTATTGGTTGTCAATTTCCAACTCAGATCTATCAATTTGTGCCAAACATTCTTCTCCTTATTGATCCCCAACATACATTAAATCCTTGACTTTAACTTACATCGTTAGATCTAGATGTAAAAATTAACATGAGACTTTGATCTAAATCCTCTAAATCTTTGAATTTAACTCACACCATTAGGTTTAGATGTATGAATTAATGTGAGCCTTTGATCTATATCCTCTGACTCTTTGACTTTAACTCACACTATTAAATCTAGATGTACAAATGAATATGAGCCTTTGATCTAGATCATCTAACTCTTTGAATTTACCTCACACAATTAGATCTAGATGTAAAAATGAACACACACTATAGATCTACCTAGGTCCCACCATTTAAAATCAAATCACTAATTCATGAGGCCCAAATTTGATGTTTTCATGCCCATATTTGGTGTCTGCATGAATGTATTTGACATCTGTGTGAATGTCTTAGGATTTTTGAACCCCAATGGTTCTTTGTTATGGATTAAATTTGACATTTATGTGCCCATAATTTGAAATCCATGTGATCTTCAATGATTTCTATGATCTTTTCATAATTTAAACACTAGTGATTAATTACAAAGGTTTGAACTTGATGTTCGTGTGATCATCCTACTCTACAAGTTTAACTTTAAAAGCTTATATCTTGAGATAGAGAACTCATCAAGACATGAAATTTGTAGAGCATGATCTTGGCATGAATTAATTCATGTCCATGTAATTTTTTTGGCCTATAAGGCTCTCTAGGTAATTTTATTAAATGTACAACTAACTTGCTCCACTCATTCCTGCATGACACCTTGATGACAGTCTGGTCTCTTAAGATCACCAAATTTTCACTTTAAGCCTTTTTAAAGTGTTTCAAAAGGTTAAAAATGTTATTTAATCTCCTCTTGAAGTCTATATGCTCCTTGTGACTCCTTGTGACATTGGGTCACTCTTAAATTAGGACTCTACTCAAATTTTCATTCTAAACTAGGCATGTAGGCCAAAGGTGGCCAAGAGTAAAAAATAACATTACACTCACACCATGGCTTAGGTAAAACTGATAATCTCTTGGCCTAGAATAATATCTCCTACTAGTTTTACAAGTATCAAAACATAGTTATAGGAAGACAAAATAAAAAATAATTATTATAATGATTCAAATTGAAAGTGAATTTACAACATGTATTGAAATGAACAAACACTTATAATGATATCGAATTGGCCAATATAGTCAAAATCAGAAATTGATCAAATAAAATTATATCAAGATAGTCAATATAGTTTAAATTTCACATAAAATTATTTCAAGTCGGTTGATATAGTTAGAAGTAAATACAAAACTTTTTTACATTTATTGATACAGTTAGTAAAAAATAGAAAAAATATCAAACTAGATAATATAATTTCTAAGACTATATAATGGTATAAGGCTGGTTAATATAATTAGACTAAAAAATATATCATTATTTTGACAATTTCACTAAGAATAAAAAAGGACAAACATGAAACTGATCTAGCGAAAGGAGAGAGAATATTTATTTTTAGTTCACTAGAATGTATACATGTGATATGATGACCTATAACTATCTTTTTTCTTTCAATATAGTAGGACTTGAATAAGGTCAATCAAATAGAGCCTATGTATACTTAGATGATCAGGTAAGAACTAGTGATGTTTTTATAATTAGTGGAGGGTAACCTAAAACTAAAATTTTAAGAGGAAAGGGATCCAAAACCTATTATTATGACATAAGGATGTATCTCTTGTATACACTTAATAATTTCACTTTACTAATGCTTTCTATCTCAAAAGCTTGGCAGCACATCAATCTATTTGAGTGCATACCTTAAAGGGTGCACTGAGAATAGGGTGGGATTGGTTCATGTTAATTTTAAAAATATGTTTGAATTTTATCATGTTACACCATCACTACTATCAGCATAACCTCTTCTAGATCTTTATCCATCTTTATTTTCTATTTACTTGTTTTTTAGATTTGCTAGATTCCTTATAACCTACAATATTAACCTATTTGATACAAATTTTATAGACTTTTATGTCCCATATATTGTATCAACCAACCTGATATTTCTAAGTGGGTTTTATACATTTTTACTGTATCATCCTTGTTGATGCTAAATTATGTCAGCTGACATCTTCAAATTATATTGACCTAGTCAATACCATCAACTTAGAGTTTAGAATTGATTTTGGGTATTTTAACCTTATACATATGGGCAAAATCTCATTCCTAATAAGATATATCACATTCATACACTCTAATTTCACTCACATTCCTATCCTTAAGTAATATTTGAGAAAATTAGAGGTTTATAACCTTATCATAAAGGTCTTGTCTTGTGGTGTCATTGAAGCTCAAAAGAAGAGGTCTTTTAGAATTTTTAATTAAAGATATCTAGACCTTTATCCAAACATTTGAGGTCTTTAGCCTAAAACATATCCTACAAATATCCACTTGAGCCAAAGGAGGATATTTAAAAATTGACAAGTCCATTCCAAGATAAATATTTATATCTCAATACTATTTCTTTTACTTAGTACATTAGATTTTTTTTTTTTGGATGAATGTATTTATCTTTGATTATGTTCTTCCTTATATCAAATAAATTGGGTATAAATATAGGGTTTATTATGCTTGTCATTTATCACTTTAGGTTGTATAGAACCCCTATTTTTTTGACCATTTCACCTTACCTTCTTCATGATTGCTTACCCATAATTTACATTACTTACATTTTTACAATCATAGCTATGATCATTTATCTTGTTTGAGGTCTAGCTTAGGCTTTGGAACCCTTTCCTCTTGGGATTTTAGTTTTAGGTTACCCTTTGATAGATATATGTATATCATTTATCCTTACCCATTCATCCATGTATATTCAAACTTTATTCTATTGACTTATTTGAATGTTAGTCTATTGAGAGAAAGAGGATATTTGTAGGTCATCCTAGCTCATGTATGCATTCTAGTGATCCTAATATAAATATTATCCCTCCTTTATTTGGATTAGTTTCATGTGTTGGTGAGTTCTCAATGATGTCATGGTGTTGTTATGGAGGTGTCCTAGTGGGTGGATGAAGTGATTTGATAGCCTAAGAGATAATGAAAAAGTGTGTAATGTGCTTATTCTAGTGTGTTTAAAGTTGGCTTGGTTGATATTCAATTTTGGCATAATTAGAGATGTTTAGGTATGTGTATGGAGTATTGATCATGTGAAAGGGGTCATATAAGAGGTTTTATATTCTTTGATAACTTATGTGTATAAGTGGAATTCATCTGGTTGTCTATAGTTTTCATCTAGATATTTTGGGTATAGTGGTAGAAAATCTAAGTAGGTAGTTTGATGATGATCACATTGTCATGTGTGGATAAGTTAGGGGGATTTGGTCATATGGTTATGATAATATTTGTACCTAGTTTATATATTCTAAATCCTAGGTCATATGCCTAAGCATATTCAAATATATGCAAGCACAAATTTGGGCTTCTAGGCATTTTGATAGTGTTTTCCCATACTTAGCCAATTTTGCAATGTGTTTTAACAGTTTTGGGAATATTGGGTTTTTTTCCTAATTTAGTTAATGAGTCTAGATTAATAAATCAATACATAATATGTAATAAATAAGATACTAATTTGTGAAATTTATTTATAATTAGTGATTTTCTAAAAATAGTAATAAGAGGTAAAAAATAAGATAGCTTAAACTATGTTGATCTGACTGAGACATCGTCTGATATTCACTATGTAGGCCTAAAACACTATCACAAACAAGATTATACATTTCATTTTTTGATTGGATAGGATTTTTGAAGGTGGATAGGAGTGTCATAGACACTATAGTCCTTATTTGACGTTGTTTTCCTAAGGATCTAAGCTTTTTGGGTTTTGCTTGATAGGTCTGTATGACCCTATCTATGAATTTGTGAAGCCCTGCTATTAGTAGTGCTACATATAGATATATTTTCTTCATTTATATACCTTTAATGTACTTAAATAAAACTTTAGTAAATAGGAAAAGGGGGTTAGTGTGTGTAAGATTCACTGGGCATGCTTCACACCCCATGTATGGGCGTGCTGCCTACATACCAATACTCCAAAGATGGATTAAGCCATATGTAGTTCTCCCTTTGAAATTTCTTGGTGAAATTTTGATATTAGAATGGAATAATTGATATAATAGATGTTCTTAAGGATGGCTAAGGACTGATTCAGAGATTTAGATGTGCTAAAGACTGTACTAGATGGCTATATGCAAAGAATAGGGAAGATTGCCTGAGTGGTATCACTTGTATTCTTGTTTGCTTGATAATATTTAACAGCCCCTTTCCAAATGATCTTTGAATGGGATTTTATAGGGATCTATTGGCCATGGATTGAATTTACTCATGTTAGGCCAATATGGAGAAGGATTGGTAACTAGAATAAATTGATCATTAGAGCCAAAAATGAGGTTGGGAAATAGTGCCAAAAGTAGATAAGAGTGGCATTGGTGTTATTGTCCTAGTGTGGTGATATTATCCTAGGTAGATGGGACCTATGGGGATGAATTAGTCATGAAAAAAGGGTCCTAGCTTATTTAAGATCAGGTTCAAAAGGCTACAGGTGACTAGGAATAAGTGAAAACAAGATTATGAGGGTCATGAGAGTAAGCATGAGGGACCTAAAGGTTGGGTGTCATTAGCCATGCTCAAGTTACCAATTTTTACATTTTATATGAATATATCCCCCCCCCCACCACTTTAATCTAGTGATGAAACAAAACAAAATACTAGGATAAAGGAAAAATAGAAAGCATACCTAAACTTACCTACAAGGGTGACGCTCATGAAGCTATGTGATGTTGAGTCTGCATAGAGATAACACACTATGAAGTGTAAATTTTTAAGTGAAAATAAAGAGTAGATTAGTTCTTACTATATATAATATATCTAAAATAAGAACATATAAAGCTAGGTAAGAGAAAGAGGAAGATAAAGGAATGAATATAGCTCACCGGGTATGTGAACTAATACAAAACTAAGTGTGATGCTAAGTAATGCTATATGTGTGTTGGACCAAGAATAATATCACAAACATAGTTGAGTGCTCAATTACCCAAAAGTGACTCAAGAATGTAAAGGCTAGCCTCTTGGCTCCATCATCACCCACTAAGTAAAGTTAGGTGGTCATAAATGTGTTGATTGATGTTTGGTTGTGTGTCTAATCCCTCTGAATAAGTGGCTCAAGAATACAAAGGCTAGCTAGTCCTTTGGCTCCATCATTGCCCCATGAAGTGAAGCTATAAACTGATACTAGTATGAAATGTGTGTCATATGAGATGGATCCTAAAGCCCCTAAATGTACTATGATTTGACATTATTGGTGTGGATATCTAAATGTATGTTGGAAACTAGGCCACTCTTGGCCACTCCAAAAAATGGAGATTAGACTTATATGAAATCCACTTCAAAACTAAGAATCTAGCTTATGTTGAAGCCACTTGGGAACTCAGGAACTCAGAGGTTAGGCTTGTATGAAAGCCAAACCAAAATGATGCCAACCACCTATAAATAGAGTAAGGCACACAACTACTAAGAATGCATGGGTAATGATAAACTCGAAAAGAAATAAAACAAGTGTGTGGCACACATTACCCCTAATCACTAGTGTTTGAAACATGGATTTTGATCTAAAATTTGTACCAACTACCCTATCTAAAACTGTAAGTGAGATCCATCATGCCATGTATGATTCCCCTATATCTAGATTCTCTATGAAAACTATACTAAAACTACTAATTTTAGTTTGAACTGTAGCTAAAAAATTATAACTTAACTTACTTTTCTAACCATTTCTATAAAATTTGGCTTTTTTGCTGGTTGGATAGGAGCACTAGAAATGGATATTAATTCCACTAACACTATAGCCTAGTCTTAGTGTTATTTTCTTGGGCCAAATCTGATGATTGTTCTAGATTCTTCATTATTTTCCTAGTTTGTTCTAACTAGTTTGATGTCTGGTTGTTGTTCTAGGTGTTATGAATGTTGTTTCAACTGCTAGGAACTCTGATCTCTATGACAAAACCCATGTTTGTTACCCCCTCTTCTAAGGGTAGGAATAAAGACCTTGAAATGACTACCCATAGAAGAAAGTTCCCTACAAGTGTGTTATGTTATAAAGATACATGATATAGTAATGATAATCAACAAGATATCTCAAGATATTACATGATTTTTTTAAAGAGATTGTTAGATCAACAAGGGCATGCTTAGATAGATGTAATAATTTAATAACATGTGCAATGTAATGAACTAGAATTTAAAGTCTAGTTAGTTGTTATTTTAAATGATGGAGCATGATGTCCATCATGGCATCCAAGAAGTAAGATAATGCATTATTTATATCATGGCATTGAAAAAAATCAAAATCAATCTAGTAATAAACACACAAGGTAAGAATCACAAAGCATACAAGAGTGGCCAAGGGGCCAAACAAACAAGAGACATGGGCACATGTCACTCAAACTAGAAAGAAAGCATATAAGGCATGTTCAAATTCCACATACATATATAATTGAAACAAGCAAGGTTGGTGTGAAATACACAATCACATGGAAGAGTATATACAAAGGAAATTGGCAAATGTCTTAAGGCACACACATGAATAGAAGTAAAGGACATTGGAAAATGTCCTAAGGCACATACACATGACAAATAGGAACTAAGAAATGCAATCACTTCAAGCTAATGCTAAGTAAGAAAATAAAGCATGTAATAACTTAGAATTACAAACACATTTAACTAATCAAAGCAAGAAGTGAATGTATGCAAAACATGTTAGTATAAGACTAGGTATATTCTAATAAATACACAAGTGCTAAATATTAATGAGTGTTGATAAAGTAATCTATGTAATCTAGTAAATAATGTACATCAACATGATAATTAGAGTGTGTGGTGTAAGAATGACATAACCTAGATGGTGTAGTCATGTAGAGGGTGCCTCCAGTGTTATATATATCAATGTGTGTCTTAAATGTGGAATTAGGATGCTCACTCAATGGGTAGAGTGAAGCAATCAAGGAGCTGGTAGTCACTACACATACTCAAAGAAGATCAAGTGAAGCAGGGTAGTGTAGATAAATTGACAAACAATAAACATAGAATAACAAATGTAAGTCTAGCATAGTAGTAGAAATGTAGAGCATGGATTATGCATACAATCAAAATATTTTTGGTTTTTTTAACATATTTGAATTTTTTTTGTATTTTGAATTATGTGAATGTTTTTTGTAACTTTGAAATATTTGAACTATGTACAATCAAACATAAGAAACTATGTACAGGTAAGCTAGGAAAGGATGATACTAAGCAATGAGTCTCATGGGAAACTCCCTATCATGGTAGCCTATATCAAGGAGAGGAATCATGTGTGATCATGAAGCATAATGGAAATGTTGAGACTATAGATCTAAAAGATATATATGTTGTAAATGTTTTGAAATCTCTAAAGTAGAATCCAAGTGTAAGGTCCTTCTATAACTCTAAAAAGTGGATGCAAATGTAGGGATCTTAGGGACCCATCTAGTAGTAGGCTAATCTCTTTGAACATGTGCTATTTGAGTAAATGCATGAGATCTCGATGATACTACCCTTGGTGTGAATAATTTTTCTAGAAGCTATCTAGAATCTTAAAGTTATGGAGGTGTATGAACTCTTTGTGATAGCAAAGGATGCCTCAACTGTGTCTGAATCAAAATTGGAGGAAGAACTGGAACTGGTGGAGCAACTAAAATTGGTGGCTAAATGAAATCTATTGATTGAACTAAAATTGGTGATTATAAAGTAGAAGATGGCATTGAAGTGGGGAGTGATAACTCATGGAACTCCACCAACTATAATAACCTGATTAATGTGAATGAATTCCATGCATCTATGAACTATAGAAGGTACTACCCAAATTTTTTGAATCCATGATCAACCAAGTGACATATAAAAAACTCTTTCACTAGGAACAATAGTGAATTTTTTGGCCATGTGTGTTAGACTAACCTGTAAAGGAAGTACAATATCACCCAATGAACTCTATATGTATCCACTAAATCTACTAATAATTATGTCCATTAGGGTGATATCCTAGTTTGAATATCCCAAATACTGAAATAATGTCATAGTGCACATGTTGAAATTGGATCCATTATTTATGAGAACACTATGAATAGGATGATTATGAATGTGAGCTATGATAAAGAGTGCATGATAATCTATACCATCTTTAATGATCTCTTATTATAAGGAGATGGAAGGTTTTGCTAGAATTCTATAATTTTATACACCAATCATGTTTCTCAAAGGATGTAACTAAACTGAAGGTGTCTTATATGTATCTGGTGGGGGATTTCCATGATATGCATGATGAACCACTAACGTATCTCCTATCTCCTATTTGAAATGTTTTGGAAAAGGATCTAAAAAATAATTTCAATGCTTTATCCTATGTTTGATTTGCCTAAGGAGGCTTAATTGAAGTGCCAAGATCAATATGACTACCATCTGTTAAATCCTGTATCTTGTGTCTCAAACTGATACATCTATTTGTTGTATGGTCTAGTCCCCTATGAAATTTATAAAGTGCATGTTGATCATATTCCCATGCAAGAGGCTTTATTGGGTAACCTTCTCGAATAAGAGGGAGAGATATGATGTTACAATCCAACAACTATTATAAAAATCTGGATGGAGAAATAAGTATATTGGTAAAGGTTTGTTGAGGAGGTTTTGATAAAACCACTCACCTGAGGGGCTCTAAAGGTGCATTAACTGTAGGTTAATTCTAAATCTTGTTATCATTGGCCTTTAATTTATATGGGACTTGTTGTTACTCTTGTTTTTTGTGTTTGAGATACTTGTGTACTTGAGTTTTCCCATTGAAATTAACTTGACTTATCATTCCTTTAATGTGTGACACAATTCAATGAAGGAAGAGAATATTTTGAACATAATTGATTCATGCAAAAATGGTAGAAGACTCTATTTGAAGAGATCCTATAACTCTTGGTCAGCCATGGGGCTAGTCATCTTAGCCAAGATAGTATTATATTGAATAAAATAATATGTGAGATACTCATTTAACCTTTGTTTTTATTGTACAACTTGAGCATATAAAACCTTATCACCAATGTTGATGTTGAAGTGAGCTATGAACATGTCAACTAAAGGATTTAATGCATTAACTAACTGATTTGGTAGACTATAAAACCATTGTAAAGCATAATCTTTTAGGTTTCATGGAAATATCTTGGTAAGTAACCATTCATTAGGTATATAATCCAAACATGCTATGTGAAAATCACTCAAATGTGTCTTTAGATCACCCTTGCCATCATATAGAGTAAGCTTGGGTTGAATAAAAACCTTGTGGCAAGGATGTAGAAGTAATGTGACCTACCAATGGTGTATGTAGAAAAGCAAAATAATCCAAATCCTACATAGGTCTAGTGGCACCTTTCTCAATATGTAGCACCTTGGATTGAATAGGTCTTATCTCTTACACAAGGGTTGCTACATCAGGAGATAGGGATGTGCTAGCTATAGCTGGTAGCATAGAGGTAGGTTGGGATACTATAGGAGTTGTTGAGATATATTTACCCCCATAGTGTCATTTATAACTAGTTGCTCTATGGTTTGAGAAGTTTGACTATTTTTCACTTTTTTGTTGTTCTTCTTTTAGTATTTTAAGCATGTCAACTTGCATGTCAAGGTGTTTAGTTAATAGTTCTTAGATTTCCATTTTATAAATTTCATCAAAATCGGTATATTGGGCCATTGTTAAGGTATGAAAACAAGTTGAAATTTGATTGAGTTTTATGCTAAAAATTGTAATAAGAAAAGTTTTATATAAAGAAAATACTGAATATAGGAAATGTAAAGTCCTAAAAATAGTTAACTGAAAATTGCATAAAAAGGATACGAAGCTCACAAACATGTAATGTGATATCTCAAGAAGTAATAGGGGATTAATATATGAAACTAGGGTTTGAAAAATAATTATTTTAAAATTTTACTATTAAAATTTAAAATTGAAAGTCAATTTTTGATTTAAATATGGAACTAAAATTTCATAAAATTATTGGAGAATGCTTGATTGAATAAGCCCTAGTATGTGTAATTAAGGTTTTGAGAAATATATATATATATATATATATATATATATGTATATATATATATATATATATGTATATATATATATATATGTATATGTATATATATACATATATACATGTATATATATGTATGTATATATATATATATATACATGTATATATATATACACATATACATATATATATACATACATATATATATATATACATACATATATATATATATACATATATATATACATATACATATATACATATATTTATATATATATACATATACATATATATATATACATATATACATATACATACATATATATATATATACATATACATATACATATACATATACATATATATATATATATATATATATATATATATATATATATATATATATATATATATATATATATATAATTACTATTCAAATTTGAAAATTTAATGGATTTTCTAATTTAAATATGCTAGGAAAAATTTAGAAAATGATTGGAAAATTACTGGAAAATTATTGGGACCTAGTATGGGCAACTAGGGTGTGAAAGAAAATTATTTTAAAATTTACTACTCAATTTTAAAATTTGAAATGAATTTATGATTTAAATATTCGAGTAAAAATTTCAAAAATTTATAGGAAAAATTAGTAGGAATTTACCATAGGGTTTCTAGGGTTTTCATGCATAAATGAAGTAAGTCGGTTTCACCAAATGTTTTAATAGTTTTGGGAATATTGGGGTTTTATTTTTAATTTAGTTAAAGTGTCTATATTTATAAATAAATAAATAATATGTAGTAAATAATCTACTAATTTGTGAAATTTATTTGTTATTAGACCTTTTCTAAAAATAGTAATAAGAGGGAGAAAATAAGACTTAGTTTAAACTATGTTGATCTGACTGAGATAAGGTTTGATATTCATTGTGTGGGCCTAGGACACTATCATAACTAGGATTCTAAATTATGTTTTTTGATTTGATAGGAGCAAAAAAGGTGGACATGAGTGGCACCAACACTATAGTCCTTTTCTAGTGTTGTTATCCTGAGGATCTGAGCTTTTTGGGTTTTACTCAGTAGGTTTGTGTGAGCCTGTCTATGAATTTGTCAAGCCCCACTGTCAACAATACTCCTTATAGAGATTTTTTTATTTGTTTTTATAAATTTAATGTAATTCAATAAAAATATATCAAATATTAAAAATGGGTTAGTGTGTGTAAGATGCACTAGATGTATTTCATGCCCTATGTATGTGTATGCTACCTACATACCAATACTCCAAAGAGGGATAAATCCATATGTAATTCTCCCTTTGAAAGTGCTTAGTGAAATTTTGATATGAGAATGCAAGAAATGCTAGACTAGATGTTCTTGAGGATGGATAGGGACTAATCAGATATTTATATGTGCTTAAGACTATACTAGATGGTTGTATGCAAAGAATAGGGAAGATTGCCTAAGTGGTTTCACTTGTATTCTTGCTTGCTTGATAATATTTGCCAACCCCTTTCTAAATGATATTTGAATGGGATTTTATAGGGATCTATTGGTCATGCATTGAATTTGCTCATGTTAGGTTGACAAGGAGAAGGATGGGGAACTAAAATAAATTAATCATTCGAGCTAGAAATCAACTTGGACAACAGTACCAAAAGCATATAGGAGTGACATTGGTGTTATTGTCCTAGTGTAGTACTATTTTCCTAGGTAGATAAGACCTGGGGGGATGGATTGGTCATGAAAATATGGTCTTAGCTTAGTTAGGATCAGGTTCGAAAGGCTATGAATGATTAGGAATCAATGAAAACAAGCTTATGAGGGTTATGAGAACAAGTACAAGGGACCTAAGGGTTGGGTGTCATTATCCACACTCAAGTTACCAATTTTTTTCATTTTATATGACTACACAATGTGGAAAGAAGAGTTGAGTAAGCATTTTGATGATGGCATATCTTACACTTGTGGACATTTTAGAATAAGATGATCATATGGGTTTATTCAATTTTGAGCCTAATTCTTATGCACCAAATTTTAGGTCATGTGGTGTAGTGCAATAAAGTTATGTATGTTCAAATTTGGTCTCCAAAATAAGTTCTAAGCATAGTGGCTCTATGATAGAAGATTTTGAGAAGGCATTTTAATGGTGATATATCTCACACGTGTGAGGGTTCTAAGAGTAGATTGTTATATATTTTGATTATCTTATTTAAATAAATCATATGGTCTAAATTATAGACCATGCATCCAAACACAAAAAAATATATGACTGTGCAAATTTGGCCTTCTAGGTAGATAAATAATGTTCCCATACTTAGTCAAATTTGTATAAGTTAAATTTTGAGCAACATTGATGGTGTGTGTTTCTCTAAGATGTCAAGAAGTGGTGAGATAAGGACAAGTGCATTATGTTTAATTATAAGTAGAGATAAAGATAAAGATTATCTCAAAGATCCATAGTGAGTGGGAGATCATATAGATAGAGATCAATGGTGTGAGGTCAAAGTGATAGTTGTTTAGCATTGTTAAAGACCGAGCTATGTATAGGAGATTGACAGAGTGTATTGAGATAAAGTTTATAGATTGCATGATATGAGGTCAATATGTTCAAGGTTTAACATTTGATAATTGGTGTCTATGTGTTAAATATCAAATAATATTGGTGGTGCATGTTTAATCTGAGTAGTGAGGACATAAGATGTGAGCATGGTGTTCTAGGTTTAACTATGACTGTTTGCATTTGAATATTTGAATTTGCAAAGGAAAATACTAGTGCTCTATATTTTAGTTATAACTTTCAATCCAAGTAGAGTTTGATCATGGTGTGAAAATAGAACTTGTAAAGGACTCCAAGGCACATCTATAAATATTGATTTGAAGATTTGAAATAGTGTAAAAACATAGTTATGAAGGTTCAAATTTGACTTTGTTTTCATATATTTTCTCTAAGTAACCCAAGAAGAGTAATTGAGTTTATGTAGATGTTGTTTCGATGTTTCATGATGAATTGGATATTAGGGAGTGTTGTAGACTCTATAATCATGCCTTGTGTGTATTATAAAGGTTTGATCAATTATATGAATTATGAACAAAGGTTTAAAAGTTAATTATGTATTCATTCATGGTGATTGTGTGCACAAGAATGTTGTTTAAGTGATGTGTGCTTAATCAATAGGGTATTATGATGGATATGGACATCTAAGGGAGATCTATATATCATGTAGAATGGGTCCAAGATTTTGGAAAGTGTTCTTGTGTTCTTATTTTTCTCAGAGAAGTGTCAAAGAGCTGAATGGGTCTCCATAAGACCTAAAAGTGACTTAGGCCATTTTGAAAGTGGATTATACTTAAGTGTGACCTATGTAAGATGCATTAAGGGTGAAGGATGTATTTTGGACAACAAGAAATATTGTGATATTTTTATTTCATGATTTATCTATATATAGTGAAACTGAATGTGTTCGTTTCTAGACTAGTATGTGAGATTTTAGAGAAGAATTGTGTGAGTAGTATGTATTGAAGAAACAAAGAAGGAAGGATAGGTAGTATGCCTATTGGTTGAGTTAATGATAAAAATAATTTTTTGAATGTGTGTATGACCAATAGATCATTTTATTAATGTCATAATAGTGATATTGCAATTTGAGGATATGCAAAGAGGTTTGAGTGTGCATATGAGGACAATTTGAGTGAAGGAGAGAGATTGTGGAATGCCTATGTGATAGGCCTGTTTGAGATAGAGAGAGAGTTTTTGTAGGGGTTATAAAATATAGATACATCATCAGGTGTTGAAGACATCATATCTAAGGTGGAGGTGTTCAAATGAGGGTCTAAAGAACTTGGTCTTCTTTAGGGGCAGTTGTTCCTTGTGAAACAGGTGTTTCACTGATCAAGGTTTGTTCGTCTAAAGGAGTTGATTAGTCTTTTGTTTATAATTTATTATATGATAATATTCCATTGTGTTGTATGCTTTAGAGTGGGTTTTATTTCCCATGAGGGTTTTCCATAGGAACTATATGTATGTGTTTAATCTTGTGTTTGTTTTAAATGAATGAGCTCTCTTGTTAATGTTGCTTGATAAAGTTCATATATGTTGATTAGTTAATAGTTTAAAGGAATAAAATTTAAATTAAAATATTTGGGATCATTGATTCATCCCCCCTCTCAATTATTGTTCCTCTAAAAATTGGTATCAGAGCAGGTCCTTTGGTAAAAGCTTTACATCTTGAAGGTGATTCAAGGTACAATATGGGTAGTCATCAAGGAGGTTTCTCTACTAATAACAAACTAATGTTTAATGGATCTAATTATACATTTTGGAGTGCCAAGATGAGGACATACATTATGTACCTAGGGTTTTATGTATGTAAATCTATTGTGGATGGTTATGTTGTTCCTACTATTTATCCATCTAGTGTTGTAGATAAGAAGTTATTTGAGAATAATTCCAAGGCAATGAATTGGATGCTATTAATTGTGGTCTTTTAGAGATTGAATACACCAAGGTAATCCATTATAAATATACTAAAGAGATATGGGATAAAATATAGATCATTTATGGAGGAGATTCAAAGGTCAAACTTGCTAAGTTGTAGACTCATAAAAGATAATTTGAAAGTCTCAAGATGAATGAAGAAGATACTATGGAATCCTTTCTATAGTGAGTTGATGAGATTGTGAAAATTATTAGAGGTCTTATAAAGAACCTTGAACAATATAATATAGTTCAAAAGGTATTAAGGTCTTTATCCCTCAAGTTTGATATGAAATAAGATACTATAATAGAGAGTCATGACCTTAATCATTTGAAGATGGATCAGATGAGGAAGAATGATGATACACCACCAAAAAAGGAAGAAAATTTCAAGACTAAAATGAAGATAAAGAAGAAGTTCTAAGGTAAGAAACTCAAGGAGAATGACATTCCTGATATAGGTGAGGATGAACTAATTGCTTTGATTTCAATGAAATTGATAACAAGTTCAGGAAAGTATAAAGGTAAGCTACCCCTAAAATGCTTCAATTGTGGTGAGATAAGACATTTTGGTAATAAATGTCCTCATAATTATAATAAGTATGATCATGAAGAGAATGATCAAGGTCATGATGATGGCAAGAGATCATTAAGGTCTAATAAAATCAAAAAGGGATTCAAAAAGTTTGATAATAAGAAGTAATTTAAGGACAAGAAGAGTCTATATACTAAATAATATTTTAGATCATCAGATGAGACTGAAAAAAATGACTCAGAGTATGATAATGAATATTATGGTCTTATTGAAGATGAATATTTGTTCATGGCTGAGGAAGGTAGTTGCTCACATCAAAAGGGGTCTTCTTGGAGTGATTCGGGTGATGATGAAGATGAGATGGACTATGAGAATATATTGAAAAATTCTCATGAAGAACTAGAGATTGATAAAAATATCAATAAGAAGATGAAATCTAAATTCAAGGAATTTGAGGAACAATTTAGTGTGTTTGAGGCAATAATGGATGAAGATACCAAAGATCATGAAGATATGGTCAAGCATTTCAATTTTTAATTGGAAGTCCTATCTACAAGCTTCAAATCTAAAGAAGATGAATGCTCAAGGTATGTAATTAAAATTGAGTCATTGAAATCTAAGTTAGATAAGATATCTAGTAAGGTAATGCCATTTGTGAGATTTGAGAAAATCTCAAGTGACTGAGACAACATTCTAAATGATCAAAATCATGAAAGTGATAAGATTGGTCTTGGATACAAAGAAGAACCAAAGAATGCAACTCAAGACAAGATGAAGATTAATGTGAACAAGGAAAATCAACCTTTGGATACAAATCATTAGACAAGGAATGAAGGTATTGGTAGAATGAATACAAAATAGATCAAACAACCAAATACCATGAGGTATGCAAATTTCAATGGTTACTATTATGCTTGTAATTAGTTTGGACATAGAGATAGAGAATATAGGAGACCTATTAGAAATGAATTTGATTGAAACTATGATGGGGGTAATCAATCAAAAGGTGTAAGAAAGGTTGAGTGTTTCAACTATCATGATGTGGGAAATTTTGTAAAATGTTGTCCATTTAAGGTAAGGCAAGTTGAATTTCCTTAAAGAAATGTTGAGTGCTATAGTTTTTATGACATAGGACAAATTACAATATGGTGTGTTTCAACTATGAACAGAGAGGTCACATTTCTAAGTTTTTCAATCAAAGGCCTATAAGTCAAAATAGGTTCAATCAAGCTCCCAGAGTACATGGAAGAAGACAAGTTAAATCATGGAGACAAAAGGTGGTAAGTAGGAGCTATGATGAGTCTGTAGGTCTAAGTAATATGTGTGATATGGTGGAGAATGCTTCAAAAGCTAAAGAGTGTAAGGGGTTCTCATTATCTGCTCATGTTGAGAGTAAAAATATCAAGCTCAAAGAGAAGACCAAGGTGTTGATTGAGGTTGATTGTAAAGTAAGGATCCAAGTGAACATCATGTTGTTAATGAGCAAGTTTCATGTAAAGAACATCAATTATTAATGTCTAGTGATGAGGTTCTAGACTACAAGGTGGATTCTTTAGATGAAAAGGTATGTCATGAATATATGTTATCTCCATGTATTTTTAATCTAATCCTAGAAGAAAAGAAGAATGTTTTAGTAGATGAGCAAGTTATTTTTCTTAAGCCTAAAAAGAAGAATAATAACAAGGATAGTCAATCCTATAACTATAAGAGGATTCTAGTGCTTACAAAATAAATGTGGGCCACTCTTGTCTTTACTTTGTTTTAAGACATTGTGATAAAAGGGATGTCTATGTCTATGCTTCTTAAGAGACTCCTTTTATTAGAGAAGCAAGTGTTTTTATGATGTTCTTAAGATGGCCCTAAAAGACTAGAGTTGATTGTTCTCAATTAGAACATGCATTTCTAGGTGGAAAATATGTTAAGGTGATGTCATGATGTTGATAACTATATATGAAGTAGTTTACAGGGTCAGATTGAAGGTTACTAGATGGCAAAGGAGGATTTTTGATTTGTCAAGATGATATTTTTACATAGAAAGATCTGTTGACCTTACTCTAGCATGCTCCAAGTGCTTTTGTGATCTGAAGGTATGTTGAAGTTAGTTTAGAGATTTTTGTCAGCTCTCATGTTTCCTAGTTTGTGCTTAAGAACTTGCAGGTCCTAAAATGGGTTATAAGAAGTTAAGGTTCCCAATGGTGTGGAATCTTAAATCTTGGTCTAAAATTATGTAATGGTTATATCTAGGTGTACAAGAAGTTTTAGAGGTGGACACTAACTATAAGGTATTGTGTTGACCTTGTTTGTTTTAAGATTCTAGCATTTTAGGCTCTACTATAAAAGTGTCCTACCTTATGAGTTAAGGTCTAAGGCTTCTTAATATGTTGAATTGGCCAAATGGGTTATCAAATAAAGCTTCATATATATTTGAAGGTTTGAGGTTATCAAGTTATTCAAGTTTTTGTTAAGTTAGAGGCTTAATTGGGTAGTTAGTTTATGAAGTATATTGTAGAGGATGAGCTAGTTATTTCAAATTGGTGTGATTGAGGGAGCATATGATAATGCTCTAGATATGAAGTTTTAGGTCTTTAAGTTGTGTCTACTAAAATTTGTGGGCTCTACAAGTTCCAAGTAGGGCTACAAGAAGTCTAGACAAGCCTAGTGTGAAGATTTGATGTTTTGATCAGTTTCTATAAAAGAGAAAGGCATGAGTATTTCAAGGTATGTTATCAACTTATTTTAGAGCATGTTTCTTATTTAGTGTGTGTCATGACATTTTGTTGGTGGTCTTTGAGGTTGTTTGAGAGAGAATGCTAGCAAGCCTATATGGTGGTTTCTAATGGTGTGTGGAGATCTAAAGATGCTCAAGTGATGAAATTGATCATAGTTATTAGGGAAAGTACCTCTCAGATGTTTCTTGATGTGTTTCATCATATTTATGTGGTTTTGTTTGTTCTTTCTTCATTGGTTCCAATGATTGGTTGAAGAGAGTGTTGGCATGGAGCAAGAAGAAGATGTTAGGGCAAGCAGAAGTAGTTTCAAGGTAAGGGGGAGTTTGTATCATATTTATAATATGGGTCTTTCCTATTTATGGTCTTTTTAGGTCCTCAAGATTGGTTAGTTACCACTTTGTCATTGTGTCAAAGGGGGAGAAAGTTACTATCATGGGAGTGCTTAAAGAGAGAGAAGGCGAGTTGTATATTTCTATATATGATGTTTGTTGAAATAAATGACAAAGGGGAAGATTATTGGAGAGTTGTCAATGATGTCATAGTGATGTCATGGAGGTTCCTAGTGAGTGGATTAAGTTTTTTGATAGCCTAAGTGATAATGACAAAGTGTGTAATGTGCTTGTTCTAGTGTACTTAAAGTTGGCTTGGTTGATATTTTAGTTTTAGCATCATTAGAGATGTTCATGGATGTGTATGTAGTATTAAGCATGTGAAAGGGGTCCTATAAGATATTTTATATTCTTTTAATACTTGTGTAAATAAGTGAAATTATTCTAGTTATCCATAGTTTTAATTTAGACATTTTGGGTCCAGTGGCATAAAATTTGAGTAGTTAGTTTGATGATGTCACCATTGACACATATGGATGAGTCAAGGTGATTTTGTCATATTATTATGATCACATTTGTACCTAATTGCTATGTGATAAATCCTAGTTCATGCACCTAAGTGTAATCAAAGATATGTAAATGAAAAGTTGGGCTCCTAGGCATTTTGATAGTGTTTTTCCATAGCCAAATTTGTAATATGAAAAGAAGAGCCAAGTAAATTTTTTTGATGATGACATATCTCACACATGTGAACATTTTAAAATAAGATGATTATATAGGTTTTTTAAAGTTTTGAGCCTTATTCTTACCCACTAAATTTTAGGTCATACAATGTAGAGCAACAAAAGTTATGCATGTCCAAATTTGGTCTCCCAGATGAGTTCTAAGCATAGTTGGCTTTATGATAGAAGAGAATGAATTTTAATGGTGATATATATCACACATATGAGTAATAAAGAATCAAATTATTATATGGTTGGATTCTCCTATGTAAGGAGATCATATGGTCTAAATTTCATATAATGCATCCAAGCACAACAAAAGATATGACTATGCAAAGTTAGCCTCCTAAGTAGATAAGTAAGGTTCCCATAGTAAAAGTTGCACAAGTTAAAGTTTGATCAACATCAGTGGTGCATGCTTCTCAAAGATGTCAAAAATTAGTGAGATAAGGATAAGTGCATGATATTTAATGTTAAACAAAGATAGAAATAAAGCTTCTTTCAAAGATAAATAGTGAGTGGGAGATCATACAAATAGAAATAAATGGTGTGAGGTCAAAGTGATATCTATTTATCATTGTTAAAGACCAAGTTACTTATAGGAGATCGACGGAGCACATTGAGTCAAAGTTTCTAGATTTCATGAGATGAGGTCAACATGTTCAAAGTTTAACATTTGAGCATTGGCACCTATGTGTTAAAGATAAAATAAGATCGATGGTGCATGTTTAATCTAAGAAGAGAGGACATGAGATGTGATCATGGTGTTTGAGGTTTAACTGTGATCATTTGAATTTGAATATTTGAATTTTCAAAAAAAAAAATAGTGATCTATATTTTGGATATAACTTTCAATCCAAGTAGAGTTTGCTCATGGTGTAAAAATAAAAATTATAGAGGACTCTAATATGTATCTAAAAATATATATTTGAAGATCTGAAAGTGTGTACAAACATAGTTATGAAGGCTCAAACTTGAATATGTTTTCATATATGTTCTGCAAGTAACTTGAGAAGACTAATTGAGCTTATGTAGATGTTGTTTCGATGTTTTATGGTGAATTGGATATTGGGGAGTGTTTTATACTCCATAAGGATTCCATGTGTGCATTATGAAGGTTTGATCAATCATATACAATATGAACAACTGTTTATAAGTTGACTATGTATTCATTCATGGTGACTATGTGCACAAGAAAGTTGTTTAAGTGATTTATGATTAAGTAAAAGGGTACTGTGATGGATATGGAAATTTAAGGGGACCTATAGATAATTTATAATCGGTACATGGTTTTGGAAAGTGTTCCTATGTTATTAGTTTGCTTAGAGAAGTGTCAAAGAGCTGAATGAGTCTCCATAGGACCTAAAAGTGACTTAGGATTTTTTACAAGTGGATTGTGATTAAGTGTGACCTATGTAAGATGCCTTAAGGGTGAAAGCATGTATTTTTGATGATAATAAATGTTTTGATATTTTTAATTCAAGACACACACACACACACACACACACACACACACACACACACACACACACACACACACACACACACAGATATACATACATACATACATGCATGCATGTGTGTGTGTGTGTGTGTGTGTGTGTGTGTGTGTGTGTGTGTGTGTGTGTGTGTGTGTGTGTGTGTGTGTGTGTGTACACACACACACATGTGTATATATATATATATATATATATATATATATATATATATATATATATATATATATATATATATATATATATATATATATATATATATATATATATATATATATATATAGTGAAACTAAATGTGTTGGTTTCTAGACTAGTATGTGAGATTTTAGAGTAGGCTTGTGTGAGTAGTATGCATTGAAGTGAAGAATGATAGGTAGTGTGCTTTTTGGTTGAGTTAATAAGAAAACTAATTTTTTGATTGTGTGTACGACCTATAGGTCATGTTCCTAATGTCATAATAGTGCTCTTATAATTTGAGGATATGCAAAGATATTTGAGTGTGCATATGAGGACAATTTGAGAGAAGGAGAGAGATTGTGGCATGCGTATGTGAGAGGCCTATTTGAGATAGAGAGAGTGTTTGTGTAGGGGTTAGAAAATAGATATCCATCATCACGTGTTGAAAACATAATTTCTAAGGTGGAGGTGTTCAAAGGAGGTTCTAAAAGACTTGGTCTTCCTTAGGGGCAGTTGTTCCTTGTGAAATAGGTGTTTCAATAAATACCTTTGGTTAGGAGGATATGATCAAGGTTTGGTAGTCTAAAGGAGTTGATCAGTCTCTCATTTTTAATTTCTTATAGGATATTAGTCCATTGTATTATAGGCTTGAGAGTGGGTTTTATTCCCCATGAGGTTTACCCATAGGAACTATGTGTTATGTGTTTGATCTTGTGTATGCTTTGAATTAATGAACTCTCTTGTTAATGTTGCTTGATCGAGTTGATATATGTTGATTGGTTAATAGTTTAAAAGACTAAAATTGAAATTGAAATATATGGGCTCACTAATCCACACCCCCCTCTTAGTGATTATACTTATAACATCATGTTTATCCTTATAGCTTCCTAGGGACATCATAAAAATCACCATATAGCTTCCAATCCAACTATATTAGCGATTTTCGTACAATTCATTAATTTAGTAATTATATTGGCTAGAATGCCATTGTTTCCTATTATTATCTAACTATATTGGTTAACATGATACCATTATATGTATTTCTAGATTATATCGACCATACTAATATAATTATGTGTGTGATTATAGTTGTATTGACTTGAACTATACAATTATATTTGATCAATTTCTTCTTTTGACTATATCGGTCAGCCTAATACCATTTTGACTATTTTTTCATTTCATTTCATGTTGTAAATTTTGCTTTCAATTTGAATCAACTTTATAACTATATTTTATTTTGTCTTCCTAAAACTATGTTCTTTCATTTTTAAAACTCATATGAGTTATCATTATGGGGCAAGCAGTCATCAATTTTACTTGAGTCATGGTGTGAAGGGTGTTTCCCCAGTACTCAAGCTATTAGACAACACTATATATAGACTTTAATTTTATCATACCTCAAAATATATTCAAAACAACTAGTTTTTTTAATCCGATAGGGATACTTTCATATGTTTTATTTTTTAATGCATTAGTAACTAATTATCCCTAAAAAATTATTCTCAACATACCTCAAAAATGGGATAGTATGGCTATGAAATAGTGAACTCCTTTGTACGTGTATGCATCTAAATTTGATTACTTCATTTATCATCACTAATATTATTATTATTCAAAACTAACCTTGCTAATTTCATTTAATAATCACTAATATTTCCCAAATTCATCTAAATCATCATTACTAATCTCTTTCTAATCATTTCTCTAACATTCCCTCATTATTTTTCATTGTACTAACCTTATTCACATCCCAAAAAATATTATTCCTTTTAAAATCCCACTTATTAATATCCTATTTACTTAAATAACCCTTCCTATACCCACTTTTCCAATTTCTAATTTTGAATTCAAAATATACTAACTACCCCCTAATATACCTATCCATAGCCTTTCCTACAAACTTAGTTCCTTAATCCTATCTAAACCTCCTATCTAATCCTTATTAATTCCTAATGACGTCTAGAGTTTTATAATGCTATAAACTTCCTCCAATCTCTCCACTTCTCTAGATCCCTCTAAATCTAGAGGATTCTTAGGAATTTTAAACTATATTTTATCCATCCACCACCCTTATAAATAGATATGCAAAGCTCTTGGCTAGACTAACTCTAAAATCCATAAACCTCCATGTCAATATTATCAACCAATCCATGAATCAATCACTAGTCTATTAATAAAAACATTTTCAATGCTAATATCATGCTGAAATTCTAAGTTTGTAAGCAATCCACAATCAATCAATCTTTTTCTTGTCGTAAATCTTGTTTGGAGCATTTAGCTTTAGATTTTATAATGTTTCTATAGATGTTGATTTTGCTTGCATTATAGTCATGGATCTAAATTCATGAAGTAGATTATATATTTGGGTGATTTTGATATAATTTGTATATCATAATCCATTGCTCAAATTTATCATCTCATATTTAATGACCATAGTGGGAGCCCTTGTTTTGGACTAACCTTGTATTTGTAAAGTGTGTGAATTTAACTTACAAGGTTGGGTTTATGAAAAATTTGGGCTCAAATTTTCAAAAATATCATCCTCCACAAGAAAGGTGACTTTATTTTGCAAAAAGTGATTTTACACAAGTGATTTTTCCCTCAACAGTCATGATTTTACATCAAACCACCACCTTAACCATTAGTTGTTAGGTCACCTGACTATTTTCTTGTAGTTTCATAAAATTGCTTATTTTTAGTCATAGTTTTGATATTCATCTATGATTTTAAAATTTTCAGTTGAGATTTTGATTCCTATCTATAGTTTTGATTAATCTAGTTTTGATTTTGCTCTTGTCATAAACTATTTTAATCCATACTATCATATGTTTTAATTAGTTTTTATAAAAAAAAATCTCTCTGTCTAACCTAGTTAGTTTCAAGAAATAAGCAAAGACTCTATCAAACTAAATTCATAACTTCTAATCAAAATCACTTATATGCATTTGCATTTTTTATTTCTAGTTACAGTTTTGACATTATCAATAGTAATTTTAACTAATAGTGAATTTATAAAAGTTTACAATTTACAATTAGTTTAATTTTGATTGCACATATCATTTACTATTTTATAGATATTGGTCTTTATCCATAACATCTATTTTACAAGATTGAGGTAAAAATTTGATATTAAGTCAAATCATAACTCCCAGTTGTAATTTTAATAATATCTTAATTAATCATGTGTAAGTCTTAAATAAATGTTGTAAATATCATAATCTAATAACATCATATTTGAACATCTCTTTTAAGTCCATTAAGTCTCTATAAACCTATGAATATACCAAGTTTATTTTTGACTTTCATTATTTCTTCTATTATCTATGATTTTACTTTCATAAATTATGATTTTGCCTATTTTATCTATGGTTTTGAATTGATAATTAATCGACTATAACCAAGTAGTTTACAATGTTGCTGGTTGATAATTATGATTTTGAAAAAATCACCTATTTATAGTCATCATTTTGAAAAAATTACTAGTTCAAAGTCATGATTTTACAATATCACTAATCACACATCACGATTTTGCCCTAACTTCTAGTAGTCTGTCTAACCATTTTGGAAAATTTGCCTATCTACACTTACGTTTTCGGCATACTATCTATGTTTTTGAGTCCATTTAAGTAATTTTTCATATCAATGGCTATGTATCTATGGTTTTTATTACTCTAATAGTGATTTTTCATAACTTAAAATTTAGAATTGCCATTTATTTACCTAAAAATAATCTCTTTTAAGTGTAATTTTCTATCATTTTTTGTGAATTTTGAGTCATTATGGAGCATCCCATAAGTCTCAAGTTACTTTTGGCATTGGGGGTGCTACCTCTCAACCCTAAACTATATCTCAATAGGGATTTCACTTGTGGCACTACCCCTTGACCCCACTAGGGGCTATTATCCCCAAACCCCTGCATTGTGGTCTTTCATTCAAAAAAATTATAATGTAAAACCTATTATTATTTTTTAGTATTTATATTGATGATTATTAGACTAACATTTGTTTTGAATTTTTAAAGGGATAAATTTGATGGTAATTTTTGTCTTGCTTGATTTTACCTAACCATTTGTCTTGTAGGTCATATTTTATGACATTTTGTCTTTTAGGTTATCCCTCAATATTGTCAAATTGAAACTACTAATCACTTGCTTTACATGACACCTATTAAATATTTTAGAAATTTGAAAATCATCTTATATATATTTTATATATATCACACTTGATTAATTGGGTAATAAATGTTTTTACCTACTTGAGTGTCACCTGAGGGCTAAAGTGATGTATGCTCTCCTCCCTACATCCTAAGTAACAAGTCTTGAAGGATTAAAAACCACTAACAAACCCCCTCTTTTCTAATTTTATGGAGAACTATGATGTGTAAATTATTCCAATGTATTTACTATAGTCTTATGGGTTAGTGATGTAGATTTTATCAGCACACATTCAACCACACTCTGTGTTTTGATGGAGTTAAAAAATCAAGGACATCTATCATTAGGCCAAGCAATTCAACCCATACAAGTCTTCCATACAAAGAAAGAGTTAAATATTTTACCCAAATAATATATAACACCCTATATGGAATTGGTCCCCATGTATCTAGTATATATCAAGGATGCCCCTAGTGAGCCCATGTATCCTAGAATAGGACCTTTGACTATAATAGGTGATTTACTACCATAATATATATCATCTCCCAAGTAATTGTTTAGTGAAAATAGATTTGAAAGGTTTTGGGAGATTATATAATGAGTCACCAACCTATAGACTCACCCACAAAGTTGTTAGATGGTGCAATCATTGAGTTACACTATAGAGTTAATCATTAATTCTAAGACTGTGGCTTACTTGATTTTTTTGTGTGTTATGGAAGCATGTATTATTTTTATCCCTTAAATCAAACACTCAATATATTATTCCCATAGTAAAACATAGTCCCTATGTTAATCATCATCATCACTCCTTATCCTAAATGTTATCATATCCCCATCTCATCTAATTCTATTCACCCTTTAACCTAGTCATATCATAGTCATACCTAGGTCTTAACCTTATCTATAACATCCTTAGAGTCTTATTCCAAACCATATTATCCATCACAAAACCCACCTTGCCTTAGTCGACACCTTATCACTTATCTTGACCTTATATAGCCTAATCACCTTGTCCACCATCGTTAGGAATGGCAAACAAACATTCCAACCCAAGATTCATAAGTGTTAAATCCAAGAACATCACACATGAAGTTGCATACAGTTGATTTTAAAACTAGGTAATGCAAATGTTATTCATAAATATAATATGCTAGTACAAAATAAAGCTCTTTCATAAATAGGCAAGGTGAAACACAAAATTAGCCTAACTAGATAATGTGGGATAAATCCTCATATAGGGAAAAATCACTAAAAGATGAAATAGATAGATAATACACTAGAAAATGTGATAATTTCATGAAATACATAATTTAACACCTCCCTTAAAATGAATTTAGGGGATAACAATATCTAAAAAAGAAATAGCAGGATATCCACAATATGAGTCTCGATAAATAGGCCTAAAAGGTACTCATGTACAATATGTATCCATGAAATGAAGATGGAATATGTCCTCATGAAAACCCCTCAAGGACAAAATTTGAAACCCCAAATAATCCATGTAACTCAAGGAAATGAGGTGATGAAAAAGGCTTCATGAAAATATCTATAACCTACTATCAAGTCAAAATATACTCCACGATAAGAATGCCATCCTATATGTGTTGATGAATGAAGTGCATATGTACCTCAATGCGCTTAGTGTTAATGATTAACTAGGTTGTGAGATATATGAATTTCACTATGGTTGTCAAACTAAAGTATAGTGGGTGAATGTTGCATGAAGCTAAACTTTATTAATAACTGATAAAGCCAAATAATCTACTAATTTTTTGTAATTGTTTCCCTATACTCAACCTCTATAGATGAAAGTGCAATAGCTTGTTGATTCTTACACAACAAAGTAATATGTGAAGAATCAAGGCAAAAAATATAGTTATAATTAGAATGCCTATCATCAAGAGAGCCTACCCAATCTGAATCATTGTATCCAACTTGCTAAGTAGAACCCCTGGTGTAGTGTAAGACAAAATGAATAATAAATCACACATATCATAAAATCCTCTTGGCATCCTGCCAATAACTATCATAAGGGTCATGTGTAAACCTAGATACAATCCCAACTACAAATGAAATATTAGGGTGAGTATGGTTCAAATATATAAAATTCCCAACCATATGCCTATACATTGTCATATCATAAATTGGAGTAATACAAGAGGCAGTGAGAGTCACTCCAAACTAAAAATGAGAAGGACTTGGCTTGCAATCATCCATGCAAAAGTGTTGAAGAATATCAAGGGTATACTTATGCTGACTCAAATAAATCCCTATATCTGATTATGAAATATGTAAACTAAAGAGGAAATGCAAAAGGCCAAGATATGTCATGTCAAACTATGTTTAAAGTGCCTACTAAATAGAATAAATTTGAGATGAGGAGATAGCTATGAGAAGTAAATCATCAACATATAAGACTACTATAATAATGTCCTCATCAATATGTTGAATATAAAATATAGGATCAGAATAGCAATGAATAAAGCCAGTATAGAGAAGAAATTAATCCATCTTCTCATACCAAGCCTAAGGGACCTATTTGACATCATAAAGAGACCTACTAAGTTGAAAAAAAAGAGAAGAATCATGAAACCTAGTAGGATGCTTCATATATATTTACTCATGTAAATATCCATGTAAGAAAGCACTATTAATGTCCATATAACATACTAGCCAAACCTATGATGTAATAAGATAAAGTATAAGGCAAATATAATCCATCTTGGTAATGAGTGCAAAAGTATCAGAGTAGTCAATTCATTTAACCTACAAGAATTCATTTGTAATAATACCTGACTTATACTTATCAATGGACCCATCAACTACATACTTGGTGTGGTAAATCCACTTGCACATAACTAACTTTATTCCCTTAGGAAGAGTGACCAAATCCAAAGTGTGATTCTTCACTATTGAAGAATACTCATATGCCATCACATCATCCCACTCTTGTATCCCATGAGCCTATGAAAAAGATTGTGTATCCCCAAAGAATGACTGACACAAAATTCTAGTACCTGTAGAATGTGCATGATGATGGTAAGTAGGTGGTATATCCTATATGAATGGTGCTACCTCATAAATTATAGTATGATACCACCTAGGCATAGTGTCAACATTAGTGTGAACATGATCCCCATCCTGTATAACCTCCTGAAGAATCTCCTAAATTGGCTCATTAAAGAATAAATCCTTGAGAAGAGGTAAACCATCAGAAGAAGAAGAAGGCATGGATTAAGATGAAGAGTCATGATATGTTAAATGGTCATCAAACTATACATTTATTCAAAAAAAATCATGAGTATCAATATCTAAAAGATGATAAGCTCTCATGTCCTCAAAATACCCTAAAAAATCAAAGGTTTACTCTTCTTATCAAATGCTTTCCTTTTATTATTTGGTATAAACACCTAAGCAAGGCTCCCAAAGACTCAAAAAAATGAAACATCATGTTTGGTTCCAAACTAAACCTCCTCCAAATTCATATGCTCAAGTGCTAGATGTGATGTGTAGTTATAAATGTATTTTGCATAATTAAATACCTCTACCCAATATATAGGAGGTAAATATCATGAATGCATCATGAAGTTATCCATCTCCTTCAGATTTTGGTTCTTCCTTTTTGCTAAGCCATTCTATTGTGGAATATTTGTAACACAATATTGGTGAAGAATACCATGGGCTACTAAAAAGACAAAGAAATCTTGACTAAAGTACTCCCCCCATTATTTATATGAAGCTTCTTGATGTAACTCAATGACTATTTCTCGACCAAAGCCTTAAATACTTTGAAGTGAGAAAAGACATCACTCTTGTACTTGAGGAAATAATCCCAAGTACACCTTGATAAATTATCTATGAAAGTAAGTGCATACTTAACTTTATTGAAAGGAGTAGGAAAGACCATCAAATCATTATGTACAAGTTCAAGTGGTGAAGAACTTCTCATGGAAATTCCCTTAAGAAATGGATCCTAGTGTTGTTTCCATAATGTATGATCGGGGCAAATTTCATCAAGACATGAAACTTTAGGAAGACCCTCTACCATACTATGAGCACTTAATACCTTCAAATATATATAGTTTAAGTGTCCAAATCTCTCATGCCAAAGTCAACTCTCATAATCTTCATGAGAAATTAAACATGTCCCTAAAGTAGGAGTATCATAAAAACCCTCAAAATATTAGAGTTGATAAGTATGATCAATAACACCCTATGTAATAAGTGTGTGTGGCTCTAATAAATCTCAAACTTCAGCACCCTCTAGTGTGAAAGTCATTGTCTTGCCCTGACTAAAATGGAAAATCTAATAAACTAAATATAGATTGATGGTGATGTCTAGAATATATAATGCATCATTGATGCAGCCACCATCTAGTTGTATGTCACCCTTCCCCTTAACATAAATGAAGGAAGAAACTCCAACCTTAATTTTGGAAGTAGAACTCAGACCAAGAGATACAAAGGAATCCTTGAAAGAAGTCATATGATGAAAAGCACCAAAATCTAGAACCCAACTATCTGAAATCGGTAATTGTGATCTCCTAAAAACATTGAGTGCTTTCCCATGCTCATGATATGGAGGAGTGGGGATAAAAATATTGTGTTTCCTAATGACATCCTCTAAGTCTTGCATTATCTTGAAACACCTAGACTCTTCATGACTAGTCCCCCCATAATATGAGCAAAATAGGTTATATTTTTCCTTAGATTTGGAATATGGTTTAGATTTAGATGTATTATTGTTGGGCTTAGGTGCATTTTTAGGTGAAGGAGTGTTCTTCTTTTTACCCTTATTTTTTCACTTAGTCTTAGGATGTGATGCATCTAGTGATTTTTAAGAGGTGGAAGACTCAAGGTGAGATAATTTGGATTCCTCCCTAGTAAGTCTCACAAAAAAATCTAGATATATAATTTTGAATTTGGAACCTAAGGCATCCATACTAGATAAAAAGGTAGAAGCAAATATTTGGAATGGGCTACTCAACTTAGACAATATCAAGTAAACATGCTCTCATCTTTTTTATCTCATCCACTCCCCTTCAATTGTGTCAAAAAATATTAAACTTAGTGAGGTAGTATAAAATGGAGACAAAGTCATAAATATTAAGTGAAGTAACCACTTCAACTTGCATAAGTGATCTACTTTACCAAACAAACCCTTTAACTTAGCCCACATTTTGAATGGAGAATCACATCCATCAAAGTGAAACAAAATACCGTCACTCATAATGACCAATCAAGCCCATACACTCTTTAAACTTACTTTGGAGGTAATTATCTATAGTCAAAGATTCATAATGGTCAATACTAAAAGTATAATCCATGATAAATAATCACCAAGGAGAAGAAATAATGAAAAAGGGTGCACAAAATTGATATTAAGACAACCCCCTCAAAAGATTGTATTACAAGACCCCCTAATTTAGAATTTTATAAAATTAGTGAATTTTTAAAAATTAATGACACAAATGGATAGATAATTGAAAACCATGCACTTTTATAAAAAAATAAAAATCAAATATAAGTTACATTTCAAAAGTTATTGGTGCTATAATTTCTTGTAAAATGGGTCAAGACATTAAAAAAACACTACAAACTAGTTTTTGTGACTAAATCAGAAAAGAACATGGTCATCCAGTCATTTGTTGGAACTAGAATTGAACCATGGTCTCATAAATGTTAAACAACATGAAAAGTATCCTCCTAGTTATCTCTATGCTTGCACAAGTGAATTGTGCATCCTCTTGAGGCAAAAAATTAGCTTTGTAATTAAAAAAATGAATAAAACCAGTTATTTTAAGAGGATAAAAAAGGTAGTTTAATATTGTTTTTGGGCTCAGATCCCTCCAATGGCCTCAATTTTTCAATACAATAGATATTCAACTCTTTTTATCTCTTCAATGCTGAAAACAAATTCCAACTAAAGTGCCTATGTGTATATGACACTTCAATTTAGGAAAATGACACCATGGCTGAAAAGTTCAATGCCTAGATTTACAGACCTTCTCCTCTATTGCATTGCTTTGGTAGAGAATTCCATAGTCTTTATGTAGCAAAGAGGAAAAAATAATGTTTTTGCTAAAAAAGAATGATGCCTTACCTTGTCAACCCAATGCCTTTATTATTGGTCTAACACCTTTATATTAGCAGATAAAGACTTTTTTGTAGATTTTACAATAACATAAAAGAACAATGCCTACCTACCATAAGTAGATCTAGATTGGTAAAAGGATAAAATGTAGTAGATCTAGTTAAAAATGGCTAAAAAAATCCAATGCCTATGTCTGATTTTCAACACAACAACAAAAAAGAGGGTAGAAATAGAATTCTAATGCCAAGATTCAGCATACCTCTCTTATAACACCGCATTTTGTGGTTTTCTTGACAGATCTAAAATAGTAAATAATAAATGTAATGCCTAGATCAAAAGCACCAAACTTAAACAAAAACCAACTCACCGTTATAATGCCTATCTCTGTCATGTACAAGCACCATTTTATGGAAAAAAGATGCTACAATCAAAATTTTGATCTCCACGTGAATTATTGAGATGCCTCTTATGTGATCTTCAATGCCTCAACAAATCTAAAAAGATTTGTCTCTCTTAAATAGATCAAGATACACAGATCTAAGAGAAGCACCTAGCTTTGACAAGAAGAAGCAAAATCTTCAAAAAATTGGATCAAGAATAAGAAAAGTCTTCAAAAAGTTTGAAAAAGGGCACTTATTTCCTCAAGGGACATCAATGCTTCTTTCCCTTTCTTCCATTCTTCCTCTCTACCTTCCCTCTAAGAATAACATGCTTCCTCTCCACCTTCCCTCCAAGAATAAAAACCATACACTTTATTCAAATATTTAATGAAAGTGTTGGATCTCTAAGAGGGAAAGAAAAAATGGATTGAGGATTTGTAACAAGGGAAGAAGTAGTGACAAGGAAATTTTTGAATTAGAGGCAATGTGGATGGGAACAACATCTCAAAACTCTATCACCATGTTAGGAATGGTGAATAATCATTCCAACACAAGATTAAAAAGTGATAACTCCAAGAATATAACACATGAAGTTGTAGACAATTAATTATAAAGTAATGTAATGTGAATTTTATTCAAAAATATGATATGCTAGTACAAAGGAAATATTTTTCATAAATAAGTAAGGCAAAACATAGAACTAGCCGAACTGGCCAATGTGGGATAAATCCTTAGATAGGCCAAACTCACTAAAAGATGAAATAACTAGCTAATACACTAGTGAACATGAGAAATGTATGAAATACATACTATAACAACCACTTTATCCCTTATAACCTGACCTAATCATAAGCCAATGCATCTTTATTTTATGATCCCCTATCTATACTAATCATCCCATCAAGTTTGTATTCATACACTAGTCCTCATCCATGTTGGAAAATAACTCTTTCCACATTAAGTTCATGATTCTAAGCTTACTTATAGACAATAATTAAGCTTAGAATAATTAATTAAGTTTGAGTCATACACACCATCCAATCTTATAATTAAGCTTAGAATAATTAATTACAATAATTAATCAAGTTTGAGTCATACACACCATCCAATCCTATAATATTTTCCTATCAACCAAGTCATCTCAATCAACTTAGCCTTGAGCTAGTCTTACTCTAGTCATTCCTAGTTAAAATTAGTCTTTTGGGATATTATACCCCCTATCAAATCTTAGAGCTTGTCATAGACAATAATTAAGCTTAGAATAATTAATTAAGTTTAAGTCATACACATCATCCAATCCTATAATTAAGCTTAGAATAATTAATTACAATAATTAATCAAGTTTGAGTCATACACACCATCCAATCCTATAATATTTTCCTATCAACCAAGTCATCTCAATCAACTTAGCCTTGAGCTAGTCTTACTCTAGTCATTCCTAGTTAAAATCAGTCTTTTGGGATATAATACCCCCTATCAAATCTTAGAGCTTGTCATAGACAATAATTAAGCTTAGAATAATTAATTACAATAATTAATTAAGTTTGAGTCATACACACCATCCAATCCTATAATTAAGCTTAGAATAATTAATTACAATAATTAATCAAGTGTGAGTCATACACACCATCCAATCCTATAATATTTTCCTATCAACCAAGTCATCTCGATCAACTTAGCCTTGAGCTAGTCTTACTCTAGTCATTCCTAGTTAAAATCAGTCTTTTGGGATATTATACCCCTATCAAATCTTAGATCTTGTCATAGCTTTTTGAGTCAAATCCAATCAAAATATTCTAGATCACATCTTAATTTATTCTACTTAATCTTGTCTTACCTCATCTCACATCACATCATATCAACATCAGGTCAAACTTAAGATTAGATTAAATCAAGCCTTTTGTCAAAATTTGTTCCATACATGCCATCTTCATCCCTCAATATTTCCATTCTCTCCCTTGCACCTAATTATTAGGGTCAATAAACCACTTAATCTATGCTTTCTTCCTTCTTGATCCATGGTATCAAAAATAGATTTGGTCAATACCCTGATTGAGCAACACCTCATGGATAATAGGGATGCACTCCTTTCTTGCCTCCCTAAGATGAGAAATCCATGTACTATAGACTTAGACCCCATCCACCCAACATCAATTCCGATCTGTACCCATTCTCTTTAGTTAACACATAGTCTTCATACTATCAAGTTCTATTCAAATCCTCCATCCACTAGTCATAACAAATCCTAAATCTTTAGATCTTTCTTCACAAGCTGAAGAGGATATTTCTCTAAATGAACCTAGTTCCCCAATAAACAAAGAAATAATATGTAGAAGATTGATTTTGGCATAGTATAATGAAGAAACATAAGCAACTACTACTCTTAGTAGCCTCAAACATTCACCAATGTTTTCTTCTCCAACATTAATGGAGATAACAACAACAGTCCCTGATAAAGAAGTCATCATAGTAGAGGTTCCTAAGTTAGTATCAATATTTCATATTGAAGAAACTATCATAACAAAAATACCTGAGTCATTAGCAGTACCTAAAAAATAAGCCATTATACCCAAGATTCCTAAGTCATCAACAATAAATATTATAGTACAAGAAATAGAATCTTTTACATCCTCTTCAAATCCTGAAGTAAGACTAGTATTAGATAGAGGGAAAGGCATAATGGTCTCTGAAGAACAATGACCTGAATCAAGTGAAGACCTAGAGTTGTAATTTATTCTTGCATTGTCAAATGCTGAGGTCCTCATCAAGCAAGAAGTGGTAGATATTTCTAACCTTCTAGCTCAGTTACAACATAAGGATTCACTCAAATTTTCTTTGATTCAAGGATAAGATGGTTTTAAAGATAGACATTTAAATCACATGACTAGGAATAAAGATATTGAAAAACAAATAACTCATTTTGATGAAGAAATGGTCAATTTCTATATTTAAATCATTGAATTAGAGGAAGAAAATTTGTTGTTAAAACAACAAATTCAAAATTATCAGATGCAAACTCCATCTTCCACTAACCCTTCATTAGAGAAAGTTTTTCAAACCATTATCTCTCATGTGGATTATCAAGATAAATGAAGTCAAGTATGTTATGAGTTCAGGGAACTCAAACAACACAACAAAATTTTAGAAAAGGAAAAACATATCCTGAAAGAAATTTGGAGCAATAAAAATAACAGATTAAAAGGATTGAAGCAAACTTACATAATACATGTCAGATAGATGAAAATATCCTAACTTGTATAGCTCCTTCTCCTTATTATAACCTGTATTTAAATGAACAATTTTATATATGGTAGTTTTTGAGAATTGCATGTGGTTTATCCCACAACATTAAAGATCCCCCCATGTTTTTAAACATCTTTCAAGACTCCACTCCAAAGCAGCAAGATTTTTGATGTGAGTTTTATTTATGTAATATGATTTTGGGAGATTATAGTAAATTCATGGTTAATTTATATGTAGGAAAAGTTCAACTAAGATCTCTTCTTTCTAATTTTAAAAATTAGACAATCTAGAAGGCTAAACATGAAAAATATATGAAAATATCCATAACTATAGGGCTATGTATTAGACCTATTTTTACCAGTGTTAAGAATTTATTAATGAATTTCAAAACTATCTATCTAATAAATCCAAACATTAAAGATTATTACTTACAAACTTTGAATAACAGTATTGTCTCCTTTTATTTGTATACTAGATAACATTTTGATAATGTCTTTATAGCTAGTATTAAATGTTGGGACACCTTGACAGTTTCATTAAAAAGAAGAGGGGTGATATCTCCAACTAATCTAAGATGGAGTTTAAGAAAGGCATAAGTTATCATTGATATGATTATGGATGTTTTAAATTTAGGAGGAGAACTAATTTGGGTTGGCATGAGATTCTAGCCACCACTTATTTTGACTTCCATTCCACCATGGCATAGATGGGGTCCTCAAACAAAGGAACAATTTAAAATTTGTAAACATATGGTGTGAATATACCAAGGCTTTATTAGTCCCTAAGATAATCACTGGGATGATGAATTTGACATTTATTATCTCAGTTAGCATTTACAATATAGAATTCAAAATTATGAAGGAACAAGTAGTAGTTGATTTTGCAAAAAAGGAATTTTAAAAGGTGACATGTGGGGAAAATGATGAGTCCAAAATATGGCTCATTATTACTATCAATTATCCTTGTTCTTCTTCCATTATCTCTCCTCGAGACTAAACAATGCAAGGATCTTAAGTTTATATCTAATCTTAGTGTAGTAAATATGATGTTTTATCTTACTCAATGTAACTAAAGCTTAAATGACCAAATTTGCTATTTAATTCTAACTTTTGCATGTTTAATCTCTCCATTTTGTGTATATACATAAGTACAATTATTGTAAAGAATATAGACTTTTTTGTTGATTCTCTAGTGACCTATAGTCTATTTTGGACCAAGATTTGAACTTGTTTAGAAGTGACAAACTCTCACAGTTTGTTGCTTTTGACTCATCTAGTAGCTTTGGACTCACCCAGTTTGTAGCTATGGAATTATTGGAATAACCAATTTAATTTGTCAATCATTTCACCCAGCTTAGTAGATTCATTATGAACTTATTCAAACACTGAGGTTTCTTGAAACATGTTGCTACTAAATTTCTTTAAATTCCATTAGAAGTTGCTATAAAATTGCTTTGAACTCTGCCAGATTGCTTCAAACTCCACCATATTGCTTCGGATTCCACCAAAATGCTTCAAAATACACCAGAATCACTCTAGACTATTGCATTTATGTAATCTATATTGATTAATGAAGAAAGCTCTAATTTACAAGTATTGGGTCCTATTTCATTCATGTTCCCAAGGAGAGCAAGGGACCACTCTCATCAGGAATTAGGAACATATTTTATATGATATTTTATGTATTTACAATTTCTAGTAATTTATTTCATGTTTTTATAAATAGACTTTAAAACCTACAAGTTCTCTTTTAAAAGTTGATTTTAGATTTTAGTAATTGTATTTACTTCCAGCAAGTGTACTTATTTCTAGCAAATGTATTTATCTTCAAAAATTGTGATTATTTCCAGCAAGTGTGTTTATTCTAGTTAGTGTGTTCATTTTATTAGATTACATTATAGAGTGTTTTAATTATGTAATTGAGTTTATTTATTGCATAAGCTAATATTTTCTAAGATAGATTAGATTATATATTTTGAAAGACAACAAACACCCCAATCATATCTATAAGACCTAAAACCATAAGCCTTACTACAAATAGCTTTGGACACCACCCCTAATTTAAATGACATCAATAGATCAAATTTATTAAATGAAGATATTAATGACACCCATCATCAAAGTTTCATAACACCAAAAAAAATTAAAAATAAATTCCATTGTGAAATTTTTACATTTACTGACTATATAACAGTGAATTTTCACAACATTTGAAGAAGAAGAAATGAAATAAACAATATACACACATACATTATCTATTCAAAAGAATTTATGTCACAAAATCCATAAAAATCCATCAATATTGATTCTTCAAGGAGTGGAAAACACAAACTCTTTCTTCATTTCTTTGCAAAAATATATTTATCTATCAAAAATAAATTGAAATAACTTCAAAACTTGTATTTATATATTATAATGGTAATGATATTAATCCATTGTTTGGTAGAGCCGAAGGTTCAGAAATGTGCACAACATAATAGTTTTGTCTGTCCATCAAATCAACATTTTGTTTAAATGATGCAAAGCTTACATATAGAGATATCACTCCTATAATTAAGGAGGTTTCTATAACTACCCTCCCCATAATAATCTCACTAATATCTTATATTTTTGAGTTGGTTGAACACCACAATACTCATGTACAACAATATTATTCTAAGTTCCTAAAATACATAACATAACTAACTTATTTACCTTATTGTATATACTAATTACCATGGGAATGCTAATTTACTAACATTCCCTCCGTAGTGTTTGCATGGGGAGAGGAATCATATGACTACACATTTCTATATTGCCCTCACAAAGTGCAAACATCAAGTTCACCTGAAAATATGTCTATTACATTGAATAGGAAAAATTATTACAAATAAAATCACAGACATTCTTGTTTTATTGAGAATACCTTTGAAAATATTATTTAAAGCTTCAGACTAAAATTAGAATTATAACAAAATTTGACCTTATTAATATAAAAAATTATGATAAATGAATACATAATAATACTAAAGAATATAAAAACCTATAAAATAAATAAATAAAAATCAATTTCAAAAAACCTTATGATGCACTAAAGTTATTTAAAACAAACAAATATTAATAAACAATATTAAAAAAACTTCAAACTAAAATACAAAATCAAAAATAACTATTAGACATGATATAAACACATGAAAAGAAACAAAATTTAATTAAACA
>JARHVA010004465.1:912500-1217500 GCA_037957365.1 Torreya grandis
TTTAAAGATATGTAGCTAAACATTGCATTTGAGATCATATATAGATATAACCTATAGAACTAGATGCTCATTTCTAACCCTAAAATCTAGATATGTGGAATCTAAGAATAAAGGGGTAGAGATAGCCTAGGGCACATTGATGGTATACTATCTCTAAAGTAGGATAATTATTTGTAAAAAAATAGATAAAACTTATACTAAATTTATTATATTGAGATATGCTAAAAATAAAAAGTACAACTATGCTATATATTACAATGATAATAAAAACAAGATAGTTGATTTTAATGTTAATACATATCTAGATCTAGAATAGAAATAAAGTAAACTATATATAGATTTTGGGTTAGTTGTCTAATTCTAGAAATTGTACATCTATAACCATGAAAACTTGCATCGACCTAGGATGATTGCATTAATACTACTACTTAACTCGAATGTAGGTGTCTAGTATGAAATACCTATTAAAAATGGATGTGACCACCTAGATGCTTCTAAGCTCTATATCACCTTCACTATGGTGAATTCATATATGGGTCATAGATGGCAGTTCCTTGTCAAATAAAAAAACTACCTTTCTTCATCTTCAATGTTGTGGAAAAAATGGGTTAGTGGACACATGGTGTCAAGTTGTCCCAAAGATTCCTCTATTAATGAGTGCTACCTACATATCCAAAACTCTAAAGAGGGCCTCAAAATTATGTAGTTCTCCCCTACATGTTGGCTTATGTGTAAACCATGCAATGTGTGATCATTTAGTAAAAAAAACCTAGCCTGTAACTTAGAAAATGTGGATTATGGGTTATTCCTTCAATACTTCAGACCTATAGATATGATGTCCCTATGACTAATATGGAAGTAGGATAAAATAGAGAAACCTTAATCACTTGAGTGCTTGATTGACTATTTTTTGGTCTATGCTAGGTGATGAATGATTTATGATTGATCTTTTATTTATACCAATCCCTTTAGATAATATATTGCATTAAAGCACTTAGGCTGACCATAGGAATATGTTTCATTTGTAAATTTGATAACTTTAGGGCACTAGACACTTGTATTGGGATAGGACACTTGTGTCAATGTAGGTATCCGAGTGGGACATAACTGTCCATAAAGTTGGAAAATAGGTGCAGGTCCAAAACTTGGAGAGATGGAAGATAAGAAGGTTTATAACATTTTGGGCAAGATAGAAGGTTTGAGTCACCATGATAGCATTGGTCAGAGTAAAAGATAAGTAATTAGGCACATAGAGATAGTGTATGTGATCCTTTTGGTAGTGAGAAAGGCCTATAAGTTGAAAGTACATCCATTATATTTATTTTCCAAGTGTACAAGATTGTGGTGTTATATAATTTAGAAATAGTTTCTACATTTACCCCCCTTAATCTAATAATGAAATTGCTAGTTTAAAAGAAAAAAATGTGTACCTAGGTATGTATAACACACCTTATATTTACTTGATAGTGATTTAGTTACAACTAAGAGCATGATACAATATATAATTAGTATAATTAATCTAAAATTGAAAGCATTGAAATCATTGAAATTGAAAAAGAACAAGGTTTAGGAGTACACCTATGTATCGATGCAATTGTTTTGCCTTTTAGAAATTTGATTTGAAAAGATATATCATTGTGAATCATTAGACCTGAGATTAGTAAAAATACAAAAAATTGTAAAGTGCATACATCTAGAGAGATAGAGAGATATTAGAGACTACATACCCCCAACCTTGGATAAAATGTGATTTTCTACCTGACAGTTAAGATTAACTCAACCATATAACCTAATCATACTTATAACATGGTGAGTGTGAGTGAGCTAGGTCAACTGACACTATAAAATGGGTGAGGTTAGATGATGTAATCAAGCCTAAACTATAAACTTGACAAGGTTGAATGATTTAATCACCTCAACCATACCAAAAAGTGAACCAACTACTACAGTAGATTGGCTCAATACAGTCTATAAAGTCCAACTTGGTGGGTGATTACAGTCCTTGCAAGTGTTTGAAATCTAAAACTGATTTGATTTTACAAAATTTAGGTGCTCTTTACATAACATATGTACCTTATATGCCTCATGCTAAAACTATGTATAATAATGGTACTATTGTATATAATTTTGCCACAAATGTGTATTTGAATCATATGATTGTGAATTTAGCCAATTTTAAATTGTATAAGTGTGTATAACATATTTAAAAAACATTCCCCCATTGTAATTATATTAATATGGATAACATGTTTGTGAATTTGGTTCTCTATGGCCAATTACTAGATCTTCACTAGATTTATTCTAGTGTCATTCTCTATTGTGTCAAAACCAGAAGAATTAACCATTACTTGAAGTAAAGATGTCAAAGTGACTTTCAAATTTTGGTGAAATATCATGGCATTGGTACTCTTCATGGTACTACATCTCAATTGTAAAAGTTTGGCCTTTGTATCTACTGCTATGGGCAAAATCAACAACAAAAATAACATGGTTAACTGTAAAATATCCATGAATCTGGTCACATTGTATTTTCCATATGTTTACATCGATGGTAAAAACATATACATAGATCTATTTAATTAAAATATAAGTGTAAATTGAGGGAATTGGGGTAATCTTAATCAATACTCATAAATTGGTTGATTTTGGTTGGACAATCATTTTTAATATTTAATATTTTTTATATAAATTTATATGATTGATTGAGAGTGTGGACCCACCAATTTGTAATTATTGATTAATATTTTTGTGTTATTGACACTCCAAATCGCTATTTGTAATGATTATAATTAGAAATTAATTATTTTTTAACCTATGGGTGATCATGGTTAACGGCTAAGTCAACGATAAAGATGAGTCCTAAAATTCCCAACATTAAATGATTGAGTCAATGATAAGTTTTTGGCTTTTGCAAGGGGATCAAAAATATCCAATCAATTAATTTTTAGATATTTTCTTATTTTTAGTTTCTTAAAGTTTATTTTTCTCTATCAACTGATACTTTTTTCAATCTAAATAATCTCCTTAAAAGTGTGATAAAAAAAATTGTTTCTCTTTTCAATTTTTGGTCGATATTAAGTTTTATTAGTGCATTATTTTGTGGTTCTAGTCATTTACTTTTGTTCTTTATTTTTCTCTTTCATCATTAGATTTTCATGAATTTACAACATATTTTGTGTCATTTTTTTATTTGCAATTGTTGATGTAAGTTTGTATCAATTTTTTTCCAAACATAAAATGCATCAATTCTAATGTAGTATGAATAAAGATGTGGCTAACACTAAAATTGGTGAGGAAAAAGGTTCCAAATTTTAGAATTTTTCTTTGATGATACACATTACATCAAGATTTGCATCAGCTATGTGAAATTTTATATTTTTTACCTCTAAAAAAATGATTTTTTAATTATTTCATTCTACTTTATAAAATCAAATATATCTTTTGCATTACAAACTTGATGAAATTTAGATTTATCATGAAAAAAGAATTAAGAGATGGACTGAAAACCCTCACATATAAATTAAATTCAAATTTAAGCTTGCCGCTATTTTCAAAAAAATAAACCCTAATTTTAACCATTAAAATTCAAGTCCATTAAAAGCAACTAATAGAAGCTCTCTCCATTTATTTATTTTATTTTTCAATCATTAAACTTTAAAATTTATGTGAAAACATTCAATTATAGTTGGCATTAGTTTTTTTTTGACAACACACTAATGGGATGGGAAAGAGTATGGAAAATATTGCAAATAGAAAGGATTGCACTATGATTACATAGATATGCCTATGATATTTGTAAATAAAAATTATGAAACTGGGGGTGAAGTAGTTGAATTTTAAATGAAACCTAAGGGTTAGGAAATACCCTCTACCATCTAGGATCACTCTTATAGACATTCTACACCAATAAAAATTACATAAGATTCAAAAGTTCAAGAAGTTAAGGTTGGTGAATGATTTTTTCCTATACTAACAATTCTTGAATGATTTGATTTGGGGCTTAATTCACCATAATTTCATTATTGATCTAAATAATTAGTTGCTTGGATCAATTAGGGATGAATATTGGACCAAATTGAGCCTTGTGAATGTAGTTACAACTAAATAATGCAAATTAGGGCTCAATTAGATTCAATTTTGTCACTGATCCAACCAAATAGTCAATTGAGCTTATTAAGGTACATATTAGGCCAATGTGTCTCTCTTGAATGTAAATGTGACCAGACAATGTGATTTTGGGGCTCAATTGGCCCCAATTTCATCACTAATTGAACTAATTAGTCAAATGGATCAATCAGGGATGCAAATTAGGCCAATATGATTCTTGTGAATGTACTTACAACTAAATGATATGATTTTGGGCTTACTTGACCCTAATTACATCACTAATAAAACTAAGTATTTGATTAGATCCACAAGTATGCTTTACCCTTTTTTATTTAACAATTAAAATATTGTTTGATAGGTGTAAAACTTTAGAAAGAATCAAAATGCTAAAGATATAGAATAGTTAACACTTCTGATTGTAACTATTTTACCCTATGTTTCTATTTTAAAAACATAAATTGTATTTGTAATTTTAGGTGTAATTCTAGATAATGTAATAATGCTAAAGATATATAATATTCAACAATTTTAATTTTGACAAATACTCGATATAAAAAGTCATTATTTTAAAAAGTACTAAGAAGATATATTCTTAGCTTACACAGATTTTGGTTGGGTGCTCTAACTATCTGATAGTGAAAAGAAATGAAAGTGATGTCTATATAGGTTCAAATATAATCATATAATCAGAAACAAAATCTAGGTAAGTTTGTTGTAAGTGGACAACAATGCAGTGTGCTTGAATCCATTGCCTACAAATTTATCTCAATTGACTGTGACAAGTAATATATTGTAAATGACAAAGAAAGCAAAACTATGGAAATGACATATCAAAAATTATCTCTAAGTGTGACCATTATAGAAGTATTATAATGTAGTTTGTTTTATCCTATTGACTATAGACTTTTCCTAATTGATTATGCCAAAGAATTGGTTGTTACACCTTTTGCACCTATGGATGTTGAGCAATCTAAGATATCAAAATTAGGGTTTTATCATGAAAAAATCATTATTTATCTTTTCTTGTCTTTGATACCATTAAGAAACCTTGATATCTTGAAACCCTACAATAAAATAGGGGAGTGTAATGAGATAAGCTGACCTCAATCATCCTCTTGATGATTGATTGTTGCTTAGATATCCAATGCTCCAATGAGGGAAATCAAGCCCACATATTTCTCCCACCTAGATTTAATGTGAAATTATGCTCCATTGACTATATGTATGTATCTAAAATATGGATTTGGTTCTTGAAAATGATATAAATTGACTTGGTTTAAAAGGTTTTTGACTTGTATTATGGCTACTCCTTGTGAGTGATATTGAATTTGGAGAGAATAGGGTAGATTTTCTAAATGTGTATTAGTATAAATGCCTAAGAGTAATAAATGTTAGGTGGAGAAAATTAATGGATGAAACACATGGGAGGACTTAAATATTAATTTAAAATTTAGAAAATAGCCCTTATTTGGTGTGGGATGTGATTGGCCTATGTAGATAAAAGTACACTGTGCTCTAGTCTGCCTAGCACCAACTTCTCAAGGAGGATCAAAGACAATTGTCCTCTATTGGAGACAATTTGAAGGTGAATATAGATAGCTTGAACATTTTACATTGGAATTTTTGTGTATTATTAAAATTAAACAAAGGTTTAGTTTCACATATAGATAAATGAATTAGAGAAATGGCGAATAAGAGTCATGTAATTGGGTGAAAATCATGTGGTTACGAATATGTCAAGAATTAAAAAATTTAGGTACATTTGATCTAATTTATATGTCTACATTTCCCCTTATTCTATTAATGAAATTACTAGAATAAAGGAGAAATAATTAAACCTGAGTGTTTACAATGCACTTTGACTTTAAGAGGATACTCCAACTGTGTAAAGCACTCAAATTCAGTAAACCCTACAACAACTCATGAAGTACTCTTTGGTTTTATTTTGAAAATTGAAAAACCTTGAACTTTAAAATTCATAAAATAGAAAATAGAAAAAGGAAGTACACATATATGTAGGTGAAACCAAATTGTTCTGTAAGTTATAACTAATAATGGATAATTGTGCCCCCTTTTTAAAGTTCTTGGATAATTTGAACCAATGACAAATTGAGAGTGATAAAGTCCCAATTTTGAATAACTAATCGATATCTTGAGTTTTAAAAATGCATTATTCCAACTCTCATAAATATGGAGTAATACCCAATATACTAATCCAAAAATATGGAATCACAATGAGTTCATTAGAAGTGATGCCAAGGCCATTGAGTGTCACTAAACTTGAATGTACATCACCTGCATAGATTCAAATCACACAACTACAAATGGATCTAGAATAATTTTTTCATGATTGTAAGAGAATGAATAATGTTCATGTCCCCATCATGACTATATTTCTCATAGATTTTATTTGAAATAGATATTTTTCCTTTGAAATCAAAACTTTGTGTATGCACCTAAATCCGCTCATCCTAATAATATTATTAAACCTATTAATATAACCCATAACTATAACCCTAACCAGTTAACTAATATCATAATTCTTATGTAATATTCCATACATCTCATAAACCTTAATATACCCTAATAACCAATTAATTACCCCATATACCTACTAAATAGCCAACTTAGCTACTAATCTACCCACTAGCCCACTTGACAATTTAAAATTCCTTTTTGTTCACCTACACCCTAGCTACCCTACCACCTAAAATATCCATTTCAAGATATTTAACTAAATATAATATTTTTTAAATATTTTCCAAATAACGTATTACAAACACATATAGGAGAGAAGCTAAAAATTATGAGGAACAACACATCTATTATATAACTTTCCTCTTAAATGCTTCAACACATTTACATTTACACACACAAATCCATTGCTTCATTAATCTAAATAACAAATTACAATATTATGGCTTGAGACAAGACCATAAACAACACTCTTTCATAAATGTAAATGCTAGTATATAACAACACTACATAGACTATATTGGAAATTCTACTAACAACACACATACCAAAACTCCACACATTGACTTTACTACCCTAGATCTGAATCTACAACTATCCTTTTAGGGCATATCTCTCACTACCAAATCTGGAAAATCTGTTTGAAGTCCAAGTGTAATCCCATCATGGAATCATCAACACTAGCTAGGGTGGATCTCTCACAACCAAAACCAGTTTTAATATTCCAAGGAGCAAATCCAAGGAAGGAAGATATGAACATAAGTCTAATATTTGAAATAAGGGGTTTAATGGTTTTAAAATATTATTAGTATGTAATAAGGAGAGACCATATTAATATATCATTTACAATGGAGGAGAAAATGTGATGTTTGAAAGCAAGAGAGAGAGAGAGAATAAAATGTGCCATGGAATAATATATTCACTATTCACCAATAGTGTCAAGTATCTTTCACATGTTAAATCCACTTTCAAGATCTCCTTTTGACTTCCTCACACATGCCTTCAATTTATACACCCCACTTGCATCTGAACCATAAATCATTAATAGTAAATCATGTCTCCCACATACCCATGTGAACACACATAAGTCAAAAGATTCCCCATCTTTTAACTTCAGCAAAGATGCCCCACATCACATGCATGAGAGAATTGACAAGATTTTTAATCACAATGTTCTCAACATGCTCTCCTTATTCCTTCCATGTGATCAAGTGGAAAAATGTGCCATACTTCCTTTTCCCTCCACTTCCACATTTAAAAATACTATGTGGGCCATTACCACATCTCCAATGACACTTCATTACTATACCATATCATCATGTTGAGTCACTCATGAATAGTGATATTTGAATAGTAACTAATGATTAGTGATCCCACCCTAGTATTCCTTTCTAACCCTGAATTAGCCTATGGACATGTTATAGGTTAAGGGTCTCCTATGAGTATCTAAGAATGATACATTATAGTCCTCCCTTCCTAAAATTTCTTGCCCATAAGCAATTACAAATTTGGGTGCTGAAGAATTTGCTCTCCCTCCTAAGTAGCATCCTCCATGGGCAAGTTCTTCCATCATATTAGGTACTCTATGATCACTCTACTGCTCAATATATTCTCTATAGTATCCAAGATATAATCAAGAACTAAGATCAATTTTCCCTCCTCATCCAATGGTGGTATCTCATGAGATGTCATGATGATACCAAACTGCCCTATTAAGGCAAGATACATGAAATACATTATGAATCCTATTACTCTTTAGTAATTCCAACTCATATGCCACCTCACCAATTCTCTGCATAATATTGTAAGGTCCATATAAGTGAGGCTTAAGATTCTATGCACCATTCTTTTTCAATGTAGATTACTTATACGACTGTAGGCATAAGAAGACTAAGTCACCAACCTCAAAGCTCCTCTCAACCCTATGCCTATCTACATATATCTTATGTTGATCCTGTGCATGATGAATATTATCCTTATGTGACTTAAGGATGTCTTAGTTATCCTAAATCCAATCCTTGGCCTTAGGGGCCCTACTATCATTAAATGCCAAATCTACCAAAGACATGACATCATACACATATAGTGCTTGAAAATGAGTAATGCCAATAGACATGTGATGGGTGATATTGTAAAAATGTTCATCCATATCTAACCATCTAATCCAAACCCTTTGTTGCCTTGCAATTTAGTTACACAAATATTATTCTACCCATTTATTCATAATCTTTGTTTGGCCATCCATTTGGGGGTGGTATCTCATGCTTGGGTTCAACTCTATGATTGCCAAAATATGCTAAGAAATTTGCTATCCTTATCACTGACAATGTTCTTTAGCAATCCATGGATTCTGACCACCTCTTTAAAGAATAATTTTGTAACCTAAGGTGTCTTTTATTTAGAAGATATGGCAAATAAAGGTGCATACTTAGTTAACGTATCAACCACCACAAAGATACAATCTTTACCCTCAACCATAGGTAGACCTATGATAAAATCCACAGATATACTTTACCACTTTTGATCTGGAATAGGCAAGGGTTACAGTAAACCTACTAGGAAAGTATTCTCTAACTTGTTATGATGACAAGTCATACATTCTCAGACATGGAATAATACATCATCTTTGAGACCCTTCTATGAGAATATCTCTCTAATATGCCTATAAGTTTTGAAGTAACCTTTATGTCCTAAAAGAGGTGTGTCATGAATGACCCTCAAAATTTTCTCCTTCAATTTTGATTTAGGTACCAAATAAATCATGTCCTAGTGGTAGATGATATCATATACTAATTTTTAATTTTCATCTTGAATCCTACCATCCATAAGCTTGCATGAAAAAATATTCTTAGAATACTCCACCAAGAGGTGAGCCTTCTAATTAACTAAAATCTTAGTCAAGGAGCACAAAGTGGGTTTCCTAGAAAGGGAATCTACTAAAACATTATTCTTCCCTTTCACATATTAAATATCAAATTCATAGGCCTAAATTTTACTTACCCCCTTTTGTTGCCTCTCATTTAGGTCCTTCCGATCTAAGAAATACCACAAGTTATTATGATCTATCCTAACAACAATTTTTTTACCTACCAAGTGTTGCCTAAACTTTATCGAAACATGCATGATGGTGAGCATCTCCTTGTCATAGGTGGATTACAATCTCTCCACATCATAGAGCTTCTTTCTATCATAGGAAATAGTGTGATTATTTTGCATAAGCATGACACCTAATCTCATACCTAATGCATCACACTCTAACACAAAGGTCTCATAGAAATAAGGTAATACCAAAATAGGATAAATGCTTATTACCTCTTTCAACTTTTTGAATTTGTGTTAAGCCCCATATGTCAATTTGAAATCTCATTTATTTATGAGATCTGTAAGAGGCACACCCAATTGGAAAAATCCTTTTATGAACCTCCTATAGTAACTACAAAGACTGAAGAATCCTCTTAATTTTGTTAACATCTTAGGGGGTGGCCAATCTAGTATGTCCTGAATCTTTTCTTTATATACCTTCACTCCATCAACACTAATCACATACCCCAAGTAAAGAATCTCCATCATGCCAAATTCACACTTGGAAGCTTTTACAAACAAATATTATGCTTCTATGATAACCAATACCACATCAATATGCCTGAGGTAGTCATCCCATGTCTTATTGTAGATTATAATATCATCAAAGAACACCAATAAAAATTTCATCAATTGCTTTTTGAATATATGGTTCATGAAGGAATGAAAAGTAATAGGATTATTTGTCAAATCAAAAGGCATGACCAAAAAATTGTAGTGTCTATAATGACACCTGAAGATTGTTTTATGTATGTCCTAATCACAAACCTTGATCTGATGATACCCTAAATGAAGATCAATCTTTAGTAAATACACTATTACTTTCAATTCATCTAACAACACATCAATATTTATAATTAGGTACCCATTTTTTATGTTCTTTTTATTGATTGCATGATAGTCAATGCACATCTACATGGTCCCATCCTTCTTCTTCACCAGAACAACTGAAGAAGCAAAAGGACTCAAGCTAGGCCTGATGTGACCCATATCCATCAAATCCTTGATTACTTTCTCAATTTATTCTTTGAATTTCTTAGGGTTTTGGTAAGGAGTTGTGATGACAGACTTAGATCCTTCTTTAATCTCTATCACATGTTTAAAACCCCTGTGTGGTGGTCTACTAAGAGGAAACTCAATAAAAATGATATTATGTTTATCCAATATGGATTAGATATCTGTAGGATTTTGAACACTTATCTAAAGGGTTATAAGGAGATATTAGGCATTGATCTACCCAAGCCACGTTCTCATGATAAAAGAGTGCTCCATCCTCTTTACAGTGTCCAAATTAGGTGTTCCTTTATCTATTTCTCTAAGAACAACCCTTTTTCCTCCTTATCTAAACTTGAGCTTCATAGTCTATAAATTTTGTGAATATCTTCCTAGGGAATGTAGCCACTGACTTCCAAGGACCATGTCAATCTCCCCAAGATTGACAACATAAAAATCAATAGTGACTTGGTGGTTTCCCAAGGTGATGCTCAACTATGAAATCTTCTTCTTTCAGCTCATTATGAATCCATCACAACCATAACATTAAATCCTAGAAAATTCTCTATATTATGGCCTATATTTAAAGCTTGGCCTTCATATATGAAGTTTTAGGTATCCACATTGTTAATTATAACTAGCACATGTTGTCCTTGTAATACGCCCCTTACCTTGAAAGGGTGACACCTAGGAATTCATGAAAGAGAAGCAATAGTTCCTTTATCAGGTCCTTTTGTAGTCTTATCTTCTAGCTCAACAACCAACTCCTCTTGATCACTATCCAAGCTATAATATTCCTCCTCCTCACAATTAGAAATAATCTCTATATAATGCACTTTGCCTTTTCCAAAGCACCAATGTCCTAGAATCCATTGACCCTTGTAGGCATAACATAATTTCTTCCTTCTAAACTCATCTTTGGTATCATCATCCATCTTCTTGATTTTCTCCTTCAGTGATAGAGTGGCTATAAACCTATTTTGAATTTTCCGCTTTAAATTATTCAAGGAACCTTTGACTTCAATGTAGAGAACTCGAAATTTCTAGATCTTTTTATGGTATCCTACAGAGTTGGTGTGTTTAATGTTTTTACCCAACCACATAGTGGCTCCTCTAAACTCTCAATGAAGAGATAAGATAATCTATCCTCTAAAATGTCAGGGACCATAATTTTAAGCATCTAAAAATTAGGTATGTAATCATCTACTGAATCCCTTTATTTGAGTTAGGCTATCTCCCTAAAGTAATGTTCAATATTTGTTTTATCAAATTGGTCTATCAAACATTGAGAAAAAATTGCATATGAAGTGATGTGTCTATGACCCTGTGTAACCATCCCACAGTACCACCAATCATGGGCATCACCTTCTAAGTGTATAAAAGCAAATTAGATGGCCTCCATCTAGAACATGGGGTACAACAAAAAATAGTTGTCCAACTTATGTATCCATGCATGAGTCGTGAATCTTATTGAACCATTAAAAGGTGAAAGAAACACCTTTCCCATATTTCATTCCAATTCATCTTTATTATGTCCTTTGTCTCCTTTAGGCCTATTTATTTATTTCAACTAGTAGAAATCATTTAATGACATGGCTAATTGTACTTATTCATCATAGGATTGCCACTCATGGATATAATCACCAACACTTTCTAATACATCATGTTTCTTATCACCTTGTGACCTCTACTAATATAATAAATTAGGTATAAGGGGCCTAACTATAGATTCTTGAGTGGATCTAGTATGACTAGGTACCTAGATGTGGTTGTTCATCTCATCATTAGATCCACCACTATGATTGGCATTGTTGTTGATCAGATGTTATAGCAACAACTAGTACATCTCCCATTGTCCTCTATTCAAATCTTCAAGGACATTCACAAGACAATAATCTTCGTGGTGTCTATCTCCCATGTTCCCCTATACCCTCTCAGTCTCAACCTCAAGATCAAGATCTCCTAAAGGATCACCAATTCTTCTCCTCAAATTATATCTATAATTTAATTCTCTAGGTTGTATGAGTAAGAGAAAATTTTCTGTAAACAATATGTAAAGGATTAGTTTCCAATAGGTTGGCAAGATCAGTAGCTTTGATACCACTAAAATATCTTTTTCAGGATATTTAACTAAATATAATATTTTTTAATATTTTCAAAATAACATATTACAAACACATATAGGAGATAAGTTGAAAATTATGAGGAACAACACATCTATTATATAACTTTCCTCACAAATGCTTCAACACAATTATAATTACACACACCACTCCACTACTTCCTTAATCTGAATAGCATATTACAATATTATGGATTGAAACAATACCATAAACAACACTCTTACATTAATGTAAATGCTAATATATAACAACACTATATAGACTATATTGTAAATTTTGCTAACAACACACATATCAAAACTCCACACATTGACTCTGCTACTCCAAATTTGAATCTACAACTATTTAGCTAGGGTGGATTTCTCACCACTAAATCTAAAAACTCTAGTTGAATTTTAAGTGTAATCCCTGCATGGAATCACCAACACTAGCTAGGTGAATCTCTTACCATAAAAACCAATTTTAATATTCCAAGGAGAAAATCCAAGGAAGGAGGATATAAACATAAGTCTAATATCTAAAATAAGGGGTTTAATGGTTTTACAAGATAATATACATTAAGGACAAGCGATAATAATATAAAATTTACAATCGAGGAGAGAAAATGATGTTTGAAAGCAAGAGAGAAAATAAAATGTGTTATGGAAAAGTAGATTCACTGATAACTCTTGAACCAAAATAGGTTGAACCTTGTCCCCACTTAGTGTGAGTGCACAAGTATTTTATTAATTTCAAAAAAATAAGTACATAAGGGTGCCTTTACTCCGTTAACCCTTTTACAATGCAAACATGGATTTATATAGTTTTTACCAATGACCGGTAAAAACAACTAATTCTATAACCAACTAAATACGAGAAAACAACCCGTAAGGTAATTCTAATTAATAAACATAAAACGTTAAAACTACCTAATAATTAAACTAAGTTTATTTTATGGGGCTGTCTTTACTAAAAGATGCATGCCTCATTTACAATAATTATTTATTACCTACCAAAAATCTAACCTAATGTTAAGACTTTGGAACAAGTCCTAACAAACCCCCTATGATCTAAAGTTAGGTCTTTGGACACATACCAAGCATTTTTCTAAATTTTTCAAATTTGATTCTGTCAAGGGGTTTTGTGAAGATATCAGTTGTTTGATCGACAGTTGGGAAATATATTGGATCAAGATTTTTCTTTTCCACCAAAATTCACAAATAATGGTATTTGACATCCATATGTTTTGTTTTGGCATGAAACACTAGATTCTTGGACATCTTGATTGCACTCTGATTATCAATGTATAACTGTGTAGGAGCAAACTAAGAAACCTGAAGATCTTCAAAAATACAACGAAGGTAAATAATTTCTCTAGAAGCATCCCATGCTACAATATACTTTGATTTTGATGATGAATTTGCCACTATATCCTGCTTCTTACAACACCAAGCAATGGCAGTTGAACCCATATGCATAGTGTATCCTGTGGTTGACACTCTGTCATCCACACATCTGCCAAAATTTGCATCACAATATCCAACAAGTTTGAAGTTCTTATTGCGGCGGTATTCAAGGCCATATGTTTTCATTTCGTGAAGGTAATGAAGTACTCGTTTTGTTGCATGCCAATGAATTTATCTAGGCTCATGCATAAACCTAGATAAAATTCCAACTAAAAATGAAATATCAGGCCTAGTAGTCATCAACTATATCAAACTTCCCACCAATTGTCTATATTTGGTGCCATCAAAAAAGGCACTGTTATCATCCTTAGACAATTTCAAGTTACTTTCCATGGGAGTGAGGGTAGGTTTGCAATCACTCATGCCAATCCTCTCTAATAACTCAGAAATATACTTAGTTTGTGAAATGAAAATAATATGCTCTTTATGAGTTACCTCTAAGCCTAGATAGTAGTGAAGAAGTCCAAGATCTGTCATCTCAAACCCATCTTTTAATTCCTTCTTCATAGACTTGTTATGGTTTTCGTCATTAACTGTGAGAAACAAGTCATCGACATAGAGAACAAGTATCACCATTTTCTTACCCTGCACTCGAAAATAGAGAGTATCATTAGATTCACTATGATGAAAACCAATGGATTTCAAGTATGAATCCATTTTCTCATACCAAGCCCTGGGTGCTTGTTTGAGTCCATACAAAGCTTTTATCAATTTACATACTTTGTGTTCAGCACCCACTTGTTCAAAACCCTAAGGTTGTTTCACATAGACTTCTTCCTATAAATCACCATTTAAAAAAGCACTTTTAACATCCAACTGATGTACTTTCCAACTATTTTGTGCTGCTAAGGCAAGTACCATATGAATAGTGTGCCATTTGGAAGTTGGTGCAAATGTTTCCTCATAGTCAATACCTTCTTGTTGCGCATATCCTTTTGCAACAAGTCGTGCCTTATGTTTATCAATGGAGCCATCTAATTTATACTTAGTTCTATAAACCCATTTACATCTGATGGGTTTAACATGTGGAGGAGGATCAACTAAAACCCATGTATTATTGTTAAGTATGGAATCATACTCACATTTCATTGCCTATTGCCAAACATGTTTAGTAGATGCCTCCTCAAAAGTGGATGGCTCAGTTGAAGAAGTAGTAACAATCATAGCATAGTTTACCTATTTTTGAGAATTCTTGGGCCCTGTTAAACCAACTTCATCTGCTGTCAAGTTAGAAAAAGTACTTTGATCCCATTTTGGATACTTAGACAAATTATTCAAATCAGGGACTCCAGAATTCTCAACATGTGCATCATTCGAAGGGGGACTTAGAAAATTTTCAACAATTTCTAAGTCATCAACCTGTGAACTTGTAGATGAAGGAGAGGAAAGTGAAGGAACCTGAGTCTCATACCATAACTTCGAGGAGTTATCCCCATTATTCAAACCCTTATCTCTTTTTGTATTTTTCCTCTCTAATCTATCAAGTTGAGAATCAATCTTGGCAGTGTTCATAGTCCCAAACTCATCAAATATTACATCTCGAATCACTATGAATTTGCTTGAATCTTGTGCAAGCAAGCAAAACCCCATTTTATCTTTAGAATAACCAAGAAAGATGCATTTTCGACTTCGTGGTACCAACTTAGTTCTATGTTTAGTAGGAACCAAAGTAAAACAAACACTTTCAAGTGTTTAACTTTTGGTTTAAATACATACTATGCCTCATATGGAGTTTGTCCCAAAAGTACAATTGTGGGGGACCTGTTTCTCAAATGCACTGCATTACCACTAGCTTCAGCCCAAAACTTATCATCAAGATATTTATAGTGCAACATGGCACATGTTGTGCCCTCTAAAGTTCTATTCATTCATTCAAATACTCCATTTTGTTGTGGAGTATAAGCATTACTATATTGTCGATGAATACCATGTTCTCGACAATAATCTAAAAATTCATTAGAGGTATACTCACCTCCATTATCTGAATGAAGAGTGGCCAAATGTGAACATGTTTCTTTTTCGACTAAGTGTAACCAATCAACAAACTTAGTGAAAACTTCAGATTTGTTTTTCATAAAGAATACCCAAGTCGTCCTAGAAAATTCATTAATAAACAAGACAAAGTATCTACACCCACCAATGGATGGCTTTTTCATGTCACATACATCACTATGAATTAACTATAAACATCTGTTAGCTCTCCAAGATGATTGTTTAGGAAATTTTTCTTGATTTTGTTTGCCCAAAACACATGACTCACAAAGAATACTATCTTTGTGAAAAGTGGGCAACCCATTCACCCTACCATATCTCTGCAAATCCAATAAAGAGTGGATATTCAAATGTCCATAGCGGAGATGCCATAACCGTTGTGTAGACATAGTACATGTACCTGTGTCAACAACTACTGCAAGTCCTATATTGGGAAGAAGCACCTTACAATGCAATCTAACCAAGTTTCCATCTTCATATCCTATATACATTGTTTTATAATTATCTTTCACTGAATTGATGTAAATGAGCCCATTTTCAAGCACAATTTGATAACCTTTCTTTCGAATAGTTACCAAAGAAATGAAGTGTTTCTTCAATGTGGGAACATACCAAACATCCTCCAAGTATTTTATAGACCCATTAGAAAGAAGAATCTGAATAGATCCAAGTCCTAGTGGTGTATGCATAGACTTATCTGCTAAGGCAACTGGAGAGAGAGAAGCTTCCTTATAAGACCAAAAGAAATCTCTCCTAAATTTCATGTGTTTGGTTGCTCCTGTGTCTAAAACCCATACATTTGTGAGCTCATCTCTAGCCTCATATTCAATATAATCAATGTGCCCCAAAGTAGTGAATGCAGATTCATGGGCAACATTACTAGATTCATCATAGTCATGATTGGCATACTAAGCAGAGTTAGTCTTAGTCACTTTTTGTGGCCTCTAAATTTTATCAAAAGGAATCCTATATTGTGAGGCAATGTGACCAAATTTTCCACATCTATGACACTGAATGTCTGATCTACCTCGACCTCTGCCCTTAGATGAGTTGTAACCATGTCCTCGATCACTTGTTTCATGTGAATGTGATTGATTAGATTGTTGATTAGTTGAATGACCCCTACCTTTGTTTTGATATATGCCTCCTATGTAACCTCAACCCCCTCTATAACTATTTCCTCTATTGTTTTGATGCCTAGATGAAGATGAACTAGGCTTTGACTCCAAAACATGGGCTTCTTCAATTTTCTTGGATTTCTTGGGTAGAGAGAGGTCATTTTGGATGAGCAACTCAGCCAAATTATCAAAGGTGATACCTATGATCTTGTTAGAGACATGCAACATTTCAACAAAATTCCTATAGGACCCTGGTAGTCCTTTCAAAGCAGCAGTAACTATGAGGTCATCATCTTGTTTTCCAAAACCAGCCTTAGTGTACTCAATAGTGATATTTTTCAACTTAGACATATATTATCCCATATCCCCATCTTCAACTAATGACTAAGTAAATAACGGCATATGAATATCTATCTTCTTATGCTTAGGTTTCTTATAATACAAATCTAACAATGTTTTCCATGCAGTGTAACTATGAGGAGAATTTTCAATATGAATATAGGTATCACAAGTACAACAACATTTAATGAGAGCTAAGGCCTTAAAATCATGCAAATTTAATATATCTAATTTAGCCTACTCTGTTGGCAATGTGGGATTTTCATTCTTAACAATATCCCATAACTCATTGAACACTAGTGAAGCCTCCATCAATCGTTTCCAATCTGAATAATTAGAAATTGTTAATCTATCACCATCTGAAAGCAAATTCTAAATTTTTGGCATTTTGAAATGAAAGCAAGAGTAGTAGAGAAAAGTGCAATAAAATGCAAAATAAATGAAAAAAATATCACACTCACTGCACAAGACACTACTTCTATGGGGTTTTGCACTTAACCTCCGTGTAGAGCGTAAAAGAAAAAAAAGTATTTTTGATGGGTTCTACACTTAACCTCTATTGATGATTTAAAATTGTGCTTGTTCTAACACCAACAATGGGAAGTTTCAAGATGTGGGACTTGTGACTTGAAACAACCTCCAGATTTTTGAGAAGCTGGTTCTTCTTTATGTCAAGTGTATACTAGGAAAAGGGACAAGAATTTTAATAGAAACACAAATGCAAGAAAGAAAATCTAACTATGGTGATGCACCTAAATGTAATTCGACCTTAATCTTGAGTATAGTGAAACTATATGTAAGATTCATTTAAATTTAAGAGCAAACAAATGCATGATCAAAGTAAAATATGGAAACAATAGAAATAGAGGCTCATAGCATAGACTACTTTTGTAGTGATACAGAAAATGTCAACAAAGGCATAGGGTTCAATCTTCTTATTTGAATTTACCAGTCACATAAGAGGCATAGAAACATGCACAGTTATATAAACTTTTCAACTCAATAAAATGATACAAAAGCAAATGACATTCTTAATCACAGCTCTAGAAAGTCTAAACTCTTGACAACACAGCCTAGACTACTTTTGCAATGACACAGTAAATATCAACAAAGGCATAGAATTCAATCTTCTCATTAATTTTCAAGTCACATAAGAGACATAGAAACACACATAGTTACATAAACCTTCCAACCTTAAGAATATAGAACAAAAGCAAATGATATTTCTAGTCACAGCTCTAGAAAGTCTAAACTCTTTACAATAATTCTCTTTAGAAAAATCTCTCTATATCTCCTCTCCCTGGTGATCTCTACAACCTTATTTATATCCTTGAATTCACTCTAGATTGTCTACTTGTTCCCAATCTAACAGCCCAACTGAAATGTAATAGAACTGGAAGTGTCTAACATAAGATATTTTATAGATTTTGAAATGCTTTGTCTTCTGGCAGTTCATTGGTGGAAACAGATTGTAGGACGCTCCCTTCTTTTAAATGCTAGGTAACACTTAGCCAATTTCTTAAAAACTTTTGTATTACTTTAGGAGACACCGAAGGATGACACTTGGAAGGTTTCGTAGCACCTATTGAAGACATGTGACACTTTCCACGTAACTTATACTCTTTTTATATCTTTACTTATGAGCATTCCACCTTTGACACTTATCACAATCTACTTCCTCAAAACTTCAACAGTTTAAAATAAAATAAGACTCACAACATTTCTTACCTAAGTAACTTTTAAAAGGAGCACAGGGATAGGTGTCAAACTCCGCTGCTTCATCAAAAGACACGTGGCAATCTCCACTTTACTCATCTGGGGTTATGTGCTAGTCTTCACTTTTTTTAGCTACCTTTTAGAAGCTTACAGAAGATAACACATGGTGGTCTCCACTTTCTCTATTTATACCATATAACAAATGGGTCTCATTTCATATTTACCTAGACAGTGACACCTGGTGGCTTCTGCTTGCTTCAAAAACAACACTTAAGACCCACCACAGTCTTTGCTATATCAGTGAAGCAAAAATGAAGATAATTCAGATCGCGACACATGGTACCTTCTGCTCTCTTCTACTACGGTACGTGGCATCTTCCATAACTTTTAGAAAAGCAAAATTGAGACCTTCTACTATTGCCACTTGGCACTTTCCACTTGATCTTGATACTTAGCTTATTAAAACCTTTCAATCAAAAGAGATGAAATGCGGGTGTCGATATGAAAATGTGGATGCTGACACTTGACACATTTTGCTGAGTCGCTCTGAGATACATGGCACATTCTGACCAACTCATAGAAAATATGAAAGGTGCCTCAGAGGATGACACTTGGCAGTTTTCACTTGAGGAAGGATGCCTTAGATGATGACACTTGAAAGCTTTCGCTTGATTTCGACACTTAGACAAAAATGAAACAAAAGGAAAATAGAGCTTGTGCTTTGTTTCAAAACTTTTCCATCTCAAATGAAAGTATGTGGGGAAAACATTTTGCAGCATGTGACTGAAATATAGAATGAAACATAGAGTAAATCTTTACTCTACGGTTATTGGCAACCCCAAGGACTTTTGAGCCTGCTCAAAAAGAAACCACAACTCCCGCTAGATCAAAATTTCAAAATCACAGCTTTAATAATGTTGTCTAGTAGGCAGACCACTCATCATCAGATAACCCTTGCTTATTCTGTAATTCATTGAAGGCTAAATCAAGGTTAATAATATCTTTGTATGAAAAATTTTGCAAAATTTGAACTGTAGCCTTTAATTTGAATTTGAGAAGGGAAACAGGAACCAAGACAGCTTCTACTTTAGGGACTGATGAATATCCCTTAGATCTTGGAAAACTATCTGATCATTCTATTTGGCCAATATCAAAGGTTCAATTTCATCTACCTTCAACATGGTGTTGTCATTAGGAAATAGAGAAGGAAGACCTAATTGTACTAGATCTTCAACATGTTTCATTTCATTGATTCCTTCTTTCATGACATCTAGAAGCTCTCTGTAATTGATGGCTATGTAATTGCAACTAAGAACCTCATTTACCCACTTGGTAGTGACCATTTTGTCATTAATTCCTGCTACTGACAATATTTCATCCATTACATCATAAATCTTTTGCAGGAATGTTCGCCAGTCCATTACTCTCCTAGAGACTATATCCAGAGTATTTACAACTAAACTCTCCACTTTTTTGCAAAATTTTTATGCATTTTGCAGGAAGGTGAGAGAAGGCCTACGTTGAATAATCTCTAAAGAGATTCTCTTCCACATGGATTCATATAGCTCCTTTACCAGACTTAAGACTCTGACATTCCTTAGCCTATTGACCAACTCTAGTGTCAATTGTGTTGTTCTCTATTGCTCTACTTGAAATTGGGCTTGTATGGCCATAGTATTAATCTATTCAGCCAGCAACTTTTGTTGTAATTGGGTAACCTGTAATAGGTGTTCCTCACATTTTCCTTGCAATGCTACCTTTTCGTGCCTTAGGGTTATCACCGCATCTTTTACCTGTGTGAGCCCTGCTTTTAAAGAATCATTTTGGGCCTGAACTACCTGGTGATTTTGAAGAGAAATAGTATTTTGCAATTGTTTATTTAGATTCTCTATTTCATTATCTTTTCTATTTATCTCTACGGTCAAACTATTATAGTTTGTCTTTTCCTTGGCTAGCTCGGCTTCCATCTTCTGTAGCTTTCTTGATATCTTCAAGTAGTCTTTAGTAACTGTAGAAGTGGATTCAGTCAGTAGCTTAATTTTGTCATGTTGCCTGAAGAGGGACATGTCGATGGCCACCACATTCATTATGTAATCCTCTAGCTACATCTGCTCATTTGGCTTTATTACATTTGGTGACAAATGAGTCACTGTCAATTGCTTCTGGATGGGGTCAAATTGTGACCGCAGATGGGGTGTAGCCAATGCTTTATTTTCCTTTATCTTCTTTTTCTCTCTTCGGGCTTCCCTTGCCTTCTTACTAGCATCTGCTTGGGTCTGGAAGGTAGAAGGAGAGGTAATGTGCCCACCCACAAAAGGATGTCCCTGTGGTAGACCATATTGAATAGCCAATTGTTGGCTATGGGCAATCTGAGGGGAAAGTTTCTTGGGAACAGAGGGGGAGAAATGAGGTAATGTTAAAGCTTGAGGTGGCATAGATGGGATGAATTGAGAAATGGGAATGGGAGAAGTGACAGGGGATGTCATCTAGCTAGATGAAATCATCATGGCAATAGGAGAAGAAATAGACTGAGAAGGAGATGGAGGAATAATACTTACCTAAGGAGCAATTATAGTACCCTGTAATTGGTGATGTGAGGTGTCCATCTTGTCTTTTGAAGCAAATTGAAATTGTACCCTCTTTAATTTCTTGGGTGTCTCTTCTTCTGGCTACATTATTTTTCCTTCCACATCTGCTTCTTATGGAGAACTGGGAATATCTATAACCACTGTTGATGGGGAATCTTGTGGTGGTGTAGGCATCACACTCTTTTGCTTTTCCACGACACTAAGAGGTTACGGCCAAACTGATATAGTTACTATAGCTATAGCTTACTCTGAGGCTTGTGACTCTTAGCTTGACCTAGACCTAGCTTCTTGCTCTTCACTTGATGTCAAAAAATTACTTATTTTTGGGCTAGATATAGGGGAGAGATGGCACTCATCCCATAGTTCTTCCCATCTCTGATATGTGTCTACGTTCTTGAAAGAATGAGTTGTTTGACAAATTTCTTGCCTATATTTCTAATAAGCCTCTATTTTCTCAGTATCCCAATCTTTAATCTTTAATGTCCTCCTTAAGCTAGAAGTCATTCTGACTTTAGGATCATAATCACTCTGCTTAACATAGAATGTTTCCTAGGGTCTATTTTCTGGAAGGGGCAAGTCTGTTAGCTCAACATAAAATCCAGGACTGTCTTCCCTATGATTTTTTCTTAGTTTCCAAAAATGGGTGGCCCTCATGTGAAATTTTGATTACAACTCTATTAGTTATTATCTAGGAAGCTATGAAATCATTTGGGTCATAAACCCATTTGTCCTCTATTAAAAGAAAACCCAAAAAGGCTAGCTTTTTAAGCAACACAACATCAGTGTCTCTAGTTTCTAAAACCATGTTGGTTGTCATCCATGGTAGATTATACATTTTTATTTTCCTCTTCTCAGAGCCAAATTCATTGTTAACTATGGATACCTACCTGGTGACCTCTAGGAATGTTAACCTAAGAGTCAAAATCTTAGGTAGTAATATTGGTTGCCTACAAAAACCATCAACTCTTATAATGGTATGGTGGGATCTAAAATAGAAATCACAAGGAATTGGGCAACTAGCCAGAAGATTTGAAACACTTGGGAATAATCTATTCATAATTAGTTTGGGATTGAGGTGGAAAAAAGTAGGGGTAACAAATAATTTCTAGAATTCATATGGATCACTAATCTTTGACAAAATGTATGTCCATGCAGACACAAGAATGGTCCTTTAGAGATCAAAATATGGGTCATACATATTAAGATACATATGTTGGGCAAAGAGGTCAGAGTTCTGAAAAAGCATGAGGTGGAACAAATATGAAGAATACTTGAACACTCTTTTTAATTTGAAATGGGCTAGTTGTTCTATAATTTAGAAAGTAATTTGTTTAAAAAAGTCAAGCCGATACTCTTGAGTTTTGTCAACAGTCTTTAGCTTGAAAAGGATAGCCATTTGTTATGTATACACTGCCATATCATCTTTCATGCCAAAGATGAAAGCCATCATAGACAATGTGTCTTAGTTAGCCTGTGTGAATTGGGCTCTTTATGTAGGGACTGTGGGCACCGTAGTGTCAGCATCGCCCATTTGTAATTTAGATCTCAAGAACCTTGACTGAGTGTTGATGTTTGCCCATGTTCTTTGGATTTTAGCAACAATGGGAAATGTAGCTATACTATCATGATACAGAGCTAACATATCTCTGATAGCTTGCAGTGTGATTTGCACCGTAAATGGAACTCATTGAATGGTGCATGAGGGTGCATGAAACAAGTTTGCACATAATTTGACCAGGTTGGGGCATGGATGCACAGCTAGGACAATGAATTATGATAGCTATGAAGTCCATATCCTCATGGAAAATGTTTCATATTTCCCTACTCTAGCCCTCTATAGACACTTTGATGTGCCCCTTCTCTAAGAGTTTTGCTACTAGCTCTCTGAAGAATTGGATCCATGATGCCATCCACATAATCTTTTATTTTCACTGGATCACTTGCTTGACCACCTTCAGGAAACTTAGTCCATGGATAGGTCTTCAATGGCTGCGCGAGTGCTGAAGCATATGACTTACTCGCAAGAAACTTGTCAAGGGACTCATACATCCCAGCTCCTTGTTGAGAAGATTGTGCCCCTCCATCTCTATATCTTCTCTATGGTAACTTGTATGAACCTTTGCAAAATAGAAATGCTTTCACTGAAGCAAGTTTACTAGGCACAAAAAATGCAAGTAGCAGGATATTTTCATAGATGCAGGAATGTTTGAGAACTTTTAAGCTTTATTTCTTGTTAAGAGGTATTTATAGACCTATCAAGTCTCAAAATGGCATTAAACTCAGATAACCATTAGCAGATCCTACTCAATCTTTAAGGAATAGTGAGATAGACACGTTATGCAAGTGGTAGTGCAAGGTACCTTGGGGATTTGTAAAGATTTGGGAGACATTCAATGTAATGGTGAATTTTGAAAATTTTGAAATTTCTGAGCTGTCGACTACGTGTTCAAAGAACACTTATCTAAAAGAAAAGCGGGAAAACAAAATGGGAAAATAAAAACAATACAAAATGGGGAAACTATCTTACTATAATACAAAGTATCTTTATCTCCCTCCTGGATCAAAAGAATTTCTAAAATCTCTTTTATGACAAGCCAGCTTACATTGCCAGATAAGTGTTTGAATTTGATATTGCTCTAATGACTCATTTTATTTATATGCCATCGTGTCTGGCCTACATTTGGGTGAGTCTGAGTCAAACCTACTTCCAACATATATAGACTCTTCTTGTTCTTAGAAGCTCATCAAATGTTGGCTCTTGATATTGATATGTCTTATCAAGAAGTTAACGACTATTTGCTCATCAATAGAAGCCTTTTGAAATATATCATTTATTGACTTAACTCCTTCTGCTTCAAACTCTAGTTATATTGCATGATCATCCTCTTTAATGACTTTAAAATCACCAACCTCTTGAAAGGATAATTTTGAAAGAGTGAAATAATTTTGCATATGTAACTGAGTCTCAATGCTATCTTGTTCCTCTGCAACCAGCTCACAGCTTTCCTGAAAAATAGTATAACCTAATCCAATGATTTCAAACAAATCGTTTAAATCATGATCAAGGAAATGTTCATGCTCTTCCTCATCATCTTGCAAGTAAGAAGAAAGTCAAAAATGATTTCTTCTTCATCAGAGATTAAAACATATGCTTGTGACATCTCACCCAGAATGTTGAATTCATGTTGAGAGACTCGAGGATTGATAGAAGAGATATCTTTTAATTTTTCTTCCTCTAGAACATTTGGGATTTTATGATCTTCATCAAGTATAACGTAAGCGCCTAGACCAATAGAATCATAATTTCCATATGGGTCACTTTGCATCATAGCTAATAAATGATCATTTTTTTCTTCTTGATTATATCCATTCCATTCACCTAGCTCCTTGACAAAAACCCTTTCTTCTTTATTCATCATAGCATGGGCTACCTTTAACTTTGCAATTGGTTCATTGGTGATATGATCCTTATATAATGGCTTAGATAATATCTTCATGTTTAAACCATATTTAGTTTTTAAGATGAGGTGAGACCAATCAAGGGACATATATCCCTGAAGTAGAAGCTGTCTTGGTTCCTGTTTCCCAGCTCAAATTCAAATTGAAGGCTATGGTTCAAATTTTGCAACATTTTTCACACAAAGATATTATTAACCTTGATTTAGCCTTCAATGAATTGTAGAGTAAGCAAGGATTATCTAATGATGAGTGGTCTACCTACTAGACAACATTACTGAAGCTGTGATTTTGAAATTTTGATCTAGCGGGAGTTGTGGTTTCTTTTTGAGCAGGCTCAAAAGTCCTTGAATCGCCAGTAACTATAGAGTAAAAATTTACTCTACGTTTCATTCTATTTTTCAATTACACATTGCAAAATTTAGTCTTTGCATACTTTGGTCCAAGATGGTAGAGTTTTGAAATAGAGCATGGGCTCTATTTTCCTTTTTGATTCATTTTTGTCTAAGTGTCGAGGTAAAGCGAAAGCTAACAAGTGTCATCCTCCGAGGCATCCTTTCTCAAGTGGAAATGCCAAGTGTCATTGTTTGAGGCACCTTTCATATTTTTTATGAGTTTGTCAGAATGTGCCACGTATCTCATAGTGACTCAGTGGAATGTGTTAAATGTTAGTGTCTGTGATTTCATATCGGCACCCACATTTCATCTCTTTTCAGTGAAAGGTTTTTACAAGCTAAGTATTAGGATAAGGGTGTTTTTTTGCCTCTTATGTGACTGGAAAATTTAAATAAGAAGATTTAACCCTATGCCTTTGTTAACATTTTTTGTATCACTGCAAAAGTAGTTTATGCTGTGAGCCTCTGTTTCTATTGTTTCCATCTTTTACATTGATCATGCACTTGTTTGCTCTCTTAAATGTAAATGAATCCTACATATAGTTTCACTGTGCTTAGGATAAAGTTCAAATTACATTCAGGCGCATCGCCATAGTTAGATTTTCTTTCTTGCATTTGTGTTTTTATTAAAATTTCTATCCCTTTTCTGAGTATACACTTGACATAAAGAAGAACCAGCTTCTCAAAAATTTGGAGGTTGTTTCAAGATCCCACGTACCCCAAAAAAAGAGATTAGAAGCCACCACATGTCACAATTTGAATTATCTTCATTTTTGCTTCATGGATATAGCAAAGACTGTGATGGGTCTTAAGTGTTGTTTATGAGGCAAGTGGAAGCTATCGGGTGTCATTGTCTATGTAAATATAAAATGAGACCCATTTGTTTCTATGGTATAAATAGAGTGAAGTGGAGACCACCACGTAAACCCAGATGAGTAAAGCAAAGATTACCATGTGTCTTTTGATGAAGCAGCCAAGTTTGCCACTTGTCCTTGTGTTCCTTTTAAAACTTACCTAGGTAAGAAATGTTGAGTCTTATTTTCTTTTAAACTATTGAAGTTTCAAGGAAGTGGATTGTGACAAGTGTCAAAGGCAGAACACTCATAAGCAAAGATACAAAAAAGAGTATAAGTTACGGAGAAAGTACTGCGTGTCTTTGATAGGTGCTGTGGAACCCACCAAGTGTCATCCTCTGGTGTCTCCTAAAGTAATAAAAAGATTTGTGAGAAATTGGCTAAGTGTTACCTAGCGTTTAAGTGAAGGGAGCATCCTGCATTCTATTTTAGCCAATGAATTGCCAAAAGACAAAGCATTTCACTATCTATAAAATATCTTCTGTTAGACACTTCCAATTTGGTTAGATTTTAGTTGGGCCATTAGATTGGGAACAAGCAGACAATTTGGGGTAAATTCAAAGCTATAAATAAATGTGTAGAGATCACAAAAATAAAAGGGAGGAGATACCAGAGAGAATTTCCTAAAGAGAATTATTGTAAAGAGTTTAGACTTTCTAGAGTTGTGACTAGGAATATCATTTGCTTTTGTTCTATCTTCTTAAGGTTGGAAGGTTTATGTAACTGTGCATGTTTCTATGCCTCATATGTGACTGAAAAATTAATGAGAAGATTGAATCTTATGCCTTTGTTGATATTTATTGTGTCATTACAAAAGTAGTCTAGGTTGTGTTGTCAAGAGTTTAGACTTTCTAGAGCTGAGATTAGGAATGTCATTTACTTTTGTATCAATTTCTTGAGTTGAAAAGTTTATATAACTATGCATGTTTTTGTGCCTCTTATGTGATTGGAAAATTCAAATAAGAAGATTGAACCCTATGCCTTTGTTGACATTTTCTATATCACTGCAAAAGTAGTCTATGATGTGAGCCTCTATTTCTATTATTTTCATCTTTTACATTGATCATGCACTTGTTTGCTCTTAAATGTAAATGAATCCTACATATAGTTTCATTGTGCTCAGGATTAAGGTTGAATTACATTTAGGTGCATTGCCATAGTTAGATTTTCTTTCTTGCATTTATGTTTCTATTAAAATTCCTATCCCTTTTCCCAGTACACACTTAATATACAGAAGAACCAACTTCTCAAAAATTTGGAGGTTATTTCAAGTTGCAAGTCCCACATCTTGAAACTTCCCATTGTTGGTGTTAGAACAAGCACAATTTTAAATCATCAACAATTTTTGGCATGCCCAATGGGACCAATCTTGAATTTTCTTTCAAGATCATATGAACCAGAGAGCTATAAGGAGTCATGGTTGTGGACCACTGATCAGATCACAATATGCTATAAATCCAGGTATTCTTTTGCCACCTTTGGTAACTAGTCTAAGAAGAAGAGTCAACCAATTTATACCAATACCAAGAGCAAATATTGGAGCCCCTATACCCCCAAGAATTTATGCAAGCTAAAACACTGGTAGTCCCTTGATTCTCCCAATACCACTAGCCACTTGGGACCCTATCCCAATGAATGCCATAAAAGCTCTGCCCAAATTCAATGGGAAAGACTTTAAAACACCTAAGGAACATCTTTAGGATGTATCAGATGTCTGTGATATACATGTTGTCATAGCAAAATGTGGCCATAAGATTATTAGCAGCTTCTTTTAAAAGGAAGGCTCTAGAATGGTATTGATCTTTGACCCCAAATACCATATCTACATGGGAATAACTCGAAGATATTTTATTTGAAAGATTTGAAGAGAAGGGTGATAATTCTTCTTTGTTATAGCAATTAATTACCATTCAAAGGGCACCATAAGAAGCCATGACTGACTTCAATTCTAGATTTCAAAAGACTTGGGAAAGAGTCCCTGCTATAGCTAGACCATTACCAGGAATGGCTATAGTATCTTATCTTAAGGCTTTGAATTCAGATATATCTATTATGATTCAGTCACTTGAAGGACACACTTTGCCTGAGGCTTATGACTATGCGGTCAGAGCTGAGAATAATTTGATAGATGCTTGAAAATTACCTCCAAGGCCTCCCATGCCCATGTTCCTATAAATTTCATTATCATTACTTAAAGAAGCCCCTAAATCTATAGCCCCACATGTGTCTATGTACACCTATCCTCAATCATCTGCTAAAGAAATTATCCTCACTCAGTCATCTGAGCTGGATGATATCAAGAATATCCTAAGGACATTTTATAATGAGTTGATCAATATAAAAAGATAGCAAAATAATTTCCTTAAACCTCCATATAAAGGCTATCAAGGAAACGTATCTTCATCTCAGCCAAACCAATACCAAGGTCCTCCAAGACAAACTATCAATCAACTAGCAAACCAATTAGTTGCAGTCCCCACACCCTCATAGACTATTCCCCCCAATTCAAATAGGGAGATTGTTCCAGGGCAAAATAACTATGTGGATAACCCTAATGCCTAGTATTTCCCTTGTAATAATTCTCATAAACCTAGAGATTGTCCTATAGGTAATCTGCAACAAAATGTGGCAGAGCAAAGAAGAATAGATGGTCAGTTTGCAAGTTCCAGTGACAATCAAGCCTACTAGTCTTTTGGTATGCAAAATTCAGTCCTAATGGTTCAGATGCAAGGGATGTCCTTGAAACAAGAGGAAGAAATAGCCCCAAAACATGCTTTGTTCTCATGGGTTGAAGATGAAGAATCAGTTTTCTTAAACAAAGCATCTACCTCCAAAAAACTAGTGGTGCAATCTGATTATTACACCAGATCAAAAAGAAGGATGGTGGAACATCCTAAGGTTATAAATAGTCGAGTCATGGAGAATCCTTCATTTCAAGGACAAAGAAACATAGCTATCAGACAAGAAGTGCCTCAGCCGATGTAGAATCAAGGGATTCCTGCACAAATTCAAGAAAAAACAAGCTATCTTTATTTTCAAAGAATTCAGACTCTAGGACCAACAAATGTGGTGGATCAATTAAAAAAGACTCTAGCACAAGTATCAATATGGTATATATTGGCTATTCTTGAATAGAAGACACCACTACAAGAATCTCTACAAGGCCAAGTAGTGCCCAAAGGTACTGTTATCAAAGAAGTACTTGCTAAAAAATAAAAGCTCAAAGGTACAGTTCATCTGCAGACAACAACCCTAGTGAATAATACAGCAAAGGTAAGCAAATCCAAACTAGATCCCTTCTATTTAACTTTGATAGTGGGTAAGAAATTGCTGCATAATGCAATGATTGATTCAGGGGCTAGTACTATAGTAATGCCCAAGCAGATAGCTAATGCTTTAGAAATTAATTATGAACCACTCACTAAAGGAGTCATACAGCTAGATGGCAAAGTAGTACAAATAATAGGGAGAATTAAACAACTCCAATTACAATTATATGCTTGTCCTAATATAATTGCAAATAAAGATGTAGTAGTGATAGATATACCTCCTGTTTTTGGCTTATGTTTATCAAGAGACTTTACAGCCAAGATAGGAGGACATATGTCCCTTGATTGGTCTCACCTCATCTTAATAACTAAATATGGTTTAAACATGAAGATATTGTCTAAGCCATTATATAAGGATCATATCACCAATGAACCAATTGCAAAGTTAGAGGCAACCCATGCTATGATGAATAAAGAAGAAAGGGTTTTTGTCGAGGAGCTAGGTGAATGGAATGGATATAATCAAGAAGAAGAAAATGATCATTTATTTGCTATGATGTAAAGTGACCCATATGGAAATTATGATTCTATTGGTCTGGGCACTTACATTATACTTGATGAAGATCATAAAATCCCAAATGTTTTAGAGGAAGAAAAATTAAAAGATATCTCTTCTATCAATCCTCGAGTCTCTCAACATGAATTCAACATTCTGGGTGAGAAGTCACAAGCGTATGTTTTAATCTCTGATAAAGAAGAAATCATTTTTGACTTTCTTCTTAATTTCAAGATGATGAGGAAGAGCATGGACATTTCCTTGATCATGATTTAAATGATTTGTTTGAATTCATTGGATCAAGTTATACTATTTTTTAGGGAAGTTGTGAGCCGGTTGTAGAGGAACAAGATAGCATTGAGACTCAATTACATATATAAAATTATTGCACTCTTTCAAAATTATCCTTTCAAGAGGTTGGTGATTTTGAAGTCATTAAACAGGATGATCATGTAATAGAACTAGAGTTTGAAGTAGGAGTTAATTCAATAAATGATATATTTCAAAAGGCTTCTATTGATGAGAAAATAGTCGTTAACTTCTTGATAAGACATATCAGTATCAAGAGCCAACATTCGACGAGCTTCCAAGAATAAGAAGAGTCTATATATGTTGGAAGCAGGTTTGACTCAGACTCACCCAAATGCAAGCCAGACATCATGGCATACAAAGAAAACAAGTCATCAGAGTTATATTGAATTCAAACACTTGTCCAGTAATATAAGCTGGCTTGTCATGAAAGAGATTTTAGAAATTCTTTTAATCTAGGAGGGAGATAAAGATACTATGTATTATAGTTAGATAGTTTCCCCTTTCTATATTGCTCTTGTTTTCTCACTTTTCTTTTAAATAAGTGTTCTTTGAAAACGTAGTCAGTAGGTCAAAATTTTCAAAATTTTCAAAATTCTCCAATACATTGAATGTCTCCCAAATCTTTAGAAATCCCCAAGGTACCTTGCACTGCCACTTGCATAATGTGTCTATCTCACTATTCCATAAAGATTGAGTAGGATCTGCTAACAGTTTTCCAAGTTTAATGCCATTTTGAGACTTTATAGGTCAATATATACCTCTTAACAAGAGATAAAGCTTACAAGTTCTCAAACATTCTTGCATCTATGAACATATCTTGCTACTTGCATTTTTTGTGCATAGTAAACTTGCTTCAGTGAAAGCATTTCTATTTTGAAAAAGTTCATATAAGTTATCACAGAGAAGATATAGAGATGGAGGGGGCACAATCTTCACAATAAGGAGCTGGGATGTATGAGTCCCTTGACAAGTTTCTTGCAAGCAAGTCATATGCTTCAGCTCCTGCACAGCCATTGAAGACCTATCCATGGACCAAGATTCATAAATTTGGTCAAACAAGTGACCCATTGAAAATAAAAGATTATGCAGATGGCATCATGGACCCAATTCTTCAAAGAGCTAGTAGCAAAACTCTTAGAGAAGGGGCACATCAAAGGTGTCTACAGAGGGCTAGAATGGGGCAATATGAAACATTTGCCATGAGGATATGGACTTCACAACTGGCATAATTCATTGTCCCAACTGTGCATCCATGCCCTAACTTGGTTAAATTATGTGCAAATTTGTTCCATGCACCCTCATGCACCATTCAACAGGGTCCATTTTTAGTACAAATCACACCGCAGGGTATTAGGGATATGTTAACCCTATATCACGATAGTATAAATACATTTTCCACTATTTATAAAATGCAAAGAACATGGGCAAACATCAACACTCAGTCAAGGTTCTTGAGATCCAAATTACAAATGGGTGATGATGACACTATGGTGCCCACACTCCCTACACCAAGAGCCCAATTCACTCAAGCTAGTCAAGACACACTGTCTATGATGGCTTTCATCTTTGGCATGAAAGATGATATGACAATTTATGTAGAACAAATGGCTATCCTTTTTAGGCTAAAGACCATTGACAAAACCCAGGAGTATTGGATTGACTTTTTTGAACAAATTGCTTTCTCAATGGTAGAACAACTGGCCCATTTCAAATCAAAAGGAGTGTTCAGGTATTCTTCCTATTTGTTCCACCTCATGCTTTTTCAAAAATCTGACCTCTTTGCCCAACATATGTATCTTGATATGTATGACCCAAATTTTGATCTCCAAAGGACCATTCATTTGTCTACATGGACACACATTTTATCAAAGACTAGTGACCCATATGAATTTTGGGAATTATTTATTACCCTTGCTTTTTTTCACCTCAGCCCCAAACCAGTTATGAATAGATTATTCCCAAGTGTTTCAAATCTTTTGGTTAGTTGCCCAATTCCTTGTGATCTCTATTTTGGATCCCACCATACCATTATAAGAGTCCATGTTTTTGTGCAGAACCAATATTGCTACCTAAGATTTTGACTCTTAGGTTAGCATTCCTAGAGGTCACCAGGTAGGTATCCATAGTTGACAATGAATTTGGCTCTAGGAAGAGGAAAATAAAAATGTATGACCTCCCATGGATGACAACCAGAATGGTTTTGGAAACCAGAGACGTTGAAGTTGTGTTGCTTAGAAAGCTAGCCTTTCTGGGTTTATGACCCAAATGGTTTCATAGCTTCTTGGATAAGAACTAATAGAGTTGTAACCAAAATTGTGCATGAGGGCCACTTTTTTTGGGAAACTAGGAAAAATCCTAAGGAAGACACTCCTAGATTTTATGTTGAGTTAATAGACTTGCCCCTTCCACAAAATAGACCTTGGGAAACATTCTATGTTAAGCAGAGGGATTATGATTCTAAAGTCAGAATGACTTCTGGCTTAAGGAGGACATTAAAGAATAAAGATTGGGATACTAAGAAAATAGAGGCCTATTGGAAATATAGCCAAGAAATTTGTCAAACAACCCATTCTTTTGGGAACATAGAAACAGATGAGAGATGGAAAGAACTTTGGGATGAGTGCCATCTCTCCCTTGTATCTAGCCAAGAGACAAGTAATTTGTTGACACCGAGTGAAGATCAAGAAGCTAGGGCCAGTTCAAGCCAAGAGTCATAAGCCTCAGAGCAAGTTGCAACTATAGTAACTGTATCAGTTTGGCCCCAATCTCTCAGCATCGTGGAAAAGGAAAAGAGTGTGGTGCCTACACCACCACCAGCTTCCCCATCAACAACAGTTATAGACATTCCCAGTTCTCCACAAGAAGTAGATGTGGAAGGAAAAAGATCACAGCCAGAAGAGACACCCAAGAAACAAAAGAGGGTGAAATTTCAATTTGATTCAGAAGAGGAGACAGACACCCCACAATGCCAATTACAGGGTACTATAATTGCTCCTCAGGTAAGTATTATTCCTCCCTCTCCTTCTTAGTGTATTTCTTCTCCTATTGGCATGATGATTTCATCTAGCCAAATGACATCTCCTACCACTTCTGCCCTTCCCATTTCTCACTTCACCCCATGTGTGCCACCTCAGGCTTTAACATTACCTCATTTCTCCCCCTCTGTTCCCAATAAACTTTCCCCTCAGATTGCCCATAGCCAACAATTGGCTATTCAGTATGGTTTACCACAAGGACATCCTTTTGTGGGTGGACACATTGCCTCTCCTTCTACCTTCTAGACCCAAGTAGATGTTGTTAGGAAGGCAAGGGAAGCCCGAAGAGAGAAAAAGAAGATTAAGGAAAATAAAGCATTGGCTACACCCCATCTGCAGTCACAATTTGACCCCATCTAGCATTAATTGATGGTGACTCATTTGTCACCAAATGTAATAAAGCCAATTGAGTAGATGCAGTCAGAGGATTACATGATGAATGTGGAGGCCATCGACATGTCCCTCTTTAGGCCACAAGACAAAATTGAGCTACTGACTAAATCCACTTCTGTAGTTACTGAAGACTACTTGAAGATATCAAGAAGGCTACAGAAGATGGAAGCCAAGCTAGCCAAGGAAAAGGAAAACTATAACAATTTGACCTTTGAGATAACTAAAAAAGATAATGAAATAGAGAATCTAAATAAACAGCTGTAAAATATTGTTTCTCTTCAAACTCACCGAGCAGTTTAGGCCCAAAATGATTCTTAAAAAGCACATCTCACACAGGTAAAAGATGTGATAACAACCCTAAGGCACAAAAAGGCAGCATTGCAAGGAAAATGTGAGGAACACCTATTGTAAGTTATCCAATTGCAACAAAAGCTATTGGCCGAACATAATAATAATGTGGCCATACAAGCCCAATTTTAAGTAGAGCAATAGAGAACAACACAATTGACACTAGAGTTGGTCAATAGGCCAAGGAATGTTGGAGTCTTAAGTCTGGTAAAGGAGCTATATGAATCCATGTGGAAGAGAATCTCTTCAGAGATTATTCAGCTCAGGCCTTCTCTCACCTTCCTGCTAAATGCATAGAAATTGTACAAAAAAGTGGAGAGTTTAGTTGTAAACACTCTGGATATAGTCTATGGGAGAGTAATGGACTCACAAACATTATTGCAAAAGCTTTATGATGAAATGGATGCAACGTTGTCAGTAACAGGAATCAATGACAGAATGGTCACTACCAAGCGAATAAATGAGGTTCTCAGTTGCAATTATGTAGCCATCAGTTGCAGAGAGCTTCTAGATGTCATGAAGGAAGGAATCAATGAAATGAAATAGCATGTTGAAGATCTAGTACAATTAGGTCTTCCTTCTCCATTTCTTGATGACAACACCATGATAATGGTAGATGAAATTGAACCATTGTTGTTAGCCAAACAAAATGATCAGATAGTTTTCCAAGATCTAAGGAATGATTCATCAGTCCTTGAAGTAGAAGCTATCTTGGTTCTTTTTTTCTAGCTCGAGTTCAAATTGAAGGCTATGGTTCAAGTCTTGCAAAAAATTTAACATAAGGATATCATTAACCTTGATTTAGCCTTCAATGAATTGTAGAATAAGCAAGGGTTATCTGATGATGAGTGGTCTGCCTACCAGACAGCATTGCTAAAGCTATGATTTCAAAATTTTGATCTCATGAGAGTTGTGGTTTCTTTTTGAGTAGGCTAAAAAGTCCTTGGGGTCGCCAATAACTGTAGAGTAAAGATTTACTCTACGTTTCATTCTATTTTTTAGTTGCATGCTACAAAAAAAAATTCTGCATACTTTGGTCCAAGATGGCAAAGTTTTGAAATAGAGCACAGGCTCTATTTTCCTTTTGTTTTATTTTTGCCTAAGTATCATGCAGAAGTTGCCAAGTGTCATCATTTGAGGCATCCTTCCTCAAGTGAAAACTACCAAGTGTCATTGTCTGAGGCATATTTCATATTTTCTATGAGTTGGTCAGAATGTGCCATGTATCTCATAACAACTCAGCAGAACGTGTCAAGTCTCAGCATCCACATTTTCATATTGGCACCTACATTTCATCTCTTTTCACTGAAAGGTTTTAACAAGAAATATTAGGATCAGGCAAAAAGTGCCAAGTGGCAATCATAGAAGGTTTCAATTTTGCCTTTCTAAAAATGATGGAAGATGCCACGTACCCTAGCAAAAGAGAGCGGAAGCCACCACGTGTCACAATCTAAATTATCTTAATTTTTGCTTCATTGATATAGCAAAGACCATGGTGGGTCTTAAGTGTTGTTTCTGAGGCAAGAAGAAGCCATCAAGTGTCGTTGTCTGTGTAAATATGAAATGAGACCCATTTTTTTCTATGGTATAAATAGAGTGAATTGGAGACCACCACGTAAACCCATATGAGTAAAGTAGAGATTGCCACATGTATTTTGATGAAGCAATGGAGTTTTCCACCTGTCCCTGTGCTCCTTTTAAAAGTTACTCAGGTAAGAAATGCTGTGAGTCTTATTTTCTTTTAAAGTATTGAAGTTTTGAGGAAGCAGATTATGACAAGTGTCAAAGGTAGAATGCTCATAAGCAAAGATACAAAAAGAGTATAAGTTACACAAAAAGTGCCACGTGTCTTTGTTAGGTGCTACAAAACCTACCAAGTGTCATCCTCTGGTGTCTCCTAAAGTAATAAGAAGATTTTTGAGAAATTGGCTAAGTGTTACCTAGCATTTAAGTGAAGGGAGCATCTTTCAATCTGTTTCAGCCAATGAACTGCCAAAAGACAACATTTCAGAATCTATAAAATATCTTCTATTAGACACTTCTAGTTTGGTTAGATTTTAGTTGGGCCATTAGATTGGGAACAAGCAGACAATCCAAGGTGAATCCAAGGTTATAAATAAAGGTGCAGAGATCACCAAAAAAAAAGGGAGGAGATACCAGAGAGAATTTTCTAAAGAGAATTATTGTAAAGAGTTTAGGCTTTCTAGAGCTGTGATTAGGAATATCATTTGCTTTTGTTCTTTCTTCTCAAGGTTGTAAGGTTTATGTAACTATGTGTGTTTCTATGCCTCTTATGTGACTGGAAAATTAATGAGAAGATTGAATCCTATGCCTTTGTTGATATTTACTATGTCATTGCAAAAGTAGTCTAGGCTATGTTGTCAAGTGTTTAGACTTTCTAGAGCTAAGATTAGGAATGTCATTTGCTTTTGTATCATTTTCTTGAGTTGAAAAGTTTATATAATTGTGTGTATTTCTGTGCCTCTTATGTGACTAGAAAATTCAAATAAAAAGATTGAACCCTATGCCTTTGTTGACATTTTCTGTATCACTACAAAATTAGTCTATGCTGTGAGCCTGTATTTCTATTGTTTTCATCTTTTACATTGATCATGCACTTGTTTTCTCTTAAATTTAAATGAATCCTATATATAGTTTCACTGTGCTCAGGATTAAGGTCAAATTACATTTAGGTGCATCGTCATAGTTATATTTTCTTTCTTGCATTTATGTTTCTATTAAAATTCATGTCCCTTTTCCCAGTATACACTTAATATACAGAAGAACTAGCTTCTCAAAAATTTGGAGGTTGTTTCAAGTCGCAAGTTCCACATCTTGAAACTTCCCATTGTTGGTGTTAGAACAAGTGCAATTTTAAATCATCAACAACCAACAATGGGAAGTTTCAAGATGTGGGACTTGCGACTTGAAACAACCTCCAAATTTTTGAGAAGCTAGTTCTTCTGTATATTAAGTGTATACTAGGAAAAGGGACAAGAATTTTAACAAAAACACAAATGCAAGAAATAAAATCTAACTATGGTGATGCACCTGAATATAATTTGACCTTAATCCTGAGCACAGTGAGACTATATGTAGGATTCATTTACATTTAAGAGCAAACAAGTGCATGATCATTGTAAAAGATGGAAATTATAGAAACAGAGGTTCACATCATAGACTACTTTGCAGTGATATAGAAAATGTCAACAAAGGCATAGGGTTTAATCTTTTTATTTGAATTTTCTAGTCACATAAGAGGCATAGAAACATGCATAATTATATAAACTTTTCAACTCAAGAAAATGATACAAAAGCAAATGACATTCCTAATCACAGCTCTAGAAAGTCTAAACTCTTGACAACACAGCCTAGACTACTTTTGCAATGACACAGTAAATATCAACAAAGGTATAGGATTCAATCTTCTCATTAATTTTCAAGTCACATAAGAGGCATAAAAACATGCATAGTTACATAAACCTTCCAACCTTAAGAAGATAGAACAAAAGCAAATGATATTCCTAGTCACATCTCTAGAAAGTCTAAACTCTTTACAATAATTCTCTTTATAAAATTCTCTCTCCTATCTCCTCTCCTTGGTGATCTCTGCACCCTTATTTATAGCCTTGGATTCACTTTAAATTGTCTACTTGTTCCCAATCTAACGGCCCAATCAAAATCTAATAAAATTGGAAGTGTCTAACAAAAGATATTTTATAGATTTTGAAATGCTTTGTCTTATGGCAGTTCATTGGCAGAAACAGATTGTAGAATGTTCCCTTCTTTTAAAATCTAGGTAACACTTAGCCAATTTCTTGGAAACCTTCTTATTACTTTAGGAGACATCGAAGGATGACACTTGGTAGGTTCCACAACACCTATCGAAGACATGCAGCACTTTTCACATAACTTATACTCTTTTTGTATCTTTGCTTATGAGTGTTCCACCTTTGACACTTGTTGTAATATACTTCCTCAAAACTTCAATAGTTTAAAAAAAATAAGATTCACAAAATTTCTTACCTAAGTAACTTTTAAAAGGAGCATAGGGACAGGTGGCAAACTCTATTGCTTCATCAAAAGACACATGGCAATCTCTGCTTTACTCATATGGGGTTATGTGGTGGTCTCCGCTTCTTTTAGCTTCTAAAAATTGTTCTTGTTCTAACACCAACAATGGGAATTTTTAAGATGTGGGACTTGCGACTTGAAATAACCTCTAGATTTTTGAGAAACTGGTTCTTCTTAATGTCAAGTGTATATTGGGAAAAGGGACATGAATTTTAATAGAAACACAAATGTAAGAAAGAAAATCTAACTATGGCAATTCACTTGAATGTAATTCGACCCTAATCTTGAGCACAGTGAAACTATATGTAGGATTCATTTACATTTAAGAGCAAACAAGTGCATGATCAATGTAAAATATGGAAACAATAGAAATAGAGGCTCATAGCATAGACTACTTTTGTAGTGATACAAAAAATGTCAACAAAGGTATAGGGTTCAATCTTCTTATTTGAATTTTCTAGTCACATAAGAGGCACAAAAACACTCAAAGTTATATAAACTTTTCAACTCAAAAAAATGATACAAAAGCAAATGACATTCCTAATCACAGCTCTAGAAAGTTTAAACTCTTGACAACATAGCCTAGACTACTTTTGCAATGACACAGTAAATATCAACAAAGGCATAGGATTCAATCTTCTCATTAATTTTCAAGTCACATAAGAGGCACAAAAACATGCATAGTTACATAAACCTTCCAACCTTAAGAAGATAGAACAAAAGCAAATGATATTCCTAGTCACAGCTCTATAAAGTCTAAACTCTTTACAATAATTCTCTTTAGAAAATTCTCTCTCCTATCTCCTCTCCCTAGTGATCTCTGCACCCTTATTTATAGCCTTGGATTCACTCCAAATGGTCTGCTTAATCCCAATCTAACGGCCCAACCAAAATCTAACAGAATTAGAAGTGTCTAACAAAAGATATTTTATAGATTCTAAAATGCTTTGTCTTCTAGCAGTTCATTGGTGAAAATAGATTGTAGGATGCTCCCTTATTTTAAACGCTAGGTAACATAGCCAATTTCTTGAAAACCTTCTTATTACTTTAGGAGACACTAGAGGATGACACAAGGTAGGTTCTGCAGCACCTATCAAAGACACGTGGCACTTTCTACATAACTTATACTCTTTTTGTATCTTTGCTTATGAGCATTTCACCTTTGACACTTGTTGCAATATGCTTCCTCAAAACTTCAATAGTTTAAAATTAAGTAAGACTCACATCATTTCTTACTCGAGTAACTTTTAAAAGGAGCACAGGGATAGGTGGCAAACTCTGCTGCTTCATCAAAAGACATGTGGCAATCTTTGCTTTACTCATCTGGGGTTACATGGTGGTCTCTACTTCTTTTAGCTACCTTTTAGAAGCTTACAAAAGATAACACATGGCGGCCTTCACTTTCTCTATTTATACCATAGAACAACCAGGTCTCATTTCATATTTACCCAGACAGTGACACCTGGCAGCTTTCGCTTGCTTCAAAAATAACACTTAAGACCCACCACGGTCTTTACTATATCAGTGAAGCAAAAATGAAGATAGTTCAAATTGTGACACGTGGTAGCTTCCACTCTCTTTTTCTGGGGTACGTGGCATCTTCTTTCACTTTTATAAAAGCAAAATTGAGACCTTCTGCTATTGCCACTTAGTGTTTTCTACTTGATCCTGATACTTAGCTTGTTAAAAAATTTCACTAAAAAGATATGAAATGCGGGTGTCGATATAAAAACATAGATGCTGACACTTGGCACATTTTTTTGAGTCACTATGATATATGTGGCACATTTTAACCAACTCATAGAAAATACTAAAGGTGCCTCAAAGGATGACACTTGGCAGTTTTTTATTGAGGAAGGATGCCTCAGATGACGACACTTGGCAGATTCTGTTTGATTTTGACACTTAGACAAAAATGAAACAAAAGGAAAATAGAGCCCGTGCTCTGTTTCAAAACTTCACCATCTCAGACCAAATTATGCGAGAATTTTTTTTTGTAGCATGCAATTGAAAAATAGAATGAAATGTGGAGTAAATCTTTACTCTATAATTATTAGCGATCCCAATGACTTTTGAGCCTACTCAAAAAGAAGCCACAACTCCCGCTAGATCAAAATTTCAAAATCACAGCTTCAACAATGTTGTCTGGTAGGTGGACCACTCATCATCAGATAACCCTTGCTTATTCTACAATTTATTGAAGGCTAAATCAAGGTTAATAATATCTTTGTGTGAAAAATTTTGCAAAATTTGAACTGTAGCCTTCAATTTGAATTTGAGAAGGGAAACATGAACCAAGACAACTTCTACTTCTGGGACTAATGAATCATCCCTTAGATCCTGGAAAACTATCTGATCATTCTATTTGGCCAACAACAAAGGTTTAATTTCATTTACCATCAGCATGGTGTTGTCATCAGGAAATAGAGAAGGAAGACATAATTGTACTAGATCTTCAACATGTTATTTCATTTTATTGATTCCTTCCTTCATGACATCTAGAAGCTCTTTGCAACTGATGGCTATGGAATTGATACTGAGAACCTCATTTACCCACTAGGTAGTGACCATTCTATCATTGATTCCTATTGCTAACAATGTTGCATCCATTGCATCATAAAGCTTTTACAGCAATGTTTGCGAGTCCATTACTCTCCCAGAGACTATATCTAGAGTGTTTACAACTGAACTCTCCACCTTTTTGCACAATTTTTATACATTTAACAAGAAGGTGAGAGAAGGCTTGAGCTGAATAATCTCTGAAGAGATTCTCTTCCACATGGATTCATATAGCTCCTTTACCAGACTTAAGACTCTGACATTCCTTGGCCTATTGACCAACTCTAGTGTCATTTATGCTATTCTCTATTGCTCTGCTTGAAATTGGGCTTGTATGGCTGTAGTATTATTCTCTTCAGCTAGCAACTTTTATTACAATTGGGTAACTTGCAACAGGTGTTCCTCACATTTTCCTTGCAATGCTGCCTTTTCGTGCCTTAGGGTTGTCACTGCATCTTTTACCTGTGTGAGCCCTGCTTTTAAAGAATCATTTTGGGCTTGAACTGCCTGGTGAGTCTGAAGAGAAATAGTATTTTGTAACTATTTTTTTAGATTGTCTATTTCATTATCTTTTTTATTTATCTCTGATGTCAAACTGTTACAATTTTCCTTTTCCTTGGCTAGCTCAGCTTCCATCTTCTGTAGCCTTCTTGATATCTTCAACTAGTCTTCAGTAATTATAGAAGTGGATTTAATCAGTAGCTCAATTTTGTCCTATGGCCTTAAGAGGGACATGTCGATGGCCACCGCATTCATCATGTAATCCTTTAGCTACATTTTCTCAATTGGCTTTATTACATTTGGTGACAAATGAGTCACCATCAATTGCTACTGGATGGGGTCAAATTGTGACCGCAGATGGGGTGTAGCCAATGCTTTATTTTCCTTTATCTTCTTTTTCTCTCTTTGGGCTTCCCTTACCTTCCTAGTAGCATATGCTTGGGTCTGGAAGGTAGAAGGAGAGGTGATGTGCCCACCCGCAAAAGGATGTCCCTGTGGTAGACCATATTGAATAGCCAATTGTTGGCTATGGGCAATCTAAGGGGAAAGTTTCTTGAGAACAAAGGGGGAGAAATGAGGTAATGTTAAAGCCTGAGGTGGCATAGATGGGACAAATTTAGAAATGGGAATGGAAGAAGTGACAAGGGATGTCATTTGGCTAGATGAAATCATCATGCCAAAAGGATAAGAAATAGACTGAGAAGGAGAGGGAGGAATAATACTTACCTAAGGAGCAATTACAGTACCCTATAATTGGCACTGTGGGGTGTCCATTTCCTCTTCTGAAGCAAATTGAAACTGCACCCTCTTTCATTTCTTGGGTGTCTCTTCTGCTAGCTACATTCTTTTTCCTTCCACATCTACTTCTTGAGGAGAACTGGGAATGTCTATAACCACTGCTGATGGGGAAGCTTGTGGTGGTGTAGGCACCACACTCTTTTACTTTTCCACGATGCTGTGAGGTTGGGGCTAAACTAATACAGTTATTGTAGGTATAACTTGCTCTGAGGCTTGTGAATCTTGGCTTGACCTGGCCCTAACTTTTTGCTCTTCACTTGGTGTCAGTAAATTACTTATTTTTGGGATAGATACAGGAGAGAGATGGCACTCATCCCATAGTTCTTCCCATCTTACTTTTGTGTCTACATAACTGAAAGAATGGGTTGTTTGACAAATTTCTTGCCAATATTTCCAATAGGCCTCTATTTTCTCAGTATCCCAATCTTTAATGGCCTCTATTCTGACTTTAGGATCATAATCTCTCTGCTTAACATAGAATGTTTCTCAGGGTCTATTTTGTGGAAGGGGCAAGTCTGCTAACTCAACATAAAATCCAGGAGTGTCTTCCCTAGGATTTTTCCTGGTTTCCCAAAAAGGGTGGCCCTCATGTGCAATTCTGATTACGACTCTGTTAGTTCTTATCCAGGAAGCTATTAAATCATTTGGGTCATAAACCCATTTGTCCTCTAGTAAAAGGAAACCCAGAAAGTCTAGTTTTCTAAGCAACACAACTTCAGCGTCTTTGATTTTCAAAAGCATGCTAGTTGTCATCCATGGTAGATTATACATTTTTGTTTTCCTCTTCCTAGAGCCAAATTCATTGTCAACTATGGATACATGCCTGGTGACCTCTAAGAATGCTAACCTAAGAGTTAGAATCTTAGGTAGTAATATTGGTTCCCCACAAAAACCATGGACTCTTATAATGGAATGGTGGGATCTAAAATAGAAATTGCAAGGAATTGGGAAAATGGCCAGAAGATTTGAAACACTTGGGAATAATCTATTCATAACTGTTAGGGCTAACAAATAATTCCCAAAATTCATATGGGTCACTAATCTTTGACAAAATGTGTGTCCATGCAGACACAGGAATGGTCCTTTGGAGATCCAAATTTGGGTCATACATATTAAGATACATATGTTGGGCAAAGAGGTCAGAGTTCTGAAAAAGCATGAGGTGGAACAAATAGGAAGAATACCTGAACACTCTTTTTGATTTGAAATGGGCCAGTTGTTCTATAATTGAGAAAGCAATCAATTTATAAAAGTCGAGCTGATACTCCTAAGTTTTGTCAACAGTCTTCAGCCTTAAAAGGATAGCCATATGTTTTGCATACACTGCCATATCATCTTTCATGTCAAAGATGAAATCCATCATAGACAATGTGTCTTGGCTAGGCTGTGTGAATTGAGATCTTGGTGCAAGGAGTTTGGGCACTGTAGTGTCAGCATCACCCATTTGTAATTCAGATCTCAAGAAGCTTGATTAAGTGTTGATGTTTTCCCATGTTCTTTACATTTTAGCAATAGTGAGAAATGTGGCTGTACTATCATGATATAGGGCTAACATATCCCTGATAACTTGTAGTGTGATTTTCACCGTGAATGGACCTCGTTGAATGGTGCATGAGGGTACATGGAATAAGTCTGCACATAATTTGACCAGGTCGGGGCATGGATGCACAGTTGAGACAATGAATTTTGTCAGCTGTGAAGTCCATATCCTTATGGAAAATGTTTCATATTGCCCTACTCTGGCCCTCTATAGACACCTTTGATGTGCCCCTTCTCTAAGAGTTTTGCTACTAGATCTCTAAATAATTGGATCCATGATACCATCCACATAATTTTTTATTTTTTTTGGATCACTTGCTTGACCACCTTTAGGAAACTTAGTCTGTGGATAGGTCTTCAATGGCTATGTGGGAGCTAAAGCATATGACTTGCTTGCAAGAAACTTGTCAAGGGACTCATACATCCTAGCTCCTTGTCATGAAGATTGTGCCCCCTCCATCTCTATATCTTCTTTGTGGTAACTTGTATGAACTTTTGCAAAATAGAAATGCTTTCGCTGAAGCAAGTTTACTAGGCACAAAAAATGCAAGTAGCAGGATATTTTTGTAGATGCAGGAATGTTTGAGAACTTTTAAGCTTTATCTCTTGTTAAGAGGTATTTATTGACCTATCAAGTCTCAAAATGGCATTAAACTCATATAACCATTCACAGATCCTACTCAATCTTTATGGAACAGTGAGATAGACATGTTATGCAAGTGGCAACACAACGTGCCTTGGGGATTTCTAAAGAATTGGGAGACATTCAATGTATTGGAGACTTTTGAAAATTTTGAAATTTCTAAGCTACCGAATACGTGTTCAAAGAACACTTATTTAAAAGAAAAGAGGGAAAACAAAATAGGAAAACAAAAGCAATACGGAAAGGGGAAACTATCTAACTATAATACATACTAGCTTTATCTCCCTCCTAGATCAAAAGAATTTCTAAAATCTCTTTCATGACAAGCTAGCTTATATTGTTGGACAAGTGTTTGAATTTGATATAGCTCTGATGACTCATTTTATTTGTATGCCATTGTGTCTAGCCTACATTTGGGTGAGTCTAAGTCAAATCTGCTTCCAACATATATAGACTCTTCTTGTTCTTGGAAGCTTGTCGAATGTTGGCTCTTGATATTGATATGTATTATCAAGAAGTTAACAACTATTTACTCATCAACAGAAGCCTTTTGAAATATATCATTTACTGACTTAACTCCTTTTACTTCAAACTCTAGTTTTATTGCATGATCATCCTCTTTAATGACTTCAAAATCACAAACCTCTTGAAAGGATAATTTTGAAAGAGTGAAATAATTTTGCATATGTAATTGAGTCTCAATGTTATCTTGTTCCTCTACAATCGGCGCACAGCTTCCCTAAAAAATAGTATAACTTGATCCAATGATTTCAAACAAATTGTTTAAATCATGATCAAGAAAATGTCCATGCTCTTCCTCATCATCTTGCAAATTAAGAAGAAAGTCAGAAATGATTTCTTCTTCATCAGAGATTAAAACATATGCTTGTGACTTCTCACCCAGAATGTTGAATTCGTGTTGAGAGACCCAAGGATTGATAGAAGAGATATCTTTTAATTTTTCTTCCTCTAGAACATTTGGGATTTTATGATCTTCATCAAGTATAACGTAAGTGCTGATACTAATAGAATCATAATTTCCATATGGGTCACTTTGCATCATAGCTAATAAATGATCATTTTCTTCTTATTGATTATATCCATTCCATTCACCTAACTCCTCGACAAAAACCCTTTCTTCTTTATTCATCTAACTTTGCAGCTGGTTCATTGGTGATATGATTCTTATATAATGGCTCAAATAATATCTTCATCTTTGAACCATACTTAGTTCTTAAGATGAGGTGAGACCAATCAAGGGACATATATCCTCCTATCTTGGCTGTAAAGTCTCTTGATAAACATAAGCCAAAAATAAGAGGTATATCTATCACAACTACATCTTGATTTACAATTATATTAAGACAAGCATATAATTGTAATTGGAGTTGTTTAATTCTCCCTATTATTTGTACTACTTTTCCATCTAATTGTATTACTCCTTTAGTGAGTGGTTCATACTTAATTTCTAAAGCATCAGCTATCTGCTTAGGCATTACTATAGTACTATCCCCTGAATCAATCATTGCATTATGTAGTAGTTTCTTGCCCACTATCAAAGTTAAATAGAAGGGATCTAGTTTGGATTTGCTTACCTTTACTGTATTATTCACCAGGGCTATTGTCTGCAGATGAATTATATCTTTGGGATTTTCTTTTTTAGCAGGTCCTTCTTTGATAACAATACCTTTAGGCACTACTTGGCCTTGTAGAGCTTCTTGTAGTAGTGTCTTCTATTCAGGAATAGCCAATATATCCTATATTGATACTTGTGCTGGAATCTTCTTCAATTGATCTACCACATTTATTGGTCCTAGAGTCTGAGTTCTTTGCAAATAAGGATATCTTGTTTTTTCTTGAATTTGTGCAAGAATCCCTTGATTCTACATTAGCTGAGGCACTTCTTGTTTGATATATTTGTTTCTTTGTCCTTAAAATGGAGGATTCTCTATGATTTGACTATTTATAACCTTAGGATGTTCCACTATCCTTCTCTTTGATCTGGTGTAATAATCAGATTGCACCACTAGTTTTTTGGAGGTAGATTCTTCTTTCAAGAAAATTGATTCTTCATCTTCAATCCATGAGAACAAAGCATGTTTTAGGGTGATTTATTCCTCTTGTTTCAAGGACATCCCTTGCATCTAAGCCACTAGGACTGAATTTTGCATACTAGAAGACTGGTAGGTTTGATTGTCACTGGAACTTGCAAACTGACCATCCATTCTTCTTTGCTCTGCCACCTTTTGTTATAGATTACCCATAAGACAATCCATAGGTGTATGAGCATTATTGCAAGGGAAACACCTGGCATTAGTGTAATCCGCATAGTTATTTTGCCCTAGAATAATCTCCCTATTTGAATTGGGAGGATTAGTCTGTGAGGGTGTGGGGATTGCAACTAATTGGTTTGTTGGCTGATGGTTAGTTTGTCTTAGAAGACCCTGGTATTGGTTTGGCTAAGATGAAAATCTATTTCCTTGATATCCTTGATATGGAGGCTTAGGGAAAGTATTCTGCTGTCTTTTAATATTGATTAGCTCATTAGAAAATATCCTTAAGATATTCTTGATATCATCCAGCTCAGATGACTGAGTGGGAACAATTTCTTTAGCAGATGATTGAGGATAGGTGTACATAGACACAAGTGGGGCTATAGATTTAGGGGCTTCTTGAGGTAATGGTAAGGAAATTTTTGGGAACATGGGCATGGGAGGAATTGGAGGCAATTTTCCAACATCTATCAAATTATTCTTAGCTCTGATTGCATAGTCATAAGCCTCAGGCAAAGTGTGTCCTCCAAGTGACTGAATCATAAGAGATTTATCTAGATTCAAAGCCTTAAGATAAAATACTATAGCCATACCTGGTAATGGTCTAGCTGTAGTAGGGATTCTTTCTCAAGTCTTTTGAAATCTAGAATTAAACTCAGTCACAGCTTCTTATGGTGCCCTTTGAATGGTAATTAATTATTGTAACAAATAAGACTTATCACCCTTCTCTTCAAATCTTTCAAAGAAAATATCTCTGAGTTGATCCCAGTAGATATGGTATTTGGGGTCAAAGACCGATACCATTCTAGAGCCTTCCCTTTAAAATAAGTGGCTAATAATCTTATAGCTATATTTTTTTGTGTGACAACAAGTATAACACAGACATCTAATACATCCTATAGATTTTCCTTAGGTGTTTTAAAGTCTTACCCACTGAATTTGGGTAGAGATTTTAAGGCATTCACTAGGATAGGGTCCCAAGTGGCTGGGGGTATTGGAAGAATCAATGGACTACCAGTGTTCCATCTTGCATAATTTCTTGGGGGTATAGGGGCTCCCATATACTCTTTGTATTGGTATAAATTGGTTAACTCTTCTTCTTGGACTAGTTAACAAAGGTGGTAAAAGAATACCTAGATTTATAGCAAATTATGATCTGGTCACTGGTCCACAGCTATGACTCCTCATAGCTCTCTGGTTCATACGATCTTGAAAGAAACTTCAAGATTGGTCCCATTGGGCTTGCCAAAAACTGTTGATGATTTAAAATTTTTCTTGTTCTAACACCAACAATGGGATGTTTCAAGATGTGGGACTTACTACTTGAAACAACATCCAAATTTTTGAGAAATTGGTTCTTTTTTATGTCAAGTGTATACTAGGAAAAGGGATAGGAATTTTAACAAAAAACACAAATGCAAGAAAGAAAATCTAACTATGGCGATGCGCCTACATGTAATTCGACTTTAATCTTGAGCACAATGAAACTATATGTAGGATTCATTTACATTTAAGAGCAAACAAGTGCATGATCAATGTAAAAGATGGAAACAATAGAAATAGAGGCTCATAGCATAGACTACTTTTGTAGTGATACAGAAAATGTCAATAAAGACATAGGGTTCAATATTCTTATTTGAATTTTCCAGTCACATAAGAGGCACAGAAACATGCACAATTATATAAACTTTTCAACTCAATAAAATGATAAAAAAGCAAATGACATTCCTAATCACAGCTCTAAAAAGTCTAAACTCTTAACAACACAACCTAGACTACTTTTGTAATGACACAGTAAATATCAACAAAGGCATAGGATTCAATCTTCTCATTAATTTTCAAGTCACATAAGAGGCACAGAAACATGCACAGTTACATAAACCTTCCAACCCTAAAAATATAGAATAAAAGAAAATGATATTCCTAGTCACAGCTCTAAACTCTTTACAATAATTCTCTTTAGAAGATTCTCTCTCCTATCTTCTCTCCTTGGTGATCTCTATACCCTTATTTATAGCCTTAGATTCACTCTAGATTGTCTGCTTGTTCCCAATATAACAGTCCAGCCAAAATCTAATAGAACTGGAAGTGTCTAACATAAGATATTTTATAGATTCTGAAATGCTTTGTCTTCTAGTAGTTCATTGGCAGAAATAGATTGCAGGACGCTCCTTTCTTTTAAACATTAGGTAACACTTAGCCAATTTCTTGAAATCCTTCTTATTACTTTAGGAGACATCAGAGGATGACACTTGGTGGGTTCCATAACACCTATCAAAGACACGCAACACTTTTCACCTAACTTATACTCTTTTTGTATCTTTGCTTATGAGCATTCTGCCTTTGACACTTGTTGCAATCGGCTTCCTCAAAACTTCAATAGTTTAAAAGAAAATAAGACTCAGAGCATTTATTACCCGAGTAACTTTTAAAAGGAGCACAGGAACAAGTGGCAAACTCTGTTGCTTCATCAAAAAACATGTGGCAATCTCCGCTTTACTCATCTAGGGTTATGTGGTGGTCTCTGCTTCTTTTATCTACCTTTTAGAAGCTTGCAGAAGATAACATGTGGCAGACTCCACTTTTTCTTTCTATACCATAGAACAAATGGGTCTCATTTAATATTTACTTGGATAATGACACCTGGTGGCTTCCTCTTGCTTCAAAAACAACACTTAAGACCCACCATAGTCTTTGCTATATCAGTAAAGCAAAAATAAAGATAATTCAGATCGTGACACGTGGTGGCTTCCACTTTCTTCTACTAGGGTACATGGCATCTTACATCGCTTTTAGAAAATCAAAATTGAGACCTTCTGCTATTGCCACTTAGCACTTTCTACTTGATCTTGATACTTAGCTTGTTAAAACCTTTCATTGAAAAGAGATGAAATGCGGGTGTCGATATGAAAATGCAGATGCTAACACTTGGCACATTTCATTGAGTCGCTATGAGATACGTGGCACATTCTGACCAACTCATAGAAAATATGAAAGGTGCCTTGAAGGATGACACTTGGCAATTTTCACTTGAGGAAGGATGCTTCAAACAATGACACTTGGCAGCTTTTGCTTGATTTTGACACTATTGAGTTGTGGAGCTAAAAGCTTCACTGTTGAGCTCTTGTGGAGGTTGCTGGACTCAACTAGTAACTAGCATAGGTAGTGTCACTGACATCGATCAAGAAACTGACCGACCTCGGTCAAGGATCGGCTGACGTCGGTCATATGCAGACTGATAGTGACCGGTATCGGTCACCTATGTGCGTGCGTTTGCATGCATTTTCAGAATTAGACTTGTTCTAATTTTAGGAGGATAGAGTGTTTGCATGTAAAGACTAATTTAAGTCTTGGGTCCATGTTTTTAATTATTGTATGCCTTAGATCTTATTTAAGAGACCCATGGGGCATGTATTATAATTAAAGAAAGAGGAGGGAATAACAACTCAGTTATTGAGTTGATTGTAATTGAGTGTGAGAGAGAAATACTGTACACCCAAGAGGTGTGGAAGAGTGTGATTTATTCATTGTATTTTAAAAGAATTTAATACAAGATTGGTTGTTTCTTGTATCTCCTATTCTGTGCTATTTTATAATTTTAGTTACTTATTAATTCTAGTTTAATTTTGTGTTTAGTTGTTTATAAAAAAAGTAATCAATTGTATTCCAAGTTCCTAACAAGTGGTATCAGAGTGGGTTAGTGATTGTTGATTACAGGTTCACTCACAGGGGTTTCTGTTTGAGTGGAAGCAAAGCAATGGCAGAAGAAAGTAAGCTAAGAATAGAGAAATTCAATGGCAAGAATTATCAATTATGGAGGATGCAGATAGAAGATTATATGTATCAGAAAGATCTATTTTTACCGTTGGGTGGGGTTTCAAGTAAGCCCATAGATATGCAAGATGAATAATGGAATGTTATTGATAGAAAGGCTCTTGGATCTATAAGGTTGAGCCTGACATCTTCTGTGATTTCTAATTTATCACAGGCAAAGACAATGATAGAGTTAATGGATACTCTGGCAAACTTATATGAAAAACCCTAAGCTTTGAATAAGGTATATCTTATGAAGCAATTATTTAGTTTGCAAATGTAGGAAGGTGAATCTGTATATAGTCATCTTAATGATTTCTATGAAATTATAAATCAGTTAAAATAGTTTTTTATAATGAAATTAAGGCTCTCTTAATCTTATGCTCTTTACCTGAAAGCTGGCATAGCTTAGTAATGGTGATAAGTAATACTCCATCTACTTTAAATATCTTTAAAGTTGATGATGTTGTTAGTGTAATCTTGAATGAAGAAATTTGCAGGAAAAGCATAGGAGAAACATCAGGGAATATTTTAAGTGTTGAAAGCAGGGGAAGGCAAAGAGAGAAGGGCAAGCAAGGGAAATCAAGGTCAAAGATGGGAAGGAGATCTAAATCCAAAAATAGTAGAATAATTTGCTAGAATTGTGGAAAGAAAGGACATGCAAAGAAAGATTGTTGGTTGAAGGATAACAAAGAAAATCAGCAAGAAGGTAATAAGGAAGCAAATGTTGCAGGTATTGTTACACAGGATGCTCTTATATTTTCTTTGGATAGTCAAGTAGAATCATGGGTTTTAAATTTTGGTGCTTCTTTCCATGCAAACCCAAATAAAGAATTTTTTAATGATTATGTCCATGGAGACTTTGAAAAAGTTTATTTAGGGGATGGTGAGCCTTGTCAAATTATTGGCAAAGGAAAAGTGCAGCTGAAATTATAGAATGGCAACACATGGGTGTTGAAAGATGTCATGCATGTACCCATCTTCAAGAGGAATTTGATTTCTACAGGAAAGTTGGGTGATGAGGGTTGCACAGTAACTTTCACAGCTGTATCTTGGAAAGTTTTCAAGGGTGCACTTGTATTAGTAAGAGGTAAGAGAGTAGGTACACTTTATCTATCTACTTGTGTTACTGATTATTCTCCTTCTGTTTTATCTACTTCAGATGTAGATGCAAAGTTGTGGCACTATAGGCTTGGTCACATGAGTGAGAAGGGAATGACTGTTCTTAAGTCAAAAGGTAATCTTTCAAATTTGAAAAGCGTAGATCTATATTTTTGTGAGCACTGTATTTTTGGGAAATAAAAGAAAGTGAGGTTTCTCAAGACTAGGTCAACAAAGAAGGAGCACAAGTTAGAGCTTGTTCACACAGACGTGTAGGGATCAACTCAGGTAACTTCTATTGGAGGATCATAGTATTATGTTTCTTTCATTGATGATGCTATAAAAAAGGTATGGGTTTATTGCATAAAGAGGAAATTTGATGTTTTTGACACTTAAGAAATGGAAAGCTTTGGTTGAGAATGAAACAGGTTTGGGATTGAAGTGCCTTAGATCTGACAATGGTGGTGATTACTATAGTAATAAATTCAACAGTTACTATTCTATGAGTGGAATACATAAGGAAAGAATGGTTCCAAGGACACCTCAATAAAATGGAGTTGCTGAAAGGATGAATAGAATAATAATGGAGTGTGCATGGAGTATGAGGTTGCATGTTGGTTTGCCCTTAAAGTTTTGGGCAGAAGCTATGGATACTATGGTTTACCTGATTAACAGAGGACCTTCTACTACACTAGATGGTGGAATTCTAGAAGAGGCGTGGATAGGTAAAAAGGTAGATCTTTCAATTCTTAGATTTTTTGGTTCTGAAGCTCTTGTACACATTGATAAAGAAAATAGAAAGAAGCTGGATGCTAAATCCATGTGGTGCACTTTGATTGGTTATGGCTTTGGAGATTTTGGATTTCGGTTGTGGAATTTAGAAACTAACAAAATTATTAGAAGTTGTGATGTAGTTTTCAATGAGAAGGTGATGTATAGTGATCAACTCAAGAGGCTAAATAATTCTGAGTAGGAAATCTTGATTTGGATGAGGTAATGATCCAAAATGAGCTCGTGGGTAAAAATCATCACTCACAAGAAAACACAGAGACCAACGTCAGTCAGGTAACCGATGTTGGTGGTCATATAAGAACTGATGTCAATCAGAAAGTAACTGATGTCGGTCAGGCAAAGATCGACATCGGTCAGGTAGAACTGACGTCAGTCAGGTATAGATAGAGAGATGACCGAGATCGGTCACTGACAGAATGAAATTTAGGCAGACAACAAGCTATGAATAAGTCTCAAACGCCCATAAGGAGGACTGTAAGGGTAAGTAAACCTCCAATTCATTATTCCCCTTATTTATACTATGTGTTGCTAACTAATGGTGGAGAACTAGAAAGTTTTGATGAGGCAATATAGGTAAAATATAGGAAACAGTGGGAGCATGTCATGAATAAGAAAATTGATTCTTTAGAAGAGAACCAAACATGGGATTTGGTTGAGTTGCCAGCCAAAAAGAAAGCACTAAAAAATAAATGGGTTTACAGGTTAAAGGAAGGAGAGAATGGATAGATGAGACATAAGGCCAGGTTGGTAGTAAAGGGATTTGCACAAAAACCAAGTATTGATTTTGGTGAAATTTTTTCTCTTGTAGTAAAGATGACTTCTATTCAGACTGTATTGTTTTTAGTTGCTATTGAGGATTTGCATCTTGAGCAGCTTGATGTTAAGATAGTGTTTCTTCATGGACATTTAGATGAAGAGATATATATGAAACATTTAGAAGGTTTTGAGGTCACAGGTAAGGAGAAACTTGTGTGCCGGTTGAAGAAAAGCTTATATGGTCTTAAGCAAGCTCCAAGACAATGGTATCTAAGTGTTTCCAACCGCTTTTCGCTTTCTACATTCAAAAGAAGTAAGAAACTAGAGATGATGGTCAGGGGTTAGATGATACCCAGATGAAGTTTTGTGCACCGTATCCAGACTATTGAAGGAGCTCCTCTTTGGCTGTGGAGGACAACACTTGTAGATAAGAAAGACTCAAACAAGGAAAATGTTAGATGGAAAGATGGTGGATTGCCAAGTAAAGCTCGGTCCCAGAAGTGCAAAGACTTCCTTGAGGGATGACAATCCACTAGTTGATAAAAGAATGTTGCTAAAAAGAGAAATGGTGAAAGACTAAACAAAATAAATAGAGATAATGCGTATCTATATTTTGCTGTCAATCTTCCACAGTTGCCAATGTCGGTTATGCTGCCGGTGTCAGTTGGTCAAGTTGCTGACATTGGTTAGTCTACCGATGTCGATAGGGGTAATGGCTGATGTCAGTCAGGGTAATGGCCTTGGATGGGTTTTTGGATAGGTTTATGGTCAATCAAAATGCTCTGGGAGGTCTGTGGGAGTATACTAGCTTATGCAGGGTTTTGCAAGATAGAGAGTATGGTCTAAAAAAGGGACCAAATAGAGGACAGGGGTGACAGGGAGATAAGGATGAGAGAAGGCTTTTCAGCCTCTCTAAGAAGAATAGGTTGAGTTGTGTCAATAGAGCTTAGAAATGGACAAAGGACTGATTACTGATGTAATTAAAATGAATACTGAAATGAAAACTAGTAGAAATACTTAGCTATTGCGTGGTGCAGGAGTGTAGAAGACTTGTTGCTGATGCGACTAATGTAGAAGACTTGTTGCTAATGCAGCTGATGTAGAAGGCTTATTGTTGATGTGGCTGATGTAGAAGGCTTCTTGCAATGTGAGCTCCTATAGCCTGTGATGTTTGGTGTGCATATGGGAGAGAGAAAGAGAGAGAGAGGTCGGATTCTAGATGCAACAGGATTCACCTTCGTAGGGGCCAGGGGAAGAAGATCCAGCATTCCAAGCGCAAGGGGAAGAAGATCCAGCATTCTAGGGGTAGAATGCAGTTTTAAGGAAACCAACGGCGGTGATGCCATCGATGTCAGCTGACTATTGACCGATGTCGGCCGCCAAAGAATAGGAAAAAGGGTTAAAAATAGCCTTTTTCCCATTCTTCCAACTGCCAGGTCTAATTGTCATGGTTAAATGGTTGAAGGTGGGTTAAATGAGCATGAGAGGTTAGTGGGAGGGTTGAAATGAGATCTAAGTAATTAAGATTTGGCATGGGGTGATGGAGGTATCCAAAGAGAGGTATCCAAGGTGGGGTGAGGTGTCAAAGGTGATGTGGCAAGGAGGAATTATTAATTTAAAATAGGTATTTTAAATTAATAAAACATAGGTTAGGCATGGTGAAGTTTGAAAGGGACCAAGAGGGAGGATGACCAAGGAGTAGACACAATTCTCGTGTCTACATTTGCCCCTTTTTGTCAAGTTGGTTGTTCTGATGAATTGCAAGATAAAAATAGGAGTAAGTTGCCCTAGATGTGAGATGAGGTTGATTTTGTCATGTTGGTTGTTCGAATGAACTGTAAGACAAAAATAAGTGGTGATGAGGTATTCCCCCTCAAAGTAGGAGTCAAGGGAAGGGAACCCAATATCGAGTGCCGATTTGATAGAGAGTGGATGGGTATGGTGAAGTTTGAGTGTGAATGTTGCAATAGTTGTGATTGCATGTATACCACTTCACGTGATAGGTAGGTCAAATTTTTGCAGGTCAAGGGTCAAGGAGTGTCAAAATTGAAGTAATCAAGCCCCAGCATTTAGTCGTAGCTGATCAGGTTATTCAATCTAAGCTGAAGCTCCAATAGTCATCATGTTCCAAGTATCCCAGGCTCAGGAAGTGCTCTTGGAAAACATGAAAATGTCACAAGTAGTGGGGATCAACTTGCTCGCAATCCAATACTTGTGAGGGTCAATAATGTGGTATATAGACAATTTTGCTATCTATTCATGAGGTAGAATACATGCAATCAAAACCAAGACAGAGTTGTCTCAGAAGTGGTCGGAGGAGATAGTCACGATCTCCAAGGTCGTTGGTCGAGTCAGGTTGAGATATAAGTGATCTCAATGGTAGTTTGATGTGGTCAGGGAGATGTATGTGATCTCCAATGTGCCCATGAGGAGTCAAAAGTGACTTTGACATTGTCAAGGCTGGCTGATTGGTCATGATTAAAGATGATAGGGTTCATCCATCAGGTAGAGGAACAAACGGGCAGATGGCTGAGCTAACCTCAAAAGACTGAGTGTTGCCTATATGGCCCTTATTTGAAGGGCCTCATGCCAATTTAGTTCTCCCCAAAGGGAGGAAGGGTCAAAGTGGTTGATAGGTTGGTTTGGTCATGGATTGGTTTAGCACTTCCCATGTGTCTTATGGGACATGCTTGAAATGATGAGGGTAAGATGATTTTACAGCCCTTTCCATATTGTGTGATGGTGTATTCTGTAACATTGGTTGAGTGGTCTTTCATCCCTAACAATTGTCCATATTAGTAATGGTGTATGCTAAAAATGAATTGAGATTATTTATGCTTCAGTAAGTAATGGTTTATGATTGACATAAATTATGTCTGGTCGATAGTTTCCATGTGTATTGGTTTCCATAGAAACTAGTGTGAATGGGCTAAGAGAACGTTAGTGGTCGGCAAAAGGTTTGGTTGGGTAGTAGATGATTGGTTTGCATGTGACCAAGGTGTGAAGAAGTGAAAGGTGCGTTGCTCTTTCATTGACAAGGACCATAATGATGGCAGAGATAGGGTTTTTGGAAACAAAAGTCCAGTTTATGCATGGCGTCGTTGACCATTGGTTGTGTTAGAGAAGTAATCGAATCATTTTGACATTAAAATGAGCTCAAAATCCCTTGAGTAGGTGAGGTAATATGTGAGAGGGGAGGATAGCGTAACCCTTTTTAGCAAGGATAACTTTGCCCCTTTTTATAGGTGACCCTGAAAACGACTATAGGCAAGTCCATTACTTAATTTTATTTTTTTTGGGTAGACTGATCAATGCGAGAAGTCTACGTAGGGATGTCATTTTGTTTTGTGGTCATTTGTGAAGCTGATCAATGTGGAAAGCTTCTGAGAGAGTGCTGTTTGTAGCAAGATTTTAGGCATAGCCATCCTTCGAGGGAGTGGTCTATACTTTTGCTTTATATGTTTTTTAAGGGCTTTGAATAGCTATCCTTCAAGGGAGCAGTCTATTAGCTACAATAATGATGATGCAGCTATCCTTCAAGGGAGTAGTCTGCCTTTAGAGTTTATGACCTTTTGATATAGGCATCCCAGTTTTATATGTTTTTGTTTTGGACTAGACTTTGGTCATGGACTTGAATATAGAAGTTTAAGGGTTTCCTTTTATTAGGACAAAGCATTCATACTTTATAAAAGGGTTACATAGGGTTTGCTTTAGGGAAACAGGGTTGAAAGGAATGGGGATTAAGATGACAGGGGTTGCTCAAGGGATGAGCTCAAGGTAAATATCAAGTGAATGAGTACTTGATTAATAGTAGAATGGTCATAGATGCAAGGCATTAAGGGGCTCAGGTTCTGGTTAGCCTTCAAGAAAAGATAGATGATAAGTCCCTGACCCATACTTGTGCATTATGATGTAGGGTTCGAGCCAATTAGGAGAAAACTTGCCTCATTTACTTCTTCCACATTGGTCACATGTTGGTTGATGCTTAGTCAGTGTTTGGTCGATGTCTGGTTGATGTTTGGTTGGTTGAAGTTGATGTCTGGTCGATATTTGGTTGGTTGAAGTTGATGTCTGGTTGATGTCTGGTCGATGCTTGGTTGATGTTTGGTCGATGTCTGGTTGATGTCATGATGATTAGTAAAAAGTTGAATTCCCCCAGTTGCTTTGTGACGGGGATGGGGAGAAGATGATGAAGTTCCTCTTTGATAGGGGATGCAACGTAAGGATGTATCTTGTGAAGCTCCTCAAAGGCTTAGTTTAAGAGGGCGAGATCCTGATCTTCCCAGTCAGAGACATGAATCTTAGAATTGTTGATGGAGGCAATGGTGGGTAATGATTTGACCAAAGCAGCCAGTGGTTGGGGGTCTTCAGTTTGGACCACTATTGCTTGTAAGGATTTGATCAAGGCATGCCAATGCTGTGAAGAGCTTTGAATGAGGTCATACAAAGATGTCTTCACAGGGGTTTGGTGAAGTTGTTTCACCATGGAGTCATGGATTGGCTTCAAAAATGTTGGTCGAGATGCGCCCAAGGTTTAAATCTTGGGTTTTGGTGATGGAGAGGGCTTGATGGATAGATATGTCCAAGGAATAGAAACCTTTTCTTTTCCTTTATCCTTCCTGGTTTGTGACTCGGTGGCCACATTGATGGTGTTAATTTTGAATAAAGGGGGACAAGGTGGTAGAGGGACCATAGTCTTGCATTGAGATCCCAATTTTGGTGAGGATGTTTGAGAAGTAGGGGATGATGTCGATGGTTTGTTGATAGGGTGGTCAAGAGGATCCTTAATGAAAAGGGTGTCATTTGTCAAGTGATGATAAATGATAGCTTTAAGAGCGCAGCAACACTCAGTGTTATATCCAGGTGTGTGATGATATCCACATATTTTAGTGTCGTCGAACCAAGCGAGTTTTGGTCTGAGAGGTTGGTATGGTTTAAGAGGCAGGAGACTGATGCTAGATGACTGCAATAATTAGCGTAGCAGCAAAGCATAGGAACTTGCTAATGGGTTTGTGCATTTTATTGCAGTGGAGGGTGATAACTTCTATTTAGAAGCTGGTGAGAGAGTGTTTTGTGTCATCTTTTTCATGGGTGGTGTGGCTGCATGCGTAGATGGCACTTTGATGGTAAGAGGTGTTAGATGTTTTGGAGGAGGCATGTTTTTGATTGGTTAAGAGAGTAATGGAGGAAATTTGCCTCTGTGAGGTGTTGGATGTTTTAGAGGAGGCATGTTTTTGATTGGTTGAGAGAGTAATGGAAGCAATTTGCCTTTGTGAGGTGTTGGATGTTTTGGAGGAGGTATGTTTTTGATAGGTAAAGGCAGTAATGGACGTGATTTGTTGTTGATAGGTGTTGGAGTAGGAAGCACTCCTATTAAGGTGGAAGGGTGTGGGCCCAAAATGGAGGGCATGATGATGGTGGGAGAGGATTTTTCTGATGTGGTTTAATAGCCTTCTTTTGTTTGGGGTGAGGGCCATTATTGTGTGAGGCAAGGTTTAAGTCGACCTTCACTTGTGGGTGAGTGAGGTTCGGTATGGGGTGAACACCAAGAGATTTAGCTTGTTTTGGCTTGGTGGTTGCTTGTGAGGGTTCAGGTGAGGTGGCGTGAGGTTTTATAGTCGGTCGTTTAAAGGATTTGGGTGAGGTGATAAGTTCTTCTCTCGATGGAGAAGAGATTAGAGATTTTGGCTCTTTAGTTGGATAGAGTGGAGGAATAGTCATGGCTTCTGCATGTGGTCGATGAGTGGGAAAAGTATGATCCCCCATTGATGATAAGAAGGATGAAGGTGAGACAACTGGCATTGGTGCCATCAAAGCATCCTCCAATATGGGAGAGGTCAAGGTAGACTCTCCCACATGTGAAAGCAAGGTGGATGAAGGACTAATAGGAGAAGAAGATTCTTCTACCTATGGTGGCCAAATGGGAGAAAAAGATTTTTCTACCTATGGTGGTGAAATAAGAGAAGAAGGATCTTCTACCTGTGATAGGCAAATAGGTTGATCAACCTCTTCAGACTATGGAAGAGGTTGGTTAGGCAAAAAAGGAGAGATCGTGTTGACCGTGTGTATATCACGCTCTTGGAGGTCATTGGCTATAGTTCGGACGTTGTTTTAACTAAGAGGATGGTTAGGAAAAGGTTGTCTAAAGATGTCTATGTTTTGGTTAGGTGGCACATTTGGGTTATCCAAAACAAGATCCCCCTTGTCTAACATGTCTTGGACGATGTTTTTGAAAGTTTTGTAGTTGTTTGTGTCATGGCCTTTGACATGATGATAGTGACAGAAGTCATTTTCTCTGTACCAGGCAGGGATGGCTTTTGAAGGGTCAAATTGAGGTGGTCAAATTTGAGGGAGATTGAGGACCCCCTGATTGATGAGTTTATCCAACACAGATGCGTATGATTCTCCTATTAACGTATATTGACGTTGTACATGCCGTTGTTGGAATTGTCTTGTGATATAGTCTGATGTAGAAAGCTGAGATTGGTTGATTGTTGTTGAAGATGATGGCCTAACGACCATAGCATTTTCCACTCCTTTAGACTTGGAGTGGGAAGGAGAAGGTTTGGATGAAGAAGGGTCATTGGATTTTGCATTATGGTTATGCAATTTGACCTTGTCCTCTTTGATAGCAGGAGTTCAAGCTTCCTGGCCATGGTGAAAGCTTCGTCAAATATGTAGAATGTTTGGACCAACAAGGTAGATGAGATATGTTTGGCACATGCCTATGAAAAGAGCTCAACGAGCTCAAGTTGAGGTAAAGAAAAGGAGAGTTGGTTGATTAAGCCTCTCCAATGGGCAACGAAATCGGTTATCGATTCATCATCGAATTATCTGATAGAATAGAGGTCTGTAATAGAGACCTTTTTGGTGATATTGATCGAAAAGTGGTCAAGTAAAATTTGGGCTAGTTGGGTGAATGAAAAGATAGAATGACTGGTAAGGGAGCTATACCAATCGAGGGCAGCACTAGAAAGCAACATGGGAAATGTGTGTAATAATAACACATCATCATGTGCTATAAGGTAACAAGCGTGTCTAAATGCTTGTAGATGTTGCTATGGGTCTTTCTTACTCTGAAAGTGAGTAAACTTGGGAAGTTCCCACTGACTAGGATATGGTCGGATTGGGACTGAAAGATGAATGGGCTCATTATAGATTTGTTCATATGAGAGAACATTCTTTGAACCCAAAACAGATGTCTCAAGATTAGACATTTTGTCCATCAACATTTTGATTAGATCGATTGACAGATTTATAGGTGGGGCACCCCATAGGTTGTAAGGCACTTGGAAGGTGTTAGGAGGGGTGTATGACATAGTTGGTTGTGCTTGTATAGGCGCAACATGTTGGTAACTAGTCATAGGGACTGATGTGGAAGCCAAGGGTGGTTATGTCATAAAGCTAGAAGACACAACTTGAATTGATGCTACCAGAGGTGGTTGGATGGTGGCAACACTAGCCAAAGGATGAGTAGCCACCCTTGTGTTGATGGGTGCAAGAGTAGGCGGGATGGAGATAACTAGGTTTTGGAATGGTGTAGAGTTTTATTGAATAGTTTGCGGTTGATGGGGGCCCAAAATCTCAATGGAAGTAGGTCCAAAAATAGAAGGAGAAGCTGCTCTTTGAAGATTAGTCATGGTTAGGTTATTAGTTGAGGCGATGGCCTAGGTGTCTATGGGTTGAATTACTAAAGTTGTTGATATAATTGCCATCTCAACTAAGGAAATTGGCATCCCATAAATTGTGTTGCCTAAAGAATCTCGCGTTTGACTTCTCGCGAGATAATGCTGAAGGGCCTTGATATTGAGGTCAAGGAACCTTTCAAAGTCTTGGTCCCCTTCAAGAATGATAGGGGGCTGAGTCGGGGTTGGTTGGGTAGGATTTCGTTCAGTCTCTGAATGATACTCCATTAGAGGACTTGTTAGAGAAGGTGAAGGCGAGAGTGGTTGTTGTCTTGCATGGTCAACAAGAGTTTTGGTTTGACTACGTGTCAAAAGCATTCAAGGCAAGATGATGCATCCTTACTAGCTCAAAAAACCAGATAAAAATAGAAAAGTGGATGAAGACAAGCAGACCCTAAACGTTAAATTCCTAAAAAATAAATTTTTAGAGTCGTGTTGGCTTATGCCTTAGAGGAGTGTGTTTGGAAAGTTGGCTTTTAGAATGGGTCCTAGAAGAAGCAGTCTAAGGTTGGTTTCGGGTTAGTTTTGGTGCTCAAGAGTCTGTATTAGGTTCCGTATGTGGCCTGGTGCTAAGGAGTTAGCTCCCCTCACTTCACGAGCCCAAAGATAAGCTGGGTTCCTTACCAGTATATACTTCCCCTAGAGTTTATACTCTACTAGAGAATAGAGTGGGTTCTCCCCTTGGTGGTGAAGTCCAAGTGAGATTACTAGGAAGGGTAAGGTATCTGCTAGGTGATGAAATCCTAATTGGACCTTGTCTTAGGTATGTTTAGATGTTTGATTTGTGAATGTGATCTAGTCGTGTAACATAAGTGCACTATGATTTATTCATAATGTGCTTTTAATTACTATATGAGTGGATTAAATATGCATTCAAGCAAAAATGAGATGCAATAGATTTTAAGCCCAAATTGAAATGTGTGTTCGGATGTAGACAAGTGGAAAAAAGGTTGAGGAGTATGAATTTCACTACTCTAATGCAAGAAAGAAATGACAAGAAAAAGAAAGATTCTTTTTAACTTGTACTAATAGTGTCTTTTTGAAAGAGATAGAAGAAAAGGATGCAAGAAGAGAAATTTTCCTAATGCACCTATATGAAAGTTTGTTTTAGAAGAAAATAAACCCAAGAAAGACCCTAGGGTCCCACTAGGTGTGCCAGAATGTTTCCAACCATTTTTTGCTTTCTACATTCATAAGAAGTAAGAAACTAGAGATGATGGTCAGGGGTTAGATGATACCCGGATGAAGTTTTGTGCACCGTATTCAGATGATTGAAGGAGCTCCTCTTTGGCTATGGAGGATGACACCTGTAGATAAGAAAGATTCAAACAAGGAAAATGTTAGATAGATAGATGGTGGAATGCCAAGTAAAGCTCGGTCCCAAAAGTGCAAAGACTTCCTTGAGGGATGGCGATCCACTAGTTGATAAAAGAATGTTGCTAGAAAGAGAAATGGTGAAAGACTAAACAAAATAAATAGAGATAATGCATACTTGTATTCTACTGTCGATCTTCCATAGTCACCGACGTTGGTTATGCTGTCGGTGTCGATTGGTCAAGTTATCGACGTCAGTTAGTCTGCCGACATCAGTAGGGGTAATGGCCGATGTCAGTTAGGGCAATGGCCTTAGATGGGTTTTTGGATAGGTTTATAGTCAATCAGAATGGTCTAGGAGGTATGTGGGAGTATACTGGCTTGTGCAAGGTTTAGCAGGATAGAGAGTATGGTCTAAAAAAGGGACCAGATAAAGGACAGGGGTGACAGGGAGATAAGGATGAGAGAAGGCTTTTTAGCCTCTCCAAGAAGAATAGGTTGAGTTATGTCAACATAGCTTAGAAATGGACAAAGAACTGATTATTGATGTACTTAAAATGAATACTAAAATGAAAACTAGTAGAAACACTTAGCTGTTGCATGGTGTAGAAGGAGTGTAGAAGACTTCTTGCTGATGCGGCTGATGTAGAAGACTTGTTACTGATGCGGCTAATGTAGAAGGCTTGTTGTTGATGCGACTGATGTAGAAGGCTTCCTACAATGTGAGCTCTTGTATCCTATGATGCTTGGTGTGCATCTTGGAGAGAGAAAGAGAGAGAGTTCAGATTCTGGATGCAATAGGATTCACCTTCACGGGGGACGGGGAAGAAGATCTAGTATTCCAGGTGTAGGGGGAAGAAGATCTAGCATTCTGGGGGTAGAATGCAGTTTTAAGGAAACCGACATCAGTGATGCCACTTGTGTCAGCCAACTACTGACCGACGTTGGTGGCCAAAGAATAGGAAAAAGGGCTAAAAATAGCCTTTTGCCCATTCTTCCAACTGCCAGTCTAATTGTCATGGGTAAACGGTCGAAGGCAGGTTAAATGAGCGCGAGAGGTTAGTGGGAGGGTTGAAATGGGGTCTAAGTAATTAAGATTTGGCATGGGGTGATGGAGGTATCCAAGGAGAGGTATCCAAGGTGGGGTGAGGTGTCAAGGGTGATGTGGCAAGGAGGAATTATTAATTTAAAATAGGTATTTTAAATTAATAAAACATAGGTTAGGCATGGTGAAGTTTCAAAGGGACCAAGAGGGAGGATGACCAAGGAGTAGACACGATTCTGGTGTCTACACTAAGGTTTGATAGGTTTATGATAGAGCATGGCTTTAGTAAATATCAATCTGACCATTGTGTTTATTTTACCAGATTGGATAATGGTAATTATATTATCCTATTATTGTATGTAGATGATATGCTTATTGCAAGTTCACACATGCAGGAAATTACTGAGCTAAAGGTAAAATTAGCTCACACATTTGTCATGAAGGATTTAGGAGCAGCAAAAAAATCCTTGGCATGAGTATTAAGAGAAACAGGAAAAATCACAGGCTGATTTTGTCTCAAGAGGATTATGTGAATAAGGTGTTGGAGAGGTTCTATATGCAAGATGCAAAACTAGTAAGCACACCTATGCCTAGACACTTCAAGATGAGTAAAGAATAGTGTCCTAAATCACATGATGAGGTTGAGTACATTATCAAAGTTCCATATGCTTCAATAGTTGGGAGCTTGATGTATGCAATGGTATGTACTAGACCTGATATTGCCCAAGCAGTGGGAGTTGTCAGCAAGTTTATGGCCAATCCAAGAAAGGAGCGCTAGAAAGTAGTTTAATGGATTCTCAGATATCTGAGAGGGATCAACAATAGGCATTTATGCTATGGAGGGTCAAACACTTCTCTACATGGGTATGTAGATTCAGATATGGCAGGTGACTTAGATGGCAGGAGAAGCACCACAGGATATGTGTGTACTATTGGTGGAACGGTGGTAAGCTAGATTTTAGAGTTGTAGAAGGTTGTTGCCCTATCTACTACAGAGGTAGAATACATTGTAGTCACAAAGGCAAGCAAGGAAATGATATGGATGACTTGGTTCATGGAAGAGTTGGGAAAGGAGCAAGAGAGTTGTAGATTGTACAGTGATAGTCAAAGTGCAATTTATTTAGCAAAGAATTCAGCCTTTCATTCAAGAACCAAATATATACATCTTAGGTACCACTTTATTTGACAGGTATTGAAGGATGGATAGTTGAAGCTGGAAAAGATCCATACAGATAAGAACCCTACAGATATGTTAACAAAGCTGATAACAAAGGAGAAGTTGAATCTTCATTCAACTTTTTTTGGTCTTCAAGATTGAACTTGAAGATGGAGATGCAAATCAGAGTAAAAAAATAGAGGATGTTGTTATACAGGTACAGGTGTAGCTGTTTATCTCCAAGTGGGAGATTGTTGAGTTGTGGAGCTAAAAGCTTCATTGTTGAGCTCTTGTGGAGGTTGTTGGACTCAACCAGTAACTAGCATAGGCAGTGTCGCTGACATCGATTAGTAAACTGGCCGACATCGGTCAGGGATCGGCTGACATCGATCATATGCAGACTGATAGTGACTGGTATCGGTCACCTATGTGTGTGCGTTTGCATGCATTTCCAGAATTAGACTTGTTCTAATTTTAGGAGGATAGAGTGTTTGCATGTAAAGACTAATTTAAGTCTTGGGTCCATGTTTCTAATTATTGTATACCTTGGATCCTATTCAAGAGACCCATGGGGCATGTACTGTAATTAAGGAAAGAGGAGGGAATAACAACTCTGTTATTGAGTTGATTGTAATTGAGTGTGAGAGAGAAATACTATACACCCAAGAGGTGTGGAAGAGTGTATTTTTTCATTGTATTTTGGAAGAGTTTAATACAAGATTGGTTGTTTTTTGTATCTCCTATTCTGTGTTATTTCATAATTCTAGTTACTTATTACTTCTAGTTTAATCCCGTGTTTAGTTGCTTATACAAAAGTAATCAATTGTACTCCAAGTTCCTAACAGACACTTAGACAAAAATGAAACAAAAGGAAAATAGAGCCCATGCTCTATTTCAAAACTTCATCATCTCAAACCAAAGTACGCGAGAACAAAATTTTCTAGCACATGACTGAAAAATAGAATGAAATGTAGAGTAAATATTTACTCTACAACCTCACCAAAAAATTAATGATTACACCCTTATTTTTCCAAATTACAACCTTATCTCACCACAACAATGCAAAAAAAAAATGATTGAATTTCCCCTTTTTCAAAAAATTAAATAACACAATACAATAGTATATGTTTTATAATATTCAGATTTTAAAAAGGACTATTCCTTTTTCAAAAACGCATATTCCAAAGCAAAAAAAACTTTCTCCAAAAAGAAGGGATTTGACCCTTGACCTCCTCCTTTGCAAGCTTCTAACAAAATAAGCTTAACCAATTGCTTTAAGAGAATTTGCAAAACATTATACTCAGAAATTTCTACTTATTACAAATTTTGTGTATGAGGGAAAATTAAAAAAAATTACATATGAGTAAATAAATTCAAATTTTTCCCTTTTTACAGCCTTCTCAAGCAAGCTTCCTCCCGTGGGACCCACTAAGACAATTTTTTGATATAAAAAAACATTAGAAATAGAAAAAATAAATTTCTAAATTTTATTGTAGCACCAAGTTTGCCTGGGATGCCATGGCAGCTCTTGGAAATTTTCTTTTCACCTGTTTTCTCTCTCATAGGCCGTACAAATCCGTACAGGCTGGGCAAAAAGGATTTTCACTAAGTTTTTGCAAAAATTTTGAGGTGTATTTGCAGGGAATGAGATCAAAATAAACCCTGGGCATTGAAAGGTTGTACCACAAGCCGTACAAGTTCAAAAAATTCTCAGATTTACAATTTGAATGCAAAAAATAGGGGTTTAATATCATTTGATCAAGATTGGCAGGTGTTTTAGCTATTAAGAGGCCTAAGAATGAGATGAATAAATAATGGCAGCCATGAATAAATATTACAGAGATTTTTTTCAAATAAATAGGCTATACAAATCTAGTTTTGGCCAAAAAACAATGAATTTAATAACATTAAAATGCTAAAAAATCATTTTTATGCTAGATGAGGAGGTTTGAACACAAGACAATGGAGTATGAATGATCAAAAAATACTAAACTGTGGTATATGGAAAATATACATGTTAAATATAAATAATATTTGAAAAATTAAAATAATTTAATAATTTTTCAAAATATTTAAACCAATACTATATGGCATACCTTATTTCATGCCAAATGATATCACGTGAATTGATTTTTCACCTTGCTCCTTCAAATTCACCAAGCTCCCAAAATAACCACGCTTTGATACCACTGATAACTCCTGAACCAAAATAGGTTGAAACTTGTCCCCGCTTAGTGCGAGTGCACAAGTATTTTATTAATTTCAAAAAAGCAAGTACATAAGGGTGCCTTTACTTTGTTAACCCTTTTACAATGCAAACATGGATTTATATAGTTTTTACCAATGACCGGTAAAAATAACTAATCCTATAACTAACTAAATACGGGAAAACAACCCATAAGGTAATTTTAATTAATAAATATAAAACATTAAAACTACCTAATAATTAAACTAAGTTTATTTTATGGGGGTGTCTTTACTAAAAGATGCATGCCCCATTTATAATAATTATTTATTACATTCCAAAAATCTAACCTAATGTTAAGACTTTGGAACAAGTCCTAACATTCATTATTCACCAATAGTGTCAAGTATCTTTCACATGTGTCAAGCCACTTTCAAGATCTCCTTTTGACTTCCTCCCATGTGCCTTCAATTTCTACACCCCGCTTGTATGTGACCCCCAAATCATGAATAGTATACCATGTCTCTTACCTACCCATGTGCACACACATAAGTCAAAAGATTCCCCATATTTTGACTTCAACAAGGATGCCCCACATTGCATGCATGAGAGAATTGACAAGATTCTCAATCACAATGTTCCCCACATTCTTTCCTTATTCCTCCCATGTGATTAAGTGGAAAAAGGTTCCATACTTCCTTTCCATCCACTTTCCACATTTAAAAATACTATGTGGGATATTGTCATATCTTCAAGGACACGTCATCACTATGCCACCTCATTACTATGCCATGTCATCATGTTGAGTCACTCATGAATAGTAAGTGATGAATAGTAAGTGATTAATAGTGATCCCATCCTACCATTCCCTTCCAACCTTGAATTAACCTATAGGAATATTATAGGCTAAGGGTATCCTATGAGCATTTAAGAAGGGGAAATTACACCACCTTAGCCTTTCCTACACCCCTATAGATTTTAAACCTCATTAACTCCAATCTAATCCTCCATTATCCCATAAGATAATCAGGAAATCTCTAGAACTAGGAAACCTCATCCAAAGTTCTAGAATTCTCTAAACTAGAGGCTTCTAAATAATTTAAAATTCCCCAATTTCTCCCGTACTAACCTATATAAAACATGTTTGGGATATGACCATGTTAACTTGGAAATCACTAAGCCTCCATTATACTTACATAATCAATCATTGCCAAACATCTTCACACTCTTGTTAAGCCATTGGAATCACTTTGAATCTCAATTCAAGCAATCCACATTCAACCATTTTGGCATTCAAATCAGCTTGAAGATTTTGGAGCTAATTTGTACGGGACAAAAGGATAGTAAGAATTACATTTTAATTATTTGATTGTTTCTTTATCCCCTCCTTTGATGTTTTTTGTGTTATTGGGTTTTTATTACTAAATATAGTATTTTTAAAAATAAATTAAAATACAATCATACATTTGGTGACTTAAAGGATTGACTGGATGAAGAATAAGCTCTGAAATTACTCAAAACTTCGTGTACAAGCAATCAACAATTTTGACCTACAAATAACAATATTATAGGTGTGATTTCATGTGAAATTAAGTGATATTGCCTTAACTATCACCTTAATCACAAATAGTTTTCTTTTCTTGACAAGTTTTAACTTCTTAGCATTATCACTAATTCGTGAATAGCAATTTTGCCTTAAAATCTATGGTTTTATCTTTGAACTTACATTTTTTGTAGGTTATTAGTATAAACAAAGAATAGATAGTTTTTGCACTAATTTTAAGCTTTTGTAGGTAGATTTAAATTGTTTCTATCTTTTAGGAGTGGGAATTTGTCTTATGTGTGCAAAAAAGTAGGAATTATCAGCCCTATATTGCCTCAATTCTGACATGTAAAACTACAATTTTGTAGTCACAATTTTGCCTTAAAAGTCATGGAAGGGGGAGGCACCTATCTTACACAACCTTTTCACACAAAATTTTAATATTATCTAAGTAAATTTAAGGCATTAGGGTATTTTTATAACTAGGTTTTGAGTGGTTTATGTGTTGTTGTGAGTTAACAAGAAGAAAGTAGGGACCCTTTAAAGAAAAATCAAACTTCTATCATTCCCTTTTTGCCCATTTTTTATAATATCATAGATCAAAAAGTAGTAGTTTTGTGTTAAAATAAGTGATATTGCCCTTAAATAAGTGAATTTATGTTTTAATAAGCCATTTTGACTAGGGATGTTAAAACCTATATCATTAGTCTTTTGTGACTACTTTAACAGATAGGAAAAGGTTAAAAACACTCTTTGTCATAGGCTAGCATCAGTTTGTTTACAAATCTCTTGTATAAATCATACATCTTGCATCAACTTTTAAAAAGGTTAAAATCTCGTATCAGTCTATGAAATTTTTCTCTCTACAATAGTGTCTTGATATAAACTTTTGTAAATAACCTTGTTGCATCCATATTCTAGTCCAAGGTTCAAAATACTAAAGTTTTTTTATTTTTATACTATATCACTACTTGTGAATTAATGTTTTTGTATTAAAAGTTTTAATTTTGTCTAACCTTATGTGGTTTTTTAGAGTCCATGATTAACTACTAGACCATAATACCATAACTAAAAATAGTGATATTGTAGTCTCTAGAAGAGATATTACTTTACATTGATTATGTTTTTACGATTTTACAAGAAATAGGTAGTTTTGCTTACTTTAAAACTACTAATCCATTTCTTGCAGGACCTTTCTAAGAGAAGGCACTAAATCTGATTTGCTAACTGGTGTATTTGCAAGAGGAGTGCCTAAATTGAACATTTTAGTCTTTTTATTGTATATATCTATCTTTTGTGTGTGACTTGTTTATTCATTTTTCAATTTCCTCACTTAGGTAATTAATCAAATAAATTAATCTTGTTTTATTATATGTTAACCCATCTTATCTAATATAGCATATGATGTGGAATTCATCCCTACACATGAGATTATTCATTAGGGGTTGATTTCATAGATTTCATGTCCGTACATTTGACCAAACTCCATGTTTCAATAAAGTATAAATATCAGGGACAACTATTGCTAGGCTAAGTGATTGACTCCATATAGGTCATCCATAAAGGGGAAGAGTTAAATATCTAAACCAATCATTAGAAAATACCTTATATGGATTTGGGCCCCACATACCTTTGTGTATCTCAAGGACTCTCTTAAACACCTTTATGTAAACCTAGCATATGACCTATCAGCTATAATAGGCATTCTATTGTAAAAGTCAAGATCAGCTCTTATGTGATTGTCGAGTGTAGATGGGGTCGAGAGGGTTTGTTTGATTCTATAATGGGTCATCAACCTATAACCTCACCCAAAAAAAAATTATATGATGTAGACATCGAGTTACATGCCCATTTAATTGATTAAATTAGGGGTTGTAACTAAGTGTGTTGTTTGAGTGTTGTGAAAAATACCATTTTATTTTTGAGCCGAGTCAACCTATCCCATTTTATCACAATATCTAAAGACTCTTAGGACAAATCCCACCTTAGAACAAAAACCAATCATTTAATATCACCATTCACACCTTTGGATATAAACCTTTGTCTTAAAATCAAACTTTAGTAGTTACCATCATTGTCTCTCTTGGTCATCACTCATCCTTAACTAAAAATTATCAAAATTTATAACCTTGTTTGGTTTTAATCTAGTACCCATCATCTCATATTTCTACCTCTTCATACATGACACCCATCTAATCATCACATTTCTAGTGTGAATGTTATCTAGTCATCCTATCTTCTTTGTCTCTTTGCTAGATTTAATCTTTATAGGGTGTTTGCTTTGATAATTTTGATCATTCTAGTCTTTTTATCCCATCAAATCCAAATCTACATCATGTTTAAATAATTTCTATTGACCACTCTTAGTTTTGGTTTTTAGGTAATATTAGTATCCAAAGTCACCTTATCTCCTATCATCATATATCAAAGTTACACCTAATCACTCTTCTTACATTTCCCTCATCATCCATCATGCCTATCCAAACATGTGCCCAAATTCAAGGATATAACTAGGAAAATGACCTATTAGGGTATCTAGGTGATCAAAACTAATATAATGACAACATGCATAGTGACATGCATAATCCCATAGAGGAAGACAAGTTCACAAATGATTTCTTCCATAGTGATGAGGTTAGGGCCAAATTTGACTAGTATATCAATGAAAATCATGATCAAATATTATCCCAAGTCATTGAAATATGGGGAACACTACCCCCTAACTTTGATAAAAACCTCTTGAAATATCTAATCCATCCATCTACTAGGCCCAACACTCCACATCGTCAAGCCAATACCAACTAATATAAAGAATAAGATAATCTTGTGGATCACAAGCAAGTACTTGAAGAACAAGAACAAAAAGAACCTCTATAAAATAATCACATTGATGCTAATCAGAGAAGAACCACCTTAGAGGATTGGTTAGACCAATTTAACTAACAAATTAACTTTTTTGCCTCACAATTATGAGTTCAAAATTAAATACCCTCTTCCCTAAGGCAAAAAGTCAGAAACACCAACCATGATCATTCTAGACCTCAAACCAATTACGCTCAAAATCCCCTCATGGACCCCTAATTTTCTCAAGAGTGGAGGGTAATGAAGGAGACTCTTCATTAAATCAATCCTCATACACAATAAATGAGGTACAAGTATGAAGTTTGTTGTACATATCCTTTAGACATGAGCATCTTCCAAGTACCTTTCCCACCACACTTTGAGGTCCCAAAATTTGATAAATATAGAGGAAAAGGATATCCTTGAGATCATGTAAAATAATTTTATGTAGCATTCCATGAGGTTGCTTATGATTATGCTTATCTTCTTAGGCTTTTCCCTAAAAGTCTCACTGGGCCCACATTGGAATGATTTATGCATTTACCCAAAGGGTCCATATCCATCTTTGAGGAATTGATAGAAAAATTCATGAGACACTTCTCCTTCATATTGATCATGATATATCTATCATATATCTTTATGACACTAAATAAGAATTTGAGAAAGCCTAGCTTCATTCATTCAACATTGGAGAAGTCTTGTGAGTTGATTCCATTACACAGTTCTAGAAAAGGAATTGGCCAAAATATTCATTGACAAGCTCAATACTAAATTAAAATATGAATTAAAGTTACAATGTGCAAAATATTTTGATGAGATCATAGGGAAGGGAATCCAATTTGAAAAGGCACTTATCGAGAAAGGCATAATTAAATTGTATACTCAAAATGAATAAATTCATAAAATATTTAATAAGAACAAAAATGTCATGGGGGATGGAGTCGCAGATTTTAAATAGCATGTTCAAATGGTGCAAAAGATCTCCCCTACTAATAATAAGTAATATCTCTACCATAAGAGTACCACAGGGAAAGCATAAACCTCAAATAGGAAAAAGCTTTGTCAAAACCCACAGCTCTTAAAGAGCACAATTGATTACCTTTGTGTAAGCAACTAAACACAGAATCTAACCAGAAGTAACAAGTAACAAGAAATTAGAAATAACATAGAATATGAGAGACAATACCCAATTGTATTAATACTCTTCCAGAAGGAAATACAACAAAGAAGATGCCACAATCTTTTTCACACTCCTCTAGGGTTTCCACACCTCTAGGGCATAAACAGTAAATTTTTTCAAGAGTTCTCTCTCTCAATCACAGTCACAACAATCAACTCAAACACAGAGTTGTTGTTCACCTCAACCAGTCAGTATCACTACTGCCAGTACACAAGTACTCAAAGTAATTCAAGTAGATCTCCCATGAACTTGCAACAACTTGCAACTCAAATGATCTTACTTACCATGTAGATCTAACATGATCTTGCACAACCTACAGATCAACCTAGTTTTGCACACCTACAAACCTAGATCTTACACTTGGAAGGATCTCTTCCTTACCTTAATTACAATACATGCCCATGGGTCTATTAAATAGCTCCCATATAAACAATAATTAGACTTACAATAATTAGAAATGCAGCTCAAGACTAAAATTAGTCTTTACATGCAAACTGGTCATTCAACAAACTAACTGTTCATGCAATAAATAGTTCTGAAATGCACAGGCGACCGACGTCAGTCACTTTCTGTCTGGAGGTGACCGACGTCAGTGACTCTTGACCGATGTCGGCCGACCCATAACCGATGTCGGTTACTGTGAACACTAAAGATGACCGACGTCAGTTGATCAGACCAACGTCAGTTGCCTGTAACTCAGTAACCTCCTCCATTCCTCCATTTGCATCAGTGAAGCTTTTAGCTCCACAACCTAACAATCTCCCACTTGGAGATAAACAGTTGCACCTATACCTATACCTGTACATTGTCTAATTTGTTTCCTAGCTTGTATCCCTCTTTAAGATCAATCTTGAAGACCAACCACCACAGTGAACCTTGTGATGCTCCACCTGTCATCTAAGTAACCTACCACATCCGAATCTACATACCCATGTAGAGAAGTCCTTGACCTTGCATAGCATGAATCCCTACTACTGGTCCCTCTCAGATACCTAAGAACCCATTGAACTGCACTCCAGTGCTTCTTTCTTGAATTGGCTATGAACTTGCTAACAACACCCACTACTAGGGCAAATCAAGTCTAATACACATGTACTTAACCACATCATGTGAATTGGGACACAGTTCTATGAACTGTCCATCCATAGGTGTGCTAACCGATTTTGCATCCTGCATGTTAAATCTTGCCACTACCTTATTCACACAATCATCTAGAGACAAAATCAACTTGTGACCTTCCATGTCTCTACACATTCTCATGCCAAAGAATTTCACTGCTCTCAAATTCTTCATGACATACCACTGAACTAACTTTACCTTTAGTTTAAAAACTCCCTTCCTGTGTGACCCTGTAACAAGCATACACACTACATACAATAACAGGATAATGTTGCAATCATCACCCAACCTGGTAAAGTAAACACAATGGTTACAATGACATTGACTAAAGCCATGCTTTGTCATACACCTATCAAACCTATACCACTATCCTGCAGCTTGCTCAAGACCATATGACCTGGCCTTCTGTCTCAGATATCCATTCTCTCTCTTCTTTAACCAAGGAATACATTCATCTTTCAGTGCTTTCATCCCAGCTGGCAACTCTACCAAATCTACCATTTGGTTCTTCTCCGAAGAATTCATGCCATGCTCCCACTGTTTCCTGGATCCTACCTACTCTACAGTGAGCAACAAGTATAAAGAAGGGGAATAACAAATTTGAGGCTTACTTACCCTTTCAATCCTCCACATGGGTGTTTGAGACTCCTTGATAGCTTGTTGTCCACCCAAAATCTGTCTCAGTGACCAACATCGGTCACCACCTAGTCTGCATCTGACCGATGTCAATTCTATGCGACTATCCTGACTACCGATGCCGGTTCCCTGACTGATGTTGGTGTCCACCTAGTCACCGACATCAATTCCCTAATTGATGTTGATTTCCTCTTGGTCACTGACATTGGTTCCCCAATCGATTCCAGTAACCACCTACCCAACACCACCGACTCTGATCTGCACATGACTGATGTCAATACCTGTCTATTCAACATCAGTTCCACCTAACTGAAACTGATAACTATGTTCTCCAATGAGTGATGATTTTTTACCCACGAGCTCACCTTAGATCAACACCCTATCCAAATTGCCCTGCTCAGAGCTATTCAGCCTTCTCCACTGATCTCTGTCCATCATCTCCTCCATGAACACCAAGGCTTTCTAGTTCTTAAGTTTGTCAAAGACATCTAACTTTCTCTTAAGAACATGCATCTCCTTCTTGCTCATGTGACCAAGCCTACAAAGCCACATCCTTGCAACAAAAGGAGAATTAGTAATATAAGTAGATAGATAAATAATACCTAATTTCTTACCACCTACTAATTCAAGTGCATTTGTTGTAAGAGTTACTGTGCATCTCTCATCACCCAACTTTCCTAAAGAAATTAGCCTCATCTTCAGAACTGGGACTTGCATGACATCCTTCAACACCCATGTGTTGGCTGTCTACAATTTTAGCTGCACTTCACCTTTGCCAACAATTTGACAAGGCTCACCAACCCCTAAATAAATCTTTCCAAAGTCTCCATGGACCTTAACATGGAAATATACTCTATTTAGAGCTACATGGAAAGAGGCAACATAATCTATAAACCAAGATTCTACTTTATCCAAAGAACATATAAGAGTAACCAGTGCAATAATACCTGCAACACATGCTCCTTTATTTCTTTCATGCTAATCTTTTACCAACCAGCAATCTTTCTTTACCTGCTCTTTCTTTCCATAACTCCGTAATTGATCATTCTTGCTTTTGAATTCCTCCATACTTTCTTCTGCCATTGCTATACTCCCACTCAATCAAAAACCCTTGAGAGTGACCTATAATCAACACACTTAACAAGCTTTACCACCTGTTAGTAAACCTAACCCAGCTCTGATACCACTTTGTCAGGACCCACAGCTCTTAGAGAGCACAGTTGATTACCTTTGTATAATCAACTAAACACATAATTTAATCAGAAGTAACAAGTAACAAGAAATCAGAAATAACACAAAATATGAGAGATAATATCCAATTGTATTAATACTCTTTCAGAAGGAAATACAACAAAGAAGATGCCACAATCTTCTTCACACTCCTCTAGGGCTCCCACACCTCTAGGGCATAAACAGTAAATCTCTTCAAGAGTTCTCTCTCTCAATCATGGTCACAACAATCAACTCAAACATAGAGTTGTTCACCTCAACTAGTCAGTATCACTACTGATAGTACACAAGTACTCAAAGTACTTCAAGTAGATCTCCCATAAACTTGCAACAACCTGCAACTCAAATGATCTTACTTACCATGTAGATCTAACATGATCTTGCACAACCTGCAGATCAACCTAGTTTTGCACACCTGCAAACCTAGATCTTACACTTGGAAGGATCTCTTCCTTACCTTAATTACAATACATGCCCATGGGTCTATTAAATAGCTCCCATACAAACAATAATTAGACTTACAATAATTAGAAACGTAGCTCAAGACTAAAATTAGTCTTTACATGCAAACTGGTCATTCAACAAACTAACTATTCGTGCAACAAATAATTCTAGAATGCACAGGCGATCGACGTCAGTCGCTTTCTATCTGGAGGTGACCGACGTCAGTGACTACTGACCAATGTCGGCCGACCCATAACTGACGTCGATTACTGTGAACAATGAAGATGACCGACATCAGTTGATCAAATCGACATCAGTTGCCTGCAACTCAGCAACCTCCTCCATTCCTCCATTTGCATCAGTGAAACTTTTAGCTCCATAACCTAACAACCTCTAACTAGTCTTGGAATACCTAGAGATATGGTCCTACAATAGTTAATAGCTACAAATATGGTCACTCTCTTATAAATCTAGTTATTAGATGACAGTAAACCCTGACTATATTATTATCATGAGGATGATTTTTATCAATATCACCAAGATAAATGGTATGATACTAAAAAATGCATGAAATTAAAACACTACATCCAATATTTGATTTTAAAAAGGGGCATTAAAGTAGAAGGGGAAAGCCCAACCAATCAATCTAAGAATCAACAACACAAAACCTATTAGGACCCATTCCCTAAACATGATCAGAGGCAAAAAAAACCACTCAAGGACTAGGGTCAAGCCTCCACATCCAACTGAGCTGATTACCATGCCATTCTATACCATTATGTTAACACCATTAAAATTTGGGTTGCCCAATATCCCACATCATCACCATCCACCATCCTCAAGATCAATTAGGCAATAACCAATTTTGTAGTGACCACTCAACATGGAAAAATCATATGCCTAAAGAACCTCCCAAAGACCCATCCATTTTCACATCCCAAAAGGTTAGTATCTTTAATAAAGTATCTACATCTTTCAACCAGCCATATGATATCATCCAACAACTTGAGAAGACTCCAACCAAAATCTCTCTTATGGATATTCTTAAAATGTCATCAATACATTGATAAATTCTTAATCAAGTCCTAAATGATCTCAAAGTCCCTAGAGATATTGACACAATCCAATTTCAAGCATTGGTGGGTCATTTGTCTCCTTCCCAATAAATCACTTTTAATGCCCAAGATATGCCACCTATCAGGCTACATCATAATTATCCACTATTTATTGAAATCTCCATCTTCAACCACAAAATTCCATGGATACTCATAGATGTAGGGTCTACTTTACATTTGTGTAATTTAGACTTTCTAAAAATATTGAGGTACTTTGAAGCGTCATTAAGACCTAGTTTAATCATGATCAAGACATATGATGATAATAAAATTCCATATGTAGGAACCATTTATCTTCCTATAGCCATGGGACCCATCATCCATTAAACCTTAATCCATGTCATAGATGTTGATCTTTCATATAATCTACTTTTGGGCTGTCCATGGATCCATAAAATATGAGTAGTTACTTCTACCCTCCATCAACATTTGAAATTCCCTCATTCTAGAATGGAGGCTACTATCCCTAGAGATATATAACTTTTCCATAATTGTCAAATGGATCAATTCCATCCCACATGTTATTTCCAAAGCACTAATACTTCCACTCATAATCCCATAGCTACAAAGTACATCCACCTAGATGATTTAATACCTTCTTCAAATCCATCCCTAGATATCACCCATTTTAAGATCACTTCCACAAGTTATGAGGAATATGAATACAAGACCTTTTATGTAGGATACTTACCACTCTCCCCACATAGTTATGGGTCCCTAGATATGAGGAAAGGTAATTCCATCATTTATCAGTTTTGATCTATGACCTTTACTAGTGCAAGCCTACTATCAGAAGAATATTTTGATGAACTTAATGACTCATGCCTTACTCTAGATAATGAGGCTCTAGTATCCCATTAATAAAAGTACCCACAACTTCAAAAGTTGCTACAAAATATAAATTACAAAGGAAAAGGAATAGAGAGAGATGAACAAGGTAAGATTAAACCTATTGGGGTTCAATAATACCCAAAACATCTTCATTTAGGGTATAAACTTTTTGGCATCAATCTAAGCAATATAAATTTTGAAACTTATTCAGTTTTTAAGGAGTCTTCTTCTGATGAAGAAATTGAAATAGATTGTATTTATAGCCTTTATGAGGATCTTATTACCACCAATCTCTTTCATGACACCACCATATCCACCATCAATATCTCATTTCATTACCCTACCTTGATATATTGGAATCAAAATTATGAGCCTTCTCTTGAAATGTTTTAGAATAATGAAGTTGTTATAGAATATTTGGGAGCACAAGATTTTATGCCTTCATGAGATCACAAGCAAGGATTTTCCATTAGTCTTAATGAATTAGCCTATTTTGGAGAGAATCAAACATCCCTCAATTAAGTTGATGAAGATTAGTATGATGATGCATATCCCTCTCTAAATTTGGAGGACCTCCAATCCACTCTTGATGAGTGAGAATTTTATCCAAAAATAGATACAAATCTCCCTAGTGAATTTGCTTTAGAAATCTAGGATTTACCATCACCCCCATCTATAGGATAAATCATCCTTCTTCATCGAATAAGTTATTAAAGTCAATATTGTCAAATTAGGGGAAATTCTTACACTTCAAGAATAATAAACACATATTGATTTGTTAAAAGAGTACATAGATGTCTTCACCTAGAGTTATTCAGATATGTTGGGGCTACATCCAACCTTGGTAGTGCATCATCTATTGGTTCATCCTAATGTAAAACCTATAAAGAAAAAACTTTAGAAGATGCACCATAAGATGGCTCTTTTAGTCATAGAAGCTAGATAAATCCATCCCATTGATTATTTTGACTAGATATCTAATATAGTTCCTATGGCCAAGGCACAGGGAGGAATCAAAATTTGCACTAAATTTTTGGATATCAATAAAGCATGCCCCAAGGATGACTTCCCCTTGCCAAATATAGACATGATCATGGACTCTATTGTGGGATATGAGATTTTATCCCTCATGGATGGTTTTTTGGGATATAATCAAATCAAAATTACTCTTGAAGATCCGCACAAGATAGCATTTATCACTCCATGGGAAACTTTTTATTATCAAGTGATGCCTTTTGGTATTAAAAATGTATGAGCTACCTACCAAATGGAAATAAACATCATTTTCCATGGCATCATCTAATATTATGTCGATGATATATTTGGTAAGTCCAAACTTTGATCAGAGCATCATGTGGTCTTAAAAAGAATCTTTGATTGACTCCAAAAATATCAAGTTAGATTAAACCCAAAGAAGTGTGTGTTTGGAATCACCTCAGGTAAACTATGATGGTTCATATTCTTTAGGAAAGGCATTGAGGTAGATCCAATGAAAGTCAAAAATATTGTTGAAATGCCTCCTCCTTGAAATTTGAAGCAGCTAAGGAGCCTTCAAGGTAAATTACATGTCAACCATCAATTTATTTCACAATTAGCAGACAAATGTCACCCCTTCACCCATATCTTAAATAAGGGAACTCATTTCAATTAGAATTTTGAGTGTCATTAGGTTTTTGAAAATCTCAAGTAATATCTAGTTAACCCTCTAGTCTTATCATCACCAATCATGGGAAGGATTTTACTTTTGTATATATTTATAACATCATGTGTTATAGGGGCCCTTCTAGCTCAGCGCAATGATGAAGGTAAGGAATGAGAAATTTATTATCTTAATAAGACATTGATCTCATATGAGCTTAATTATTCACCTATTGAAAAATATTACTTGGTTGTTGTCTTTACATCATAGAAACTCTAGCATTACATGCTAAATAGCCAAGTTCATCTCATCACCAAAGTTGATACTCTTAAGTATATGCTATCAAAATATACCTTAGCTGGTAAGATGGCCAAGTGCATATTATTTTTAAGTTAATTTGGCATAGAATATGTAAATTAAAATGCCATCAAAGGATAAGCAATCATACATCAACTGGTAGCAACACCCCTTGTAGATACTGAGCCTCTCATCATAGCCTTTCTAGATGAGTCAATATTGACTTCTACAGAATCCACTAGCTAGAAACTCTATTTTGATGGATCTTTTACCACACATGTTTCAAGAGAAAGAATCATTTTAGTAACCCCACAAGGTGATCTAATCCATATATATTTTTCCATTACTTTCCCATGTACCAATAATATCTTTGAATATGAGGTCTTAGTTGCTAGTCTCCAACTTGCCATCCAATGGAACATTCAACACCTTCATGTATTTGGTGATTTAAAATTGATTATCAAACAAGTAAATGAGGATTTCCAAACCAAGGATGAGAAATTTCTTCCCTATAAAAAAATGGTGGATCACTTGAAATAAAACTTTTAGTCTATTACATTTGAGCAAGTTCCAAGGGGAAGCAATAAAATAGTTGAATCTATGGAAACTATTGGATCTTTGATCGACCTTCCAGAAGATGTCCTTGAAGGAGATTTTCTCATTAAACATTTTATATTAAGTTCTCGCCAATATATGGCTCATTTTCAAATTTGTGCCGTCTATGATCCTAGGTTCCCCTAGTATCATGATATTTATACCCAAATCTATGACAACATCATACCATCAGACCTAAATCATCACCAATGCAAAGCCTTTATCTATCATACATATTGTTACAACATTATTGGTAGTACACTCTATCATCAAGGCTATGACAGGACCCTATTAAGATTCTTGACCTCATAAGAGGCTACTCTTGTAATCAAGGAGGTCTATAATGGTATCTTTATTGGCCATGTTAGTAGAATGGACCTAGCCAAGAAGTCAGTCCTAACTAGATATTATTAGCCTATAATAGATCAGTATGCATGTCAATATCTACACAAATGTGTAGCATATCAAAGTCATATCTATTTAATTCATGCCCCCATGCAATATTTTCAACCTATAATGAACCCATGACCATTTTCCATATGGGGACTAGATTTAATCAGCAAGATAAATCCAACATCATCTGATGGGAAAAAATTTATAATCACCACTAGGAGTACTTCACCAAATGGATTGAATACATGACATTCATTTATACCAAAGGTATTTAGATATCAAAACTCATTATGAATCATATTATTTGTCATTTTTTCATCCTAGCCAAAATCCTATCAAATAATAGCAAGTATTTTAAAAATTAGGAAGTCAAAGATTTGTGCAAATGTTATCATATTGAGCAAAACTTTTCCACACCCTAATACCCCTATGGGAATGAACAATTAGAAGATACTAATAATATTCTCAAGAAAATCATCAATGATGCAGGCAAAAATTGGCATTTATAATTATACCCTACACTTTGGTCTTATAGAACTAGTGTTTGAACACCCACTAGGGCTACTCCATACTCTTTAGTCTATGGAACAACAGAAATCTTGGTCATGGAAGTGGAATTCCCATCCTTATGCATCTCTTTGTGGAGAATCATTATTGATTATAATCTCAGACAAGAATGGCTACAACAGCTTGAACTATTGGATGAAAAATGCCAAAATGCTTTAAATCATCTTTGGTGTTACATTTTGATTTTTCACTAAGCAAATTTACTTGATATCTATGGATTTTTATGGTTGGTAATTTGACTTGATTATTATTAACTAAACTATAAGTAATATGTCAATGTATGTTACTTTGATTTTATGATTGCATTATTATGAGTTAGTTGTGTTATATATTCTTTACATTATGATCATGTTGATTTGTTATTAACACAATATTTTATGAGATATGCTATGATGTTATGAACTAACTACCTTCTTATTATAAGTTTGATGCAGGAGAGATTCATCCCTCAGATCATGATGGAGGGATAGCATCATCGAAGAGGGTGACATAGATGGAGGTGTTGGGGTATGATAGAGGAATAGATAGAACCCATGCACACACCATGTTATATGGCACTCATAATATGAGCTATTTGAATTGTTAGCATTAGTATGTTTTTTATGTTGTTTGCATTTAGATAATTGTTTATGCATGTTAGTTGTGTGTTAGCTCAATTTAATGCTTATGTGGAATTAATCTCATGTGATTTCCTTGTGGTATTATGTATTTATGTCATGATTATTAATGTTTTTTAAAAACATAAATTTGACTAAGTAGTATCTAGTACTACCATATATAGACTAGCCCTCATATCTTTAAAATGTTAACTAGTTATCTTTATGATATTCAAGAATATCATTATATGGCTTAATGCCTTAATATAAATAGATAACAAAAAACATTTGATAATCGATATAACATAGTAATAACATAATAATTACATTTTTATAATAACCATCATGTTTTGATATAATATTTTTTTATTGACCAATTCAAATTAAAAGAATATTATTCACTCTATATTAGTTATATTATCCTTAAGTCATAATAATTGTTTACCTATACTAAGTTAGTAACAAATAAAATGATTATAATGTATTGTGTTATAATTATAAATTTTAATGGATTTTTATAATCAGGTAAGAAAATTAAAAAAAAAAAATTAAAACATGCTTGGGCCAAATTAGAAAGAAAGTATACATTAAAGAAAAGTCAAAACACCAAAAAAGGAGAAAGGCAAACTTTAAATTAAAAAACATATTCGTGTAATGGAAAAAAGAAAGAAATTTGGGTCGATGTAGGAAGATAAGAAGAGAAGAGGAGTGAAAATTTGGGGAGGAGAAAAATATGAATTAGAGAAGGAAGAGTACAGTGCAAAGAGGAGGAGGAGAAGAACTCAAAGAGGAGAAGAGGAAGCCAAGCAAAGGAATTCAAGATCAAATGATTTTGAAAGGTAGGTGAAGTTATTAAGATTTTGTATGGAATCTAGAAAAAAAAATTGTGTATATTAATTTGAAGTGCTACATATGATTGTGTGTGAAATGTTATGGAAATTTGTCTGTATGTTCATCCTTTAAAAATAGTGAATAAGTATTGGTATGAATCACGTGTATTTGAAAATCAATCCATGAGATTATCAAATCCTAAGTTTATGTGTGTAATGTTAGTCAAAATAGTGATCTAAGTATAATATTATTCATATATATCAAACTATGTAAATATAAAGAACCATTTATAATGTGTATAGTGAATTGTATTAGTATGAACAATGATGTATATGTATATAAAAATATATTAAATAGTGATATGTGTAGTGTGATTTTTACATCTATAAACAGTGATATATATATATATATATATATATGAACAGAGAATAATTGTTAATCAATCCATGGAAATATATATAATTATGTATATATAACTAGTATAGTGATTTGTATATATCCTAGAATATAAATATAGATACAAATATTTATAGTGATCTGTATATATGTGGTATTATATGTACTCAATACCAATACCGATCTATAGAATTCAAATTATTGGGGGTAAAATCTTTTAAAAATATTTGTAAACTCCAACATGTAAATAAGAATGAACAAACATTTGGGCTTATGTTATTGGGACATTTAGTTGAAGCTAGAGATGGTTATATACACATACAAGCTTTGCATGCAAGGAAACATCATGGTTGATAATTACATTCCATTATTTTTACTCTGTGGATTCACCTATAATTACAATTTTAGCACCCCATTAAGATAGCAGACTCCCAATTTTATTGGTGATAAATGATGATGGAATTTATGCCATGGGCTTAAGATCTCTAAGCACCCTCCTCATTGAAACCCATCATTTAAATATCTATGTTTTCACCCCTAATTCATAAAAATTAGTTATTGGTCACTTTGTTACATCATGGGGTAATATTTCCATTCATCAAGTTCTGATAAATGGAGCAATAGCCTTTGAATTAGAACACGAGCTGATTATGTTTCTTTAGGTCTCTCTAGAGCACTATTCTCATGGTAAAAGCTTGATTTGGTTCTTAGTGTAATAAACAAGGGAACCAACTATGGATATCATATGTAAATGACATATCTTTGTTGATTGGAAAGCATTGTATTTACATTAAATGAAATTGTGATGCATAATTTCTAAATGCTTATGCTACACTTAAAAACACTCATCATGAACTTGCATGTGTATCCAATTGTAATCTAACTACTAACTTGGACTTTACCTTAAAATGAATAGTTTTGCTGACATCAATGTTACTTAATTTTAATATAGATCTAGCAACATTTACTAAATTGAATTTTATTAAATGTGTGATATTTAATAATTGAGTGTTATATTATAGCAGCATTCTCTACATAGTACTCTTGAACATACACATATATACATATTTTTCAACCCATTTAGGCAACTACCTCCCTCACACAATCTAGGTAGGTTTTCATATACATATGTAGCATATATTAGTTCATTGAGATGTGTGCCTATATTTATAGTTTTGTTGATTGTTAAAATTAATTCATAGATTCCTGAGGGATATGACACTATAAATATATGCATACAGTCTCCTAGAAGTACAAAAATTTGTATAAATGAAATATTATATTTCATATAATTTTGGTTATGAAGTGTTTGATCTCTAAAATTATTATGATTGGCCATTTATATTGAGGAATGTGTACATAAAAATAATTGACAATGATATGTTGTTTATCATAGAATATACTACATTTGAATTTACTTATGAAATTTAGAAACATGCAGTCTAATTATATATATTTTACCCAGTTGGTATAAATTGCACTTGTTATGCTTATTATTTAGGTGATAAATAATATACTAAATATTCATTCATATGTTTGATAGATTAAATGTATGTATTTTAATTATTTCTGAGTTTAGCATGTTTTATCCCTGTTATAAGGAATTAATTTGTATAAATATATTGGTTATATTCATGTTAACCAAATCTCATATTGTTGGTACTAAGTAGTGAGATAGACTTCACTAGCTTACTAACATCATCAATGCCAAATGAAGATAATTCAATCTAGTGGTGTGTATGAATTTGACTAATCCTAGAGATCAATAACTATTGAAATCTTTGGCCAAAGTAATTTTTAGTTAGACATTATCATTTCATATATATGATTTACATGTTTTTAAATTATCATGTCAGAACATATTTATTTATGGTACATATTACGTTTTTAAAAATCATACAACACACGGGTACTAGCTTTATCTTTCTAGATTCCCACACCATCACTATCTACTCATTTATGAAGGGAAGGCCATTCTGTGATGAGAGATTGTGTGGGGGATAGATGGTCCATGGTTGGTGTAGAAAACTGTTTTGATGATGCTCTCCCTCTCCATAGCAGTACTTATTTGGAGACTACACTTGAAGTTACCATAGATATTAGAGTTCAAAAAACTCATGCTCTATGGAACCTTGTATCTTGTATCTTGTTTATTATATATTATATTGTATTTATTATTAAAACATTATCCCTGATGAGATGTAATTATTTACTCATTATACATGGATAATAGTGGTTGTGTGATTTTACTATATGTGGTTAGAAATATGTAATTACTTTTTATATTTAGTTATGTTTTGATTCATATGATGATAGTGATCAATGATAGATAGATGTTACATGCTTATTTTACAAGTTAACATATTTAGAGTGTTTTAGCTAAATCACTAATTAAATTCTCATGGTGAAATCTAAGGAAAGAATATGTTGGTTAAATTAAAATAAATCATGTTATTTTAAGTCAATTCCAATGGAGATGTTACATGTGGTATCAAAGCTATGGACTAAAATCTAGGACATAATGAGTTCACTAATGTTTTTTATCTTTCTATTTACTAGAAAGGAGAATGGTGAAAGCTAGAGTATCTAATGAAGGTCCTTCAAATGTCAATGTTAATAACCTTTCATTTGATCCTAATCGATTTGCTATTGAAAAAGCAGTAAAGTTGGATCAAATTCTCATAGCCATGAATGAAACTAGGCACCAAATTTTAAATTTAGAAATAAATTTCATGGCCATGAAGAGGAAGTACACCAATATGTGATTGAAGAGCATCTCATTGAGTAGGAAAACACTCAAGATGTGATAGATCAGGTAGCTATAGAATTGGCTAGAGATATGAAGAAGGTGAACCCACCTAATTTGGATGTAACTATTTTGGGTGATGGAGATGAAGCATGGTTGATTGATATAAAAAAGTATTTTGATATTCAAAACTACTCTAAAATCACTAAAATAGTTTGGAGAGATTATAAATTGGCTAGTGAAGCAGTTACATGGTGGGCTAACAAAAAATTAGTGATAAATCTTAACTTGACCACCACTACTTGTGAGTAATTTAATACATTGTTCAGATTCCAATGGCTTCTATAGTTATAATTTGATCAAAATCTTATATATTTATAAAATCTAAATCAAGGAGACTTATCAGTGAATGAGTACTGGGAATAGTTTACTAAAATTCTAAATTATATACCTTAGTATTAGGTAGATAAGAGGTTCAAAATTAGAAAGTTTATCATAGGATTAAAACACTATATCAATGGAGAGGTGGACATTCATGGACCAACTACCAAGGACCAAATTTTTGAGAAGATAATCAAGCAAGAAAAGAATATGAAATATCTTACTCAAGCCAAGGATAAGTTTAAGAAAAAATTTAGAACTTCTAAACCAACATTCAAAAAGAATAACTAGAAGCAGAGGAGTGGAGACTTTAGGAGTTAGTTCCAAAATTAGATTGCTAGATTCAATAATGGTTTAGATAATAAGAAATCGGGCAATGGTTTCAAAAGTGATTTCAAGCGAAATTAACAGTCTAATAGGAAAGGACCACCTGGAAGTTGTTTCATTTATGGAGGTGACCATTATGCCTATGAATGTACCTAGGATAAAATGAAGAACAAAGGTTCTGCTCCTTAGCAAGGAACTTTTTAGTAATGTATTCATGCCATAATTTATAATTGGCAAGCTGAATTCTAAGCTTCACCCATAGAACTGCTAGGTATTTTATTTGAACATCTAGTTTTGATTTTGATAAATACAGGGGCTAAAAAATATTTATAACTCTTAAACTTCTTATTAAGTTATCTATAAAATTTGGGGTAATGGTAAATAAATGGTCAATACAATATGGGAATGATTTAAAAATCAAAGTTGACAAGTGTTTAATTAAAGCAGAGATTCAATTACCTGAATTCACAATAGTATTGGATCTTTATGTAGCACCATTAGGGTCATATGATGTGATATTATGATTCAAATAGCTTGAAAATCATTAGGCCAAGGTTGACTGTTACTTGAATAAGGTTGAGTGTCTAGACAATTTTGGAAATCAGACATTAATTCATGGTGAGAAGAGAGAGTTAAGGCTTAGGCAAATTTTTGTAATGCAACTCAAAAAGGCTCAAATAAAATGATGCCAATCATTTATTGTCAAGATAAATGAAATAGGGGGAGGGGGGTGAGGGCAACTAGTGAGGTATTTTTGTTGCAGCTCTGCCGACCCAGGTTTGATTATTCGTCCCCTGCGACCCCGTGGTACCGGTATTAGTCGTGTCTAGCCAGCGGCGCTGATCATGGTAAAAAGTTTACCCAACTTTCAATAAAGTGAAAAGATAAATGAAATAGAGGAATGTAAATAACCATCCATTAAATACTATCCATACCTTAAGAATTTTAATGATGTGTTTCTTGAGGAATTATTAGGATTTCCTCCTAAATGTGAGTTTGATTTCTTTATCGATATCACACCTAGTTTAGAACTACAGTCTAAAGCACCATATAGGATTAAAACCATAGAATTGGTTGAATTGAAGGCTCAACTCCAAGAATTATTTTTAAATGGGTTGATTAGGCCAAGTGTGTCACCATGGGGTGCACCAGTTGTCTTCATCAAGAAGAAGGATAATAGTCTTCAGCTTTTCATAGATTATAGAATGTTGATAAGGCAACTATCAAAAATAGGTATCTCCTACCTCATTTAGATGATCTCTTCGATCAAATATGGGGGGAAATGGTCTTTTATAAGATTGACCTTAGGGTAGGAACCATTAGTTGAGGATAAGGGATGAGGATATTTTGAAGACAATGTTTAGAACTCATTATGGGCACTATGAGTTTACAGTGTTACCATTTATATTAACAAATGCTCTAGTAGTATTCATAAATCTCATGAACAGTGTGTTTAAATATTATCTAAATCATTTTGTTTTGGTCTTTCTTGATGACATTCTTATATACTCTAAGAATGAAGAGGAGCATCTTCAACATGTATAACTAGTTCTATAATGATTGTAGAAGCACAAGTTATATGACAAGTTATCTGAGTGTGCATTTTTCTAAAAGAGATTACAGTATCTAGGACATATTATCTCTACATATGGTATCTCAATAGATATAACAAAGAAAAGAGTCATTATGGAGTGGTTAGCACCAAATAATATGCATGAGGTAAGGATTTTCACAAGATTAGTGGGTTATTAAAGGAAGTTTGTTCTAAATTTTTCTAAGATTACTAATTTGATTACCTCTCTATAGCATAAGAACTAAATTTTTATCTAGTCAGATAAGTGTGGAGTAACTTTTCAAAAATTGAAAAAAGACTTACTTCAGCACCAATACTAAGAGTTCTTGATTGCAATAGTCAATTTTTGGTGATCACAGATGCATCTGGGGATGGACTTAGAGGAGTCCTTATGTAGGATGGTGTAGTGGTAGTTTATGAATTAAGGAAGTTAAAGCCTTATGAGGTGCACTATGCCCTTCATGATATAGAAATTGCATTAATAGTGAATTATTTACAAGTTTGGAGGCATTATTTGTTGGGAAAACCATTTGAACTTAAGATTAAAAACTTAAGACTCAAGTACATCTTTACTCAACTGAATATGAATGCTCATTAGAGATGATAGATAGAGAGTTCTTATTTGATTATGATTTTGATAACAAGTATATCAAAGGTAAAGAAAATAGAGTATTTGATGCCTTAAGTCATAAGAGGTAAATAGTAGCCATGGCTAATATCAGGACTACTTTTAGGGATTGAGTGATCAAATTCTCATTAGGATATGAATTCTATGGTCAGGTCAAGAAATAATTATCTAAGAATGCTTAAAATCTTAAGTATAAAGGATTTAGATTAGACAATGATGGTCTTTTACGATATAATGGAAGTATGTATGTACTAGATAAGAAAAATATGAGGATCATAGGTCTAAAAATATATACAATTCCCCATATTCAAGACCTTTAGGAGTAACCAAACTTATGGTAGATCTTAGACCAGTTTATTTTTGGAAGGGAATCAAGAAAGATATAGAAGACTTTATTCACATTGTTTAAAATGTCAATGAGTGAACGCTGAACATGCACATCTAGTTGGATTTTTATATCCACATAACATACCAAAATGGAAGTGGCAAATGATCATTATGGACTTTGTCTAAGGTTTTACCATTATCATGAAATAAGCATGACATGATCTTGGTAGTAGTTGATAAACTAACCAAGGTAGCTCATTTTATACTAGAAAATTGATAGATGATGCACCTACTCTTGAGAAGAGGTTTGTAAAGGAAGTATATCAATTATATGGATTTTGAGAGAAGATAATTTTTGATCATGATCTAAAGATGACTTCTAAATTTTGGATAACTCTAAATTTAACTTTGGGTATGCATTTAAACTTTAACATTGCATATCACCTAGAGACTGATGATCAGACTGATCAAGTTAATCAAGTTTCAGAGGATATTCTTCATATGTATTACATGGATCAAAAATACAAATGGGAAGATTATCTTTTGTTATTTGAGTTTACTTACAATAACTCATACTAATCAACTGTGAATATGGCACCATTTGAAGCATTTTATGGAAGAAGATGTAAGACACCAATTAATTAGGATAGGTTGGAAGATAGGGTAGTCTTTAGACCTGAGATGCTTTTAAAAATGAAAGATCAAGTTAGATTAGTCATGTAGATATTGGTCAATACTAATGATAGGTAGAAGAGTTATGTTAATCTAAAAAGAATAGATAGGTAATTTATAGTAGGTGATAAAGTATTTTTATGGGTTAAGTTGTAGAAGAGGTCAATTAAATTTAGGAAGTCAGTGAGACTTTCATCGAGATATGTGGGACCCTTTGAGGTTTTAGAACTATTCAATCATATAGTGTATAATCTTGCATTTCCACCAGTCCTATCTCTATTGCATAATGTCTTCCATGTTTCTTATCTTAAAAAGTATATAGCTGATCTTTCACATGTGTTGGATTGGAATGATTCATAGGTTCTATATCTCAGGGTGGTCATGGTAGAACCAATTAGAGTAATTGACACTCATAAACTTCATTTGTATTATAGAGAGATGTCATAGTGCAAAGTATTATGAGACCATTACTTAGAAGATAGTGTTACTTGACAGGACTATGATGAGATCTACAGGTGATTTACACATTTGTTTGTTTGATTTGATACATCATACTATGTTACTTTTCTACTGATTACTATTTTTAATTCAAAACTAATGTTTAGATAAGTGTCATCAGGATGATGACCATCTTCAAGGGTGAAGGATGTTACATCTTGATTTATCACTAAGCAAATTTATTTGATATCCATGGATTTTTATGGTTGGTAATTTTATTTTATTATAATTAAGTTATAAGTCATATGTTAACAGTGGAATAGATGTATGTTGCTTTGATTTTATGAATGCATTGTTATGAGTTAGTTATATTATATATTATTTACATTGTGATCATGTTGATTTATTATTATAGTAGTATTTTATTATATATGTTATGATGTTATCGACTAACTACCTTCTTGTCATGAGTTTGATGCAGGAGAGATTCATCTCTCAGATCATGTCGAAGGGAGAGCATCATCAGAGAGGGTGACATAGATGGAGGTATTGGAGGATGATATATGAATGAATAAAACCCATGCAAATACCATGTTATATGGCACTTATAATATACACTATTTGAATTGTTATCATTAGTACATTTTTTATGTTTTATGCATTTAGATAATTATTTATGCTTGTATAATTATGTTGTAGTACTATGTGCTTATGTCATAATTATTAAAGTTTTTCAAGAACATAAATTTGAATAATTAGTACTTGGTACTACCCTATATAAACTAACCCTCATGTCTTTGAAATAATAACTAGTTATCTTTATGATATTCAGGAATATCCTTATATGACTTAATGTCTTAATATAAATAGATAACGAAAGACAATTGATAATCGATATAACATAGTAATAACATAACAATTGCATTATTATAATAACCATCATGTTTTGATATAATATTTATTGGTTTACCTTTTCAAATTAAAAGAATATTATTGACTCTATATTATAATAGAGTTTAATCCATATAAAAGAATGTTATAGTGATCTTTTAGAATTTATATTAATGTGATGCCTTAAAATTGTGTTATGATATTCTTGAAAATTGATTATATATAACTAGTTTTAGGTATATAATAATAGATTTTTTTTTAACCATACAATGATTTGAAAACATAAGCATAGAATATGTTATGTCATCATATTAATCCATATATAGTTTAGAATGCATTATTATTATAGCTCATTATTATGGCTCAGTATTCTTATGTATATTGACAAACACTAAATCTAAACTCATTATGCATATTCTTTTCTAAAATTGAGATAACTAATACATATTAACTATAGTTCATTGTTTCCTTCTTATGCTTGATATTTATATAATTTATACAGCTTAGTTCACTATATATATGCATAACATGATCTGACTTATCCATCATTATATTATAGATCAATCAAATGAAATATTTAATCTATATGAATACTTATGGTTGTGTACCAGTGTAGGATCCATCGTAGAGGGAATATAATCATATCCTTGAATTAGTTTACTCTCCATCTAAAATATTTCTAGATGTAAATTATGTGGGGTCGATACAGGTTATATTATTCTAGTTGGGCGATCTATACTATTTCTAAATAAATGTGTATAAAGATATATATACACTCAATAGTAAATATATATGGTATGATTGAGTAGTGGCACATCTATTAATTAAAAATAGTAGCCTAATTTTATATATAACAATGACTAATAAGACACTTTAAAACACTATGCAACAACTAGTGTGTGAAAACTTATATTGATGTCACAATGAATCAATTTTTTCTATGCAGTGATTCAAGTTAAGTTAAATTTTAGATATTTGTGCAAATTGTAGTAATTAGGTAAATGTATTCTTATATTTCATAGCTATATATGTCATATAATTTTATAAAAAAATGATGAACCGATTTAGAGATATGCTCAACTTATATGAGTGTTCTTAGCATAACTGTAGAGTTAGATAATCTATTCATTCATTGTATATAGTGATTTGATTGCTTAGAATTACAGTTATATATCACAGTGTAACTATTATAGTTATTATAACAAAATTCAAATATGGTTTGACTAAAATAATTGACATATATATAACCAATTCAGTTATATCATGGTGTTATAGTTATAATAGAGCATTGAACCACCAATAAGAACTATTAAAACCATGTGAATATGACTGCTTATTTATAAGATCCTTGATCAATATGTTCTACCTTTTATTGCTAGAAATAATTATCAAATTATAAATATAATTGGTAAAGATAAATATGAGTCAACTCCTTGAGACGTCTATTGGAGAGTATATATAATGTATATATACTTAATAATAAGCATAGCATATCATATTAATGTATCCATCATATAAAAATTGGTATAACATAAATATATTAGGGTGCATTAAAACATCAAGATCATATTAGTTATCTTAATAAAAAAGGAGATGTTATTTATGATATATGATCTAAAACATATTCTATAATATTATACATAGTACATTATTCGATTTGTACCTATAGTTCAAGCCATTCTATAGCAATATATAAAATGGTATACTTACGATGTATCTTTATGAATGTATTATTTACCTGAACATATGCTTATATAAACATAATTTATGTAAAAAAATTAACATATTCTTATATAAATAAAATTTATGTAAAAGAATTAATGAAAATGATCTTATCTATCCTACCTATTTAAATGGTAATGGATACTCATATTAAAGCTATTATTTACTATGAATATGATTACTTGTTCCTTAATATTATGGAAATATTGTTATGTGTAGTAATAGCTTGTCAATAAGGTTATATTGACCAAATAATTGACTAAGAATTGTAAAGACCTTTTCCATCTTTAAACCATATCCATATATATTGATAAAATATATTTGTCTAAAGATTTAGGAGTTATTATAAGAGTATAATGTATATGGATGTATTGGGTTGTATACCTCTAAGTTTTCGACAAATATAAAATAAGTGGTCACAAGACTCCAAAAGTTGAGAAACTATGTCAACATAAATATAAAATTCTACCCAAGCGTAAGGTCATGTTCATACAAAATGTAATTAAGTTTAGGAGACTTTTGATTCTTTAAATATAACTAGTTATTTGAACACAAGCTTATGTTTCCATTAATTTATAACTACTTTATTTGACTAATTGTAGTATTTATTAGTTGTGCTTAAGAACACTAGACTATGATAATATGGGTTATCATAGGATGCATTATATTTAGAAACTACATATAGTAATTAGAAATTACAGTTAGTTATATAATTTACCTAGGTGGTATAAATTGTAGTTATCATTTCTATTATTTATGTGATAGATAACATTGTGAGATTCATTCATTTGTTTGATGGACTAAATGTATGTCTTTTATTATCCTATGTTTAAAATGTATGTGATATGATTAATAGTAGGATGTAATCTATATGAATCTATTCATTATATTACATTAACCAAATCTTGCATTGTTGATACTAAGTAATGAGATGGACTTCACTAGCTTACTATTATCACAACATCAGATGAAGGTAATCTGATCAAATGGTGTGTATGAATTTTACTGATCCATTGATCATTTATTATTTAAAAACTTTTTCCAAAGTAATGATTAGTAAGACATTGTCATTTTATGAGTATGATTTACATGTTTGTGCGATATCTTGAGTAGAATGGGTTTCTATGATACACCACATGTTTAGTTTTAGAAATCATAAAACACATGGGTACTAGCTTATCTCTTTGGATTCTCATGCCATCACTCTCTACTCATTCATGGAGGGTCATTACCTAATGGGATTAGTGTGTGGGATCATTGGTCTCTGATTGGTGTGAAAAATCATTCAAATGATACTCTCCCTCCCTACAACAATACTACTTTTAAGATGACACTTGAGATTGTCATAGATACTAGAGTTCAAAGAACTATGCTCCAAGGAGCCATGTATCTTATTTATGTACATTGTATTATATTTGATTGTATTTATTATCGAAACATTATCATAATGATATGTAATTACTTATTTATTATATATTTGCAGTGATGGATGTAGACATATATCAACCATGGTGGATTAATTGTAATTACTTTCTATATTTATATTATGATGTGTTTCTCATGATAATAGTGATTAGTGATATATGATGTAGTATGTTTTATTTATAGTTATCACACTTAGATTATTTTGTATGTGTTTACCAAATTTTGGCCCTTTAAGTCAAAATTGAGTACCTTTATTTGAAAAAACTATCTAAGTCTATACCTTTGGCCAAGTCTAGTACTTAGATTTTCTTCGAAAGAAGTGTTTTTTGACAAAGCTTGTAATAAATGTATAAGTCTATTCCCTTAAAAAAATTCATTTTTGGTCTTTGATAATCCTGTGTTGGATTCTTTTAGGTTTTTGTTTTAAGCCTTTGTTTAATTCTTTCAAACTTTTTTTCTGAAGTAATTTTCCTTAAGTGTATTTCTTTCAAACATTTGATTTTCAAATTTTTTGAAGGGATCATTTCAATTTTTCTGAAAGCCATTTTCAACTTTATGAAAGGTACATACATTTTTTTTGAAGGGTCACTTACATTTTTTCTAAAGGGGCACTTGCATTTTATAAGGATCATCTTTAATTTTCCAAAGGGTACATTACAACTTTCTCAAAAGGTATTCATAAGAAGGCTAAAAGGTAAGAGATAGAAAATCCAAAGAGTATGTTCCTTTCAGAAGGGCACTTTAAGAATTTTGAAGAGTCATTTTTCAAAATCCAAAAGGTACACTAAATTTTTTCTAAGGGATATTTTTCAAAGCATCGAAGGACCAAACAAAAAATATGAAGGGCCAAACAGAAAGTCTAAAGGGTTGTTCGGGAGAATTGTCCATGGGAAAAGGTGCAGAGATAAAAATTTCAAAGAGGAGGGTCCTTTTCCAAAACATGAAAGGGTCACTTGTAAAAATTCCAAAGGTCCATTTCAAGAAAATCTTGAAGAAAAGATCATTTCAATATGCTGAAGGAATGCAGAGAGAAACAAACAACTACGAACAAATTATCCAAAAGCAAATAGGATGACAAAAAGTTTAAATACAAATGGCCATAGACAAATTATTGAAAAGAAACACTTAAAAGATGATGGACCATAGAAATTAAATTTTAAGCTATGAAAAATAACCATTGTCGTGAAGAGCTTGGCAAGAACTCGAAGATGAAAAAAGGTAATAGTTGTAACAAAACATAGCTGATGTTTCTGTTTAGTTATAACAAAACATAAATGATGCTTTTATTCAATCATAAAAAATTGTAATTGATCCATTTATTCAATTGTAACCCCTATAAATATAACTGATTCTCATCTAGTATGACACATGTCCAAGTGATTTCCTTTGATTGCTCGACTCCCTCCCAAAGGCTATATATATGCATTCTTTTGGCTTGTTCAGGATCCTCCACTGGTTATTAGGGAAACTCTAGCCAAATTTGTACCCAAAGAAATCTTGAAGAGATATACAAGTGTGATTTCCTCTCATATGCTTTAATATTGAGTAATGATTGAATCATTTTTGGTCTAGTCTAGTGAAATATTATCTTTTCTAGCTTATACTCTTGATGATCTACCAATTTACAAAAAGGAGATTATTTCAAGTCTTTGCTAGTGTTTCTTTTCTAAGTGTAGAGCTATCCTAGAAGTGGTTCATGATTGTATCCCTTTTATAATCATTCATTCCCTTCCTAATAATTTCACACCTTCTTGAATCTAGCATATCAAATATTGATGTAATAATGGTTCTTGAGTTATGAGTCATGTGCAAGAAAACACCTTGTTTTGTCTTTAAGTAGTGGTTTTAGTCAATTGGGAGGATATCATACACTGGTGCATCATCACTTATTTTTCATAGTTATTTTCCTTACCTTTTTCATACATAGTTGTGAGTCAAAAGAGAGATTTAAAGGTGCATCAAGGGAACTGGCCTTTTATCTAGAGATTCATTTTAGTGAAATTATCACCCATTACAAGAGAGATGTTTCCATTATGACACTTGGATGAGGATATCTAATCATTTCCTCAAGGGCGTGAATCTAATTGTCAATAGTTTTTGGCACGTCGAGTGGGACCTCTAAGTCTTAGAAGATTATTCAAGATTGGTGTTGGTCTTGGCATAGTTAAAGTTGAAAGAAACATCTACATTCAACACCTGGTGACTCCATTAAAAAACTCAAGTCTTTGTTTGATGATCAGTCCTTATTTTCATGCCAAATGTAACCACTAGATATATTACTAAATGTGTACCTTTTAATTTTGTGCAATTACTTCCATATTCCACCAAAAGGTGTAAGTTCATAAACATTCATCCTTACAAAATAGATCTTATGTCCAAAGCTTCTAAATTTGTGTTACATTACATTCTTAACATCCATATTCATCATTCCAAAATGACTATAAGACATCCTTTTGTGCCTTTCACTGGGTCATCTCCCTTGAATCTTACCTGATATGATCAAATTCTAGGAACAACCCTCAAACGTGTCTCATCTTTCAGTGGTGATGGTTTTATTTATGCCATTAAGCACATTAATAATATATAAAAAATTTGTAATATTCATAACAGTACCCATGAAAATTTATCTATTAGGTTTTTGGCCTTGTCTTTCAAAGGAAAAGTCTTGGATTGGTATGGGACCCTACCCGTAAATTCCATTAGCTCATGGGATGAATTGGGAGATTTATTGACTAATAAGTTTGGGGAAAAGAGTGATCACCTATCTCTAGCTAAGAAATTGACCATAATAAAGAGGTAACCACATGAATTCATTTAAGATTTTAATACTAGGATCCAAAAAACTTGGGATAGAATCCCAATTCTTGTGAGGCCAACCTCAAACTATGTATTTGTGTACTACTTGAAAGCATTAAATAGTGACATTGCCATGATGATTCAATCTATGGGTGGAAAAACATTTCTTTTTGCCTATGAAATATCATAAATTCTAAGAATTATTTTTTCCAAGTAGGAAAGATAGCTCTTAGACCTCCAATGCCACTATTCCCTGATTTGCATTCTCCTAGTCAAGGTGCATCACCCACGTTAGCCCCTTTGCCTAATCAAGAGAGGCCTTCCACTGCTCCTTCAAATTAAATCCATGAAGTTAAAATATTTCTTAAAAGTGTTACAAATGAGTTAGTTTCCCTTAAAAGACAACAAGATCAAGGTTATAGGCTATATCAAACATACAATCAATTTGGGCAAATAAGTAGACCTCCTTTCCAAAATAATGCACAAGGACAAGGTCAAATCACCCATGTCAAGCCTTATCAAAGATATAATCCTAATTCTCCTTCATCCTAAAAATACCTTGTACCCACTCAAAATAACTTGGTCCAAGAATATCGCAACTATCCATCTTTTAACCATGGTCAAGAACAAGTGACTTATGCAAATGAAGTACACAATCAAGGCATGGTGATGCAAGGTAGATAATATTTCCAAGATTCAAATTTTGAAGGATATATGTAAGGAGGGGTGGAAAATGGACAACCTCATACTAATGATTTTTGGAAAATGGAAAATAGATAACCTCATAAATCATTTGGAGGGTGAGTTTTGTGCCATCAACTACTTGGCAAATTCAAATAACATTAATGTTAGTGGATGAAGTTCAGGGAACCAATCAAGGAATTTTTGAAACCCTTGCATCATATCCTATGTTAATTGGGTCTAATATAGTTCCCAAAGTGTAATAAAATCAAAGGATTCCAAACTTTAGGCCAGCTGCTATAACTCTATCTCCATAAGCTACATCACAAGGTGCTAATGTTCATAAAGAAAACCCCAAGGTGAGTAATCCTTCCATTAATATGGTAGAATAGATGAAGAAGCTTCATATGAATATTTCATTATGGTATTATCTAACATTACTAGGTTATAAATATATAGTTCAAAAATAGTTGTATGGATTGGGAAAATAGACTGGCCCATCTAGAAATGACAATGTTGATCTGGTAAATGGAACTCAATCTATGGATGGTCAAGTGAAGAAAGATGAGAAGACTCCTCCTTTTTACCTATCTATAATTATTCATGATTTCTTGTTTCATAATTTTATTATATATAGTAGATAAAGCACATCATTTATGCCCAAATGCATAGCAGATAAGCTAGGCCTTAAGTACGAGCTAATGACTAAAGAAGTTTTGCAATTGGATGGATTACCAGCCAAGACTTTGGGGATAGTTAAAGGTTTTAATTTGATCCTTCATGATTTCCATACCTTTTCAATTCCTCATGATGTGGTGGTGGTATATTTTCCTCCTTATTTTTCTATTTTTTTATCAAGAGACTTCACATCCAAGATAGGTGGATATTTGGCAGCCAATTGGTCATACATGGTGTTTAGGAAAAATATGGCACTAAGGTGAAGATTGAATTAGAACTTATCCATGTAAATCACTTAGAAATATATTAAACTAAGGTTGTAAATGTAAAATATGCCATCATTGATGAAAAGGAGCTTCATGTTGACCAATCTTCATCATCTTCCCTTGAGGGAGTTTCTGATTTGTTCCTAGATGAGTAGGGAGATGACAACTATGAGCATGATCCTTACAATTTTATTATATAATCCAATCTTAGAGTCTATTACATGCATGATAAAGACTCTTTCATGCCTAATTTGATAAATCTAAGAGAGGATGTGAATGGTTTGTGTAAACTCTTCTTTGATGGGTCTAGAAGTAAGATGGGGGCAGGTGGTGGAGCTATGATGGTTTCACCTTCCAAGGAGAGGTATTATTCAACCTTTAGATTTCAGTTCTCATGGAATTGTAATGTGTAAAAGTATGAGGCCCTTATCCATGGTCCTAAATGGGCTAGAAAAGGGGGAATTAAATAACTACAAGTATATGGAGATAGTGAGCTTATTGTGAACCAAGTTAGAGGGTAGAATTTGACCAAAAACTCCTTGCTCAAGTCATACAAGCATAAAATGTGGGATATTGTAGAAGACTTCAAAGCCTTCAACATCACATCCATCCCAAGAGAATAAAATAATCATGCTGATAGGTTGGCTTCTATTGGAGTTGATTTTGATGTTCCAAAGGGCATAAAAGAAGACAAAAACTAGCCCCATGTAAAGGTGATTATGATACCATCCATACCAGATAATGTCACTAATTGGTAGGTCTTTGATAGTGACCAAAAAATATCAATTTTTTTTACAAGAAGAGGATAAGTTTTCTTCCAAGAATCAGTCTAAATATAGCAATAATATGGAGGGAAAAATTTTCTAATTGAAGTCCAACAAGCTTCCTAAAGGCTTAATGACTCTTGAGAGTATATTCAACGAAGAAGACTAGATCAAGAAGGAAAAGGTAAGCATATCTACCAAGAAATAAAACTATGAGAAGGTTCAAATTTTAAAATATAAATTTATTGCACTTGGGAAGGTATGCACTATCGAAGAGAAGCATGCTTTCATTGAGTTATGCAAAGAATTTTTTGATGTCTTTGTATGGGAATATAGTGATTTAAAAGGTTTTGATCTAAATCTAGCTCAGCATACTATAGAGTTAGATGAGAATGATAATCCTATTAATCAAAGGAAAAGTCTAATCAATCCCAATATTGAGCCTCTCATGAGGAAAGAACTCACCAAACTGATTGAGTCCAAAATCATCTTTCCCATTAAGCATTCATCTCGATTGGCAAATCTAATTCATATTCAGAAAAAGAATGGAGAGATAAGGTTGTGTGATGACTCTAGGGACTTAAATAGGGTGTATTTTAATGATCATTATCACCTCTCTTCTATGGAGAAAATTCTACAAGTGGTGGCATGTAGTGAGAGGTTTTCTGTCCTAGATGGTTATTTCGAGTATAATCAGATTTTGATGAAAGAAAGTAACAAATACAAGCCAAATTTCACCACCAAATGGGGCACATATGCCTATAAGAACATTCCATTTGGGTTTTCAAATGTTGGTGATACGTTTAAATGTGCAATGGATATGGATGTATATCTTGATGATGTGACAGTTTTCTCCAAGGAAGCAATAGATCATTTGAATCACCTAAGATAGATTTTTGAGATGTGTAGAGAGTTTGGGATCTCTATAAACCCAAAGAAGTGTGTGTTTTCTATTCATGAAGGTGAAATCTTAGGCCACATTGTTTCAAAGAAAGTTCTATCTATTGATCTCAAAAATGTAAGTGCCATCTTGGCATTGTCCTTGCTTAAACATAAAAAAGGTTTGCAAAGTGTTTTTAGAAAGATCAATTTCATTAGGAGGTTTATTCCTAATTTTGCCAACTTGGTCAAGCCCTTGACCTCCATGCTAAGTAAGGATGAGGTGTTCACTTGGAAAATAAATAGGAAATAAAGTTTTGAGGAGATTCGAGCAAGCCATTACCTAAGCTCCTACTCTTGCAAGTACTAACTTCTCCAAAGATTTAAACCTATATACTTTTGGAAATGAAGAGGTAATCTCTACAATGCTTACTCAAGAAAATGTTGAAAATTTTAAATAGCCTATTTCCTTTTTAATTCAAGGTTTAGAAGGCTATGAAACAAGATACACATATGTTGAGAAACAATCGCTTTCAGTTAAAAGGAGTTTGAAGAAGTTCAAGAATATTTTATCTAATAACAAGACTCACATTTGTGTGCCTCATCCTAGTGTAAAAGACTTTCTGTTGAATAAAAAATTTAGTGAAAAGAGGGTAAGATAGATCACAAGGGTGATGGAATATGACATGGAGATCAAAAATACCAAGTTAGTGAAAGGAAAAAGACTGTGTGAGTTTCTCACTTCAGACTTGAAAGAGAAAAAAGAAGCTATTTTGGTACTTCATGATGACTCTATATCAGTTGCACCTTCATCTATGAGAATTTGGACACAAGATATGATCCATTTCCTTCAAACCAGTGATTTCCCACTTTAGACACCTAAAATTGGCCATCAATAAGCTCCAATCAAGCTTTTGGCTAGTTTCCATCTAAAACACAAAATTTAGCCTAAAAGCACTAAAACACGTTAAATAATGTGAAAATGACATTTTCAAGTGCTGATTTTGGCCAGGGTATCCCTAAAGGGGGCAATGTAATTTATGGGCCATCTAACTTTGATTAGTTCATTTCAAGTTAAAATGCCAAATTTGCACCTACATGCTCTAGACTGCTCTTTCCTATCAAATATTTTTCACAAGACTTGTACCCTTGTTATTTGTTGTTGGTAACATCTTAAATGGTAATATGCATCCAACACATTTGACAGTGATTTCCAATTCCAATCCAGTCAAATTTAGGACCAATAACAAGGCATTCTGATCGATTTGAGTAATTTGTGCACAATGTACCTAATCATGTTTAAGAGCTAATTAACCCAAATCAAGGCCTAATAAAAAATTCCATAGAAACTTTTTGAATAATTTGTTTTGGAAATAATTATGGAATATCTACATCATCAAGTGACCTCATTTCTTGGGAAGACATCTCAAGGCCATAAATGCCACAAATATCAAGATTCATGCCCTCCATGCCTCTTAATTACCCCTTCTTCTAATGCCATGATGAGGATAATTACTAGCTTAATTATAAAAATTGAATTAATCCTCAACCACACATCTCAATCTTGAGATGAATAGTTGAGGTTGATTCTGATCAAATCCAAAAATCTATAAATAAGAGGCCTCACAACATCATTTCTAAGCTTTTTTTATGCAAAGTTATAATGTCAAATTGGTTCCAAAAGCTTAAAGCAAATAGTGTTACCATGCCAAATTGATTCCAAGACAATCCAAGCCACAATCCAAAGGTGTCAAGGAGAGATGGAGGTTTCCAATCTTCCATTGCCAAGGACTTCATGAGCACACGCTGAGCAAGCCACTACTACAAAGGCATTTGGAGCATCCAAAGAAGGTGAAGGAACTCTTGTATTTGACTCTTTGCTTTTTAGTTGTGTTTGTCGTTTGTTTTTGTTAACTAAGCTCTCCCCAATGTCTAGGCCTAGATATGTTATGTTATTAGTGTGTTTATTTCATCTTGTTTTCATTTTGGAACTAACACAATACTAACCATCCTCTCTTGAGTCAAATTCCTAGGTCATATAATGGCATGCTCGGTGGGACTAGATGCATCCTACACCTAAAGGAGATCCTTTTTCAACCTTAAAAAACTTATTTGATCTTTTAAAACTCTTTAAAATTGGTTTTCTAACTCTTTTTACCATTTTTGGTTGCCATAGTTTTTACACAGTAATTGATGTCGACAGAAATACTGACATTAGTTACTTGGCTTAACCAACGTCGACCAGTAGAACTAACATCGGTTAGATCTCAGTTGGCCATAACTGACGTTAGTGGTATTGATCGATGTTGATCACTATGTTTTTCAAAAAACATAGACCTGAGACCTACTTTTCCAAAGTTACTTGTTTCAAATTCAAAAGGGCTTCAAAGTTAAAAGACATGATAACAATTTTGCTATAGAATCAAGTTCAAAATTTTCTCGAAACATGTTTAAATCACTTTTTCATGCTTAAATTTGGATTAGGAATTTTTAAATGTTTTTGGTGAATGTTTTTCAAAGTTTGTAACTAAGACCAAGGGTCAAAAAGAACATCACCAAAAATTCCATTTGGGTTTAAAATTAAACACACTTGTCAATTTTTACTTGCAATAGTTGTTTAGTTATATTTTTTTTGGAAAAAAAAGGTATGTTGCGTGTATGCTCTTCCATTTATCCCCTATAGGGAACCCTTGAAATCAAAAGTGTCATTCATATTGCAAGTAGCCTAGTCCAAGGCTTAGAAAGAATGTTGCCTAAAGCACTCCCCAAAAACTCTCTAAAGTTGAGGTGATCTTGAAAATGACCCTAAAGTATTTCTATTTTCGTGCTTTCTTTGTTTTTATGCAACTTGGCTTTCGAGGGGGACTTCATCACCTCCCACAAGTATTTTAGGGAAGCTTTGACCTAAGGTTTCATCTCTTAGTATTGAATTCAATTTGACTTTTTTTAGAGTTACACAAGGGACATAGTGGCACTTGAACATCATACTACACTGAGCGAATAGTAGGATGTAGTGGTTACAAAAATGACTAGACCATTTTATAATAAGCCGAGTGATATAGACTCAAAATTTGTGCTTTTCTTTTGCATTGTTTGTCATGAAAGTCATTGTGTAATTGATTCCCCTAGATCATTCAGAAACTTGTTAGGATTTTAGACAAATCCCCACTTGTCATGGAAGTATTGTTGGTGCAAGGTGTGCCTCAAGATCCATGTCATAGTACTATCATTTGAGATAAGGGAGGTGTAAAAACCCTACTATATAATGTGCATTTAATTTTGGATGAATGCTTTAAAACCTTTCAAATGATGTATATTAATGTATTCCAATAGTACCAAGAAACCTTATCAGTTTAGGATCTAAGGGTGATTAATTAGTTGATCTTGTCCTAGTTTAAAGTATTGTTTGGAGTCAAAACTTGGTGTAAACAAATAAACCAAACCCAACACATAGTCCAAATTTTCTATTGAACAAAGAAGTGTTATACGGCCCACATGAGATCATCCATTTGCATTATTCAAAGTTCATCAAAATCTTGAGAGTTATATCATCCACTTTGGTACAGTTATGCTACCCAATTGAGTCTAAACCTTTACCAAAGTTGTTTAAGTCCTTCACTTATAATTTAAATTCAAAATTACACCTTTACAAGTTCATAGAGTTGATGTGTTAAGTGGGTTCACCATTTTCACTAAACTTGAGGTAACTTAAGTTTAATTTCCAATTTAATTTGAAGGCCATTTTAGACTCATAATCATTATCATCACTTGATAGAATTAAGCCTTTTTTTTGCTAAACACTTGTGCTTTAAGTCTATGTACTAAAATATTTTGAGTCAAGAAAAGTAGTATTATGCTGTCAAAATTGTGGAAAAATGTCTTTGCCTTAGAGAGTCTTTGAAACAAACTTTTTTTATCAGACATTTTAGGTAGTATAGCATTATTAAACTACCCAAATTATTTCAAATGTTGTTTCATGGACCTTCTTACATAAAATTCCAAATTTGTTCCTACATATTCAGACTAATCCAAGTATAATTTTGATCCTTTGTCTAAAGCACAATTATACCATTCACCTTTGTCTATCTTTTTTGTCAAAAAGAACCAAGTTTTATATCATTATTGATGAGAAAATAAGCTATTGCTAAAGTGTCTTTTGTTTCATACCTTTTACCTAGTTGACCAAGTTCATGTCCAAGAATTGAATGCCTAATGTTTTTTAGAAGTGTTTCAAATTTGTTAGATTAAAAATTTCATCTATTTTCAAAGTCTAGCTTTTGACACCATTTGGCTAAGAGTCCTAGCACATGCCTTGTCTGAGCCTAGATTTTGATGCTGCATTTGGCCAAAAGACCTAACAACTTTTAATTTCCTAAATTAGACTGATTTGAAACACTTTGACCTTAGAGTTTGGCATTTTAATTTTTTGGTCCATTTACTTGCTTACCTTTGTGTGAACAGTGAAATGTTAGATACTTCACTCTATCTTGTTTCCTCACAAATATTTACATAAACCTTTTGATCCTTTTGAAAAATCTAGACGAATTTGAAGGCATCATTTGTTTTAGATTCTAACCTTTTAGAGTTTGTAGAACTCTTTTATATTTTATCACCAAGCATTGACTATGGATCCCAATATGTATTCCTACACTCATAGTGGACTCATGTACAATTCATGGATTAGTAATGTAGTTGTGTAGGAAGAAATGGTGCAAGACCCCTAAACAGATAACATTGCTTATGAAAAAGATTCTTATCCTTCTTATAATACTCAATCAGGGGTACAAATCCAAGATCTATTGGCTAACTATTTGGTTAACACACCACCTTACACAAAATATGACCAAGAACAAACCATGCAATACTTAGCTACAATACCCATGGTAGATGAGCTAGTACTTCAATAGCCATATTCTACTAATTTAGCTTCCACATATGATCTATTTTTGTTTTAGTGACATTTGTTAGAGAACAAAGATGAGATTTTGGTTAAGACCATAGAGGTAGGGGCTAAGTTTATAGCAGACTTCCCCCATGAAAATCTACCAAGTCTAGTAAGAGTGCCCCACAAAATCATTTACGATCAATAGGCTTCTTCTATAAATATTATGGCTCTAGTCCAAACAACATACCAAGACCCCAATATATCTAATCTAAACAAAAACATCATGGAATATCACTTTAACCAAATAAAAATAGCATATGAATCTAATCCAGACAAGCCTTGGAGTGGTTTTTAAATTTTCCCAAGAATTTAGTAACAAACTTTGATAATCTTTCTAATAAATTTGTGCATCACTTTTATTATAATCTTAAGCATGAGATTTCATTAGTAGACTTGACATAAGCAAAGAAGAAAGTTAGGGAGAGTTTTACAAGTTATTTATGGTGATGGAGAGCCCTTGCAATCCATTTCACCCATAGTTTACCAAATAAATAATTAACCACTATGTTTACTAAAAAAATTCATAGTAAGATAGCCTATCATCTGGAATGACAATGTGCACATATGTTTAAAGAGATCATTGATAAAGGTTTCTTGATCAAATGAGTGCTCATTAATAAAGGGGTCATAAATATTAATTCAAATAATTAAAATTAAGGTATAAATCACAAAAATGACTAACATCCCATCCAAGCACAAGCATAACAACCAGCATAGACCAATAATCATGAAAAACTGAAGCAATTCAATCGAAACAGGAATGTTGTGGGAAATGGAGTGATTGAATCTCATTATGTCCAAACTATGTAGACATCATATACACCACCTTTTTATCTTATTCCTACTCAGCAACCTCTCCAACCAATGTTGCAACCACAACAACCAATACCTACACAAAAAATATAGCAGCCTTTACCATTACAAACCCCTCCTCTTAGGAGAACTGTACGTGCACGTCATATCTTTAGTGACCTAGGAGAACCTATTGAATTAGTATTTTGAAAGCTTACCATTATTTATCTAATTAGTTGGCCTATACCAAAGAATTATCTACAAGGCATTCCTTACTTTGATTGGTACCATGAAAATGAATTTTGTGACTATTATCAGGTTAACAGGCATAATCTAGGAAGATGTGTCCAAATCAAGCATTTAATTAAAAATATGTTAGAGAATGGGGAGATAAAATTGGATAATGATGATTCTAATTCCAATCAAACTCTTGGGATGTATCAAAACCCCTTTCCCTGACATAACAATCAATAGTTGTAGAATAATCAACAACAACAATAATGGCCAGTGTAACAGCAAAATCAATAGTATCAAAATCAAAGGCCAAACTAGTAAAACCAACAATATCAATAGTCGAATCCACAATGACAAAATAATATACAAAACCAAGGTCAGAATGGTAACCACCAACAAACCTACCATGTAGTTGCATATGACTACAATAGGTTTGTAGGTCATATTGCAGGGGGTAGCATTAATACCATCTCCATTAATCCTAGACCAAGCACTAATCAGCCTAGACCATTACTAAACAATAATATTCAACCAAATCACATGGATAATCCTTCTTTGACCTAGGAGTGCATATAAGTAAACCATCAAACTAGGACTTCCCCTTTTATATCTTATAATGACAACTCATTCTTTCCACATGACCACATGCAAGTGCACCAGTAATCGAGACTTGTCTTGTTTGGTCCCAAACCATTTCCAACATCAGTTAGTAATAATTTTATAATATTCAATCTTGATTGTGAAATCATAACTTAGAGGTTATAGATTACTATCCTAGGCCCACAACCATCTTCCACTTTGCCTATCATCCAAGCAAATGTTTAGCCTCAAAATAAACCATTCACTTCTGACCAAGACAAGAAGTTTGATATTGTGGAACAATTACAAAAGACACCAGCACAAAATTATATTTTAGATTTTTTGTGGATGTTAATAATCCACAAGAACATCTTGAATGAGTTTTTGACCCAATCCACTATTATTAATGACATATCCCCTGATAACTTTCAACCTTTTGTTGGGCACCTAGCTCCAACCCAACAAGTCACATTCAAACAAAGCGATATGTTTTCCCTTGGCCTATTCCATAATAACCCATTATACATAGAAGTTTGTATCAAAAAGCATAAAGTGAAACATGTCCTTATTGATAATGGATTTGGCCTCAACATAGTGTCTCTCAAGCTCATCAAGCTTCTTGGGTACATGATGAAGATCTCCAGCCAGAAACAATAACTATCAAAGCTTATGATAATCAGGAAAGAGAATCATAGGGCACCATTAGTTTACCAGTTATCATTAGGCCTTTGACCCATTATACACTTTGCCATGTGTTGGAACTTGAGTTATCATACAACATGCTTCTAGGTAGGCCTTAGTTACATGAGATTCATTTAGTCACATCAACACTACACCAACGTATCAAGTTTTCCCACTTAGGGATAAAAGTGAATATTTTAAGAGATTTACACCCATATGAAAACTATAAGCATCTTGAGGCTAAATTTTAAATCTATAATTATTAGTATAATATGAATCCTAGTTCTGAGTCTGATAAAGGAAAAGATATACTTATTGATCCTTCATTAGATAATTACATAGATCCTAATACCTTGGATTCCCTGTCCCACATAACACCTCCTAAAGATTCCAATCATTTCACCATTTTAGATAATGGACTGAGATAATGCATGACCCATGACACATTTCATATCAACAATCTTCCTTAGAATCCAAAAAACCTATGGGCAACCTAAAGTCATTCCACATATGCATTGGAAATAAAAGAACAAAGATAAGGATCTATCACCTTTGTACCAACATCTGGCCTAGGACGTAACCCTTTTTAAGGGAATGAATCATGGTTATACAATGATGACCAAGTTGATTGTTATAAAAATGCAAAGTATCATATTCCCAATAGGATCATGGAGCATCACAATTATGAAGGAAGAGATCTTAGACTGAATCAACAAGGAACCATCAGTTGATTTCCATGACTAAGTATGAAAGACCTTATGGACTTGGATTTAAACCATTTGGGGGTGACCCCACATATTTTATTCCAACTCCATCTCTAGTGACTAGTGATGATGATGTTGATAGTGAAGCAGAGTTTGATCATAGCCTTACCTTTGATAACCTATTTGAAACCAACTTGTTTGATAACAATGATATTTGTACCCTTACCTAAGCCGTTCATCACAATATATTGCAATTATATTATTCCCAACTAATAGATTGGGACCAATAAGAATCTAGTCTACCAATTGATGGGTTCTAGAATGATGAGGCATTCTATGATTTTTTAGGCCTTAGAGATAATGTTCCATTAGGAAATCACAAATTAGGACTCTTAATGACATTGGATCCTACAACATATTTTGGAGAGTGAGTGAACACCTTTAGCCAAAAACAAATAAGTAAAACAATGAGGTCCCAAAGTGAAAACCTCTTTGAGGCACTTTCTGACTAGGGAAAAAGTAAAGATAAAGGCCAGTCTAGTGGTGAAAAATTGTTTTAGGTGCCATTAGATGGGGGTGTTCATTCTTCTTCGAATTTAGACCAAGAGACCACCAATGATGAACTTCCCTATGGATCTGAGTTGAGTTTTGAGAAACAAGTATTTGATCAAGTTCTCCAATAATTTTTTACTATTTTAATTACATGTCCATATATCCCATTAAGAGACTCAGATTCATCATGCCTAGGAGAAGTTGAAGAGCAAATCCTAATAGAGGACCCTGACATAGTCCAACAGTTCAAGTCACTACCTACTATCCTAGAAGACAATTTGACCCTCCTAGTTGAAGCTATAATAGAGGTAAACATTAGGACTCTATTAGACCTAAATGGATAAAATTAGGATCATCTCTCACTGAGGAGGAATGTGACATCTTTACATCTCTATTGAAAGAGTTTGTGGATATATTTGCATGGGCCTATTCTGACATGCCAAGATTAGACCCTTCCTTGGTTCTACACCACCTTATGGTTAATCATGATGCTAAACCTATAAAATAAAAGCTCCATAAGATGCATCCTCACATTGTTATATTAGTCAAGAAAGAGGTGGAAAAACTCTTAGAATTAGGATGTATCTGATCCATTGACTATTCTGAATGGATCTCTAATGGTGTACCTATTAGCAAAAACCCTGAAGGAATCAAAATTTGTATTGATTTTAGGGACATCAACAAATATTTTCCTAAAGATGATTTTCCCTTACCTAATATCGACATGATTTTTGACTCCACGGCAAGTTATGAAATGTTTTCACTCATGGATGGCTTTTTAGGATACAATCAGATCAGAATAGCACCTAAAGATCAGTATAAAATAGCCTTCACCGCTCCATGGGGAAATTTTTGTTATTAAGTAATGCCATTTGGACTTAAGAATGTGGGAGCTACATATCAAAGATCCATGACTATCATATTCCATGATATGATGCACGATATTTTTAAAGACTATGTTGGTGACATATTAAGGAAATCCAAGACCAGAGCCAACCATGTAACAGTATTGTGTAAGATATTTCAAAGACTATGAGAGTACAAATTCAAACTAATTCCAAATAAATGTGTGTTTGGTGTAACTTCAAGTAAATTACTAGGCTTCATCATGTCTCGTAGAGGTATTGAAGTTGATCTAGCTAAAGTCCATGCTATAACTGAGATGCTACCACCAACCAATTTGAAGCAACTTCATAGTTTTTAGGGTAAGATCGAGTCCATCCAAAGATTCATCTCTCAAGTTAGTAGGCAAGTTCCATCTATTTCAACATCTTTTAAATAAAGGAGTTGCATTTCACTGGGATTATCACTACCAAATAGTTTTTCAACAACTCAAGGACTATCTGGTTAATCTTCCTATTTTATTACCTCCTATGCCAGGAAAGCCATTCTTGTTATACCTATCAGCTACCAATTATGCTCTAGGGGCACTCTTGGTTCAAAATGATGATAATGGAAAGGAGCATGTTGTTTACTACCTAAGTCATACCTTGGTTACATATGAACATAATTATACACCTGTTGAAAAATCTTATCTAGCCATGGTTTTTATAGCTCAAAAATGGTGTCATTACATGTTGAATAATAAAATCATGGTCATTTCAAAAGTAGATCCACTCAAGTATCTACTATCTAAAACAATTTTGCAAGGTAGAATGGCTAAATGGATCATGCTTCTTAGTGAGTTTGACATAGAGTATGTTAATCAAAAAGCAATCAAAGGATAAGTTCTTACAAATCAACTTGTTGAAGCACCTCTCATGGACACACAACCATTCAAGTTTCCATTTCTTGATGAATCCATCATGACCATTATTGATACACCCCTTGAGGAGTAGCCATGGAATCTATATTTTTATGAATCATTCATTGTGCATGGATCGAGGGTAGGCTTATTGTTTATTACACCATGGGGGATCTAATTCTTAAATCATTTGAAATCACATTTCCTTATACAAACAACATATCTAAGTATGAAGCACTTGTTGTAAGACTTTGACAAGCAGTCCATTGGAATATATCTTATCTTCAAGTTTATGGTGATTCTTAATTAATCATCAATCAGGTCACAGATCATTTTCAAATCAAATATGACAAGCTAGTTCCATATAAAGCCATGGTTGACACTCTTAGGAATCAAATTTCCAACATTCAGTTTGAGCATATATTGAGGGCTAGTAATATAACTTTAGATGCCATGAATACTATTGGTTCTCTGATTCAATAGATAGATAAAGCTAGAGAGTATCATTTCCTTGTCAAGAATTTGTCAACACTAGCTCATGAACCTTCAACCATTGCCATGATTTGTGATATTATTGGTCCTAATTATATCTGGTACTCATACTTTTACAACTACCTTCATGACCAAGTTTTACCACCTGACTTATCTCAATTACAAACCAAAGCCTTCACTCATCATTCTACTCATTATACTTTACTTGGATCCACCCTTTACCACTGTAGTTTTGATGGAACTATGCTTCATTGTTTAACTTTGATAGAGTCTACATTAGTGTTAAGAGAAGTTCATGAAGGAGTATGTGGAGCCCATTCTAGCAAGGCAGTCTTATCCAAAAAGCTCTTGCATACTGGTTATTATTGGCCCATAATGGATGTAGATGCCACTGCATATGTAAATAAATGTGACAAATGTCAATGGCATGCTAATTTGACTCATGCCCCAATAAAAACTTTGAAATTGATGTTGAAACCATGGCCATTTTATATATGGGGACTTGATCTTATCGAAAAGATTAACCCCACTTTATCTGATGATCATAAACATATCCTTACCACCATTGAATATTTCATTAAGTGGGTTGAAGCTATACCCCTCACTTATGTGACTAGAAAGAAAATTTCTAAATTCATCTTCAACCACCTCATCTGCCACTACGGTATCCCCTTTGACATTATATCTGATAATGGAGGATCATTTAAGAACAAAGATGTAGACTAGCTATGTACTAAATACAACATCACCCAAAAAATTTCTACATCATATTACCCTTAAGGCAATGGACAGGTTGAGGCATCCAACAAAACCACTGCCAACATTCTCAAAAATATTATCAATGATGTCAGTCATGATTGGCACTTCCAGATATTCCCTACCCTTTGGGCATATCATACCGATCATTGTACCCCCATAGGATTCACCCCATATTCACTTATTTATGGTACTAAATCCATCATTCCTATTGAAGTCAAATTATCTTCACTATGCATCTCTTTAAAGCATGTCCTGGATGATCATGACTATCGAGTAACTCACCTATAAGAGATGGATCTACTTGATGAGAAATGCACAATCATGCTCAATAATCTTTAAGCATATTAGAATTGACTAAAAGGCCACTATAAATAGTGTGTGAAATATCAAACATTTGAACTTAATAATCTTGTTCTCAAAGAAAACCAAAAGAATACCATAACTAAGAAGAAACATAATGGAAAATTCAAACTAAACTTGATAGGGCCTTTTGTCATCACTACAAATTATGGATTAAAAGAATCCAAGTTTGCCACACCAAATGGTGATGAACTTCTAGAGCTAATGAATATTATTCATCTAAAGTGGTACTATGATTGAATGTTAAGGTATATTTTCTATAAGGACCATTTTAGTTATGCCTTTTTTTCACTATTCTTCTTTGTACACACACCTTTCTTATATGTCCTCTTTGTCGTATCCACTTTCCATTTCCACCCTATCGACTTAATATGTTCTAAAGCCTAGCCCATTTGACTTTGGTTTGTGTCATTCATTACATAGTTTTAGCATCAAGGTATTTGATCAGTTCATCAGTTGGTTCAAGACCTTAACATAGAGATTATATTTTGGGATAGTGTGACAAAAGTTTCAGTAGTTGCATCCTTCATTTGTTAGTCCTTTATTACCATCAATCCTATTGTTAATTATAACCACCTTTGGAAAAATTAGTACCATTGATCTATGGCATTATGTCCTAGTTATAACCACATTTTGGAAAAGTAGGGGTGATACTAAGCCTTGGTGTACCAACTTGCCATTTCTTATGTCATACTATGTCTTTTTACCAACTGTGCCTATTTTGTTCGAATTGGCTGCTACACTAGTCAAATTCCTCTATTATAAAGGTAGAACTACAATTACTTGAGGTCCTACTCTATGACTATGTAGGCAACCCTTAATACTTGTTGAGGTTAGCTTAGTCACCCCTTTTACCCATGCTCTCATTATTTTGTGAGCAACATAAGCCAATACTCTCACCATTTTGTGAGAAATATAAATTTGAATGCTCTCACCATTTTGTAAGTAATCTAAGTTTGAACACTCTCACCATTTTATGAGCAACCTAAGTATGAACTCTCTCACCATTTTATGATCTTGAACCATTTAGTGTCTCATCATTCTCGATTGAGTTGTGACACCCCAAAACACTTCCAAAAACATTTCTCAAAAATCATTAGAAAAAAACAAAAACATTAACCACTTCTTTACCTTAAGGATTCTGGGAACCCTTACTAAGTTACAATAAAATCACTTGTCATTTAGTTTCCTCATCCTTTTTGTCATTTTTTTAAGACCATACCTATTATTCTATCACATCCATTCTATTTGTTTTCTTTATTTATCATATTCTTCCCATCCCTAGGAGAACTACATTCGGCCTAAAGTTTTTTATTAGATATTACAACCATAGAACTATGTAGGCAGTGTCCACTTACCTAGTACATATGGAGATAGCTTAGCCACCCCCTACCTTTTCTTCTATTCCCCCATTTCATTCATTTGTTAAGTTGTCACCTATTTTCTAGGGGTAATGTTTGTAAGATTTTTATTACTTTGTGTTGTTTTTTTGTTTTTGCTTATTTTTTTGTTTGTCTACTTGTTTGTTTACTTTCAGCACTATTGCCTTGATTTAGTTTTATGTGTGTTCATTGGGTGATTCTTTGCCCACATTTGCACTTGAATCTATCCATATTCATAGTTTTACATTGTCATCATGGTTTATATCATTGGTGCATTATTTTCTATTGTGTATTGGATTACGAGAGTCAGTCTTCATGAATATTTTGGCCAAGTCTTTATGGTGATCTATCATAAAGCCTACCATCACATGTTATAAAAAACCTTATCTTGAAGAAGTCTATTTAGCAATGGCAGCATCTCCTTAGCACCAACATCATGATTCACTCCCAATCATATCCCAAATAGAGTAATTAACCATGATAGAATTTTAACCTATATTAGTTTAGACAAGCATCTCCCTATTATTAGGTTGTTTCAATTCATCATTACCCTCTATGTCACATTATCATCATCCTCAACCAAGTTTATCATGTTTGCTATAATCGAGGTCCAATGATTATAATCACCTATAGGAAAATCATTACACACCATCCCACTTGCATTTCTCAATGATTATAACCACCTTTAGGTAAATCATTGTGTTGTCACCACTTTACTTTTTCTGCCTATATAGGGGCATGTTATTATCTTGTTTTTCTATCCTAATTGGAGAAACTCCATCTTCTCAATGATTATAACTACCTTTGGGAAAACCATTATGCTTAATAATGTTTAAGAGCTAAGGTGTATTATCTATGAGGACCATTTTAGTTATGCCTTTTTGTCACTATTCCTCTTTGTACACATACCATTCTTATCCATCCTCTTTGTTGTATCCACTTTCCATTTCTGCCCTATAGACCCATTGTGTTCTAAAGCCTAGCCCATTTGACCTTAGTTTATATCATTCATTATGCATTTTTAGCATCAATTTATTTGATTATTTCATCAGTTGGTTCAAGACCTTTAGATAGAGATCATATTTTAGGATAGTGTGACAGAATTTTTGGTAGTCGCATCCTTCATTTGTTAGTATTTTCTTACCATCGATCCTGTTGCTAATTATAACCACCTTTGAAAAAATTATTACCATTGATATATGCCATTATGTCCTAGTTATAACCACCTATGGGAAAATTAGGGTAAATACTAATCCTTGACATACCAACTTGCCACTTCCTATGCCATACTATGTCTTTTTACCAACTATGCCTGTTTTGTTTGAATTGGCTACTGCACTAGTCAAATTCCTTCATTGTAAGAGTGGAACTACAGTGACTTGAGGTCCTACTCTAGGACTATGTATTCAATGCTCAATACTTGTTGAGGTCAGCTCAGTCACCCCTTTTACCCATACTTTCACCATTTTACGAACAACCTAAGCCAAAGCTCTCATCATTTTGTGAGCAATCTAAGTTTGAGTGCTCTCATCATTTTGTGAGCAATCTAAGTTAGAACACTCTCATTGTTTTGTGAGTAACCTAAGTATGAATGTTCTTTCCATTTTGTGAGCTTGAACCATTTAGTGTCTCATAATTCTCGATTGAGTTGTGACACTCCAAAACATTTCAAAAAATTGTTAGAAAAGAATAAAAAGATTAACCACTTCTTTGCCTTAAGGATTCTAGGAACCCTTACTAAGTTACAATAAAATCAATTGTCATTTAGTTTTCTTGTCCTTTTTAGCATTTTTTCAAGACCATTTCTATTCTTCAATCACATCCATTCTATTTGTTTTCTTTAGTTATTATATTCTTCCCATTCCTTGGGAGAACTACACTTAGCCTAAAGTTTTTTATTAGATATTACATATATGGAACTATGTAGGTAGCATCCACTTTCCAAGTGAATATGGAGATAGCTTGGCCACCCCCTTCCTTTTCTTGTATTCCCCCATTTCATTTATTTGTTAAGTTATCACCTATTTTCTAGGGGTAATGTTCATAATATTTTTATTGCATTGCATTGTTTGTTTGTTTCTATTTATTTTGTTTGTTTGTCTACTTGTTTGTTTGCTTTTAGAACTATTTCATTGATTCGGTTTATAGGTGTTCATTAGGTGATTCTTTGTCCACACTTACACTTGAATCTATCCATATTCATATGTTTACATTATCATCATGGTTTCTATCATTGGTGCATTATTTTCTATTGAGTATTGGATTACGGGACTCAGTCTTTATGCATATTTTGGCCAAGTCTTTATGGTGTTTTATCATAAATCCTACCATCGCATGCTACAAAAAAACCTCAGCTTCAAGAATTCTATTCAATAATGGTAGTATCTCTTCAACATTGACAACTTGATTCACTCCCAATCATATCCCAAATAGAGTAATTAACCATGAGATAATTTCAACCTTTATTAGTTCAAATGAGCATCTCCCTATTAGTAGGTTGTTTTAATTCATAATTACCCTCTATGTTAACTTATCATCATCCTCAACCAAGTTTATCATGTTTTTTATAATCAGGGTCCAATGCTTATAACCACCTATGGGAAAATTATTACCACCATCCCACCTACATTTTTTAATGATCGTAACCACCTTTGGAAAAATCATTATGTTGTCACCACTTTACTTTTTATACCCATACAAAGGTATGTTATTATCTTGTTTGTCTATCCTAATTGGAGTAGCTTTATCTTCTAATTGATTATAACCATCTTTGGGCAAATCATTGTGTTATCATACTACATTGCCACTATCGAAGTGCAATGATTGTAACCACCTTTGGGTAAACCATTGTGCACCATCCCACTTGCATTCTCAATTATTTTGACTACTTTTTCAATATCATTATATTTTCACCCCATCATCTTTTTTTCTTTATTTCTCTTGTTTTGCTTCTTTCTTTTCAAGGAATCATTTGCCAACCTCCTTATGCCAACCATTCCCTCAAAGGGGCATCATACAGTTAGTATATCATCATTGTAGTTGTAGGCATATAGGATCTTTTCATTCTTTGAGAAAATGTTACTATACTTATAGCTTGTAATGACTTCCCAAATAGGGGCAAACTGTAGACACCTAAAACTAGCCATTGATAACCTCCAATCAAGCTTTTGGCTAGTTTCCATCTAAAATAAAAAAAAATGGCCTAAAAGCACTAAAACATGCTAAATGATGTGAAACTAACATTTTCAAGTGCTAATTTTAGCCAGGGTATCCCTAAATGGGGAAATGCAATTTATGGGCTAGCTAACTTTGATCAATTCATTTCAAGTCAAAATGCCAAATTTGCACCTGCATGCTCTAGACTACTCTTTCCTATTAAATATTTTTCAAAAGACTTGTGCCTTTATTATTTGTTATTGAAAACATCTTAAATGGGAATATGCATCTAATGCATCTGACAGTGATTTTTGATTCTAATATAGTCAAATTTAGGACCAATAACAAGGCATTCTGATCAATTTGGATAATTTGTGCATAATGTGCCTAATCATGTTTAAGAGTTAATCAACCCAAATCAAGGCCTAATAAAAAATTCCATGAAAAATTGTTGAATAATTTTTTTTGGAAATAAATATGGAATATCTACATCATCAAGTGACCTTATTTCTTGAGAACACATCCCTAGGCCATAAATGCCACAAATATCAAGATTCATACCCTCCATGCTCTTAATTTCCCCTTCTTCCAATTCCATGATGAGGATAATTATAAACTTAATTATAAAAATTGAATTAATTCTCAACCACACATCTCAATATTGAGATGGATAATTGAGGTTGATTCTAATCAAACCTATAAATCTATAAATAGGAGGCCTCACAACATCATTTCTAAGCTTTTTTGATGCAAAGTTATAATGCCAAATTGGCTCCAAAAGCTTCAAGAAAATAGTGTTACCATGCCAAATTGATTCCAATCCAAGCCAAACCACAAGCAAAAGGTTCCAAGGAGAGATGAAGTTTGCCAAACTTTCATTGCCAAGGACTTCATGAGCACAAGCTGAGCAAGCCACTATTATGAAGGCATTTGGAGCATCCAAGGAAGGTGAAGGAGCTCTTGTATTTGATTCCTTATTTTTTAGTTGTGTTTGTCATTTGTTTTTTTTAACTAAGCTATCCCTAGTGTCTAGGCCTAGAGATGTTATGCTATTAGTGTATTTATTTCATCTTATTTTCATTTTGGAACTAACACCATACTAACCATCCTCTTTTGAGTCAAATTCTTAGGTCACATCCATAAGGTCTTGATAGGGATAAAAGAAGGTACTTTAGGATACAATCCATTCCTTATGTACTTGTTGATGGAGTGTTGTTTATAAATGACTTCATAGGTTTATTTATTTAGATCAAATTTATAAAGTATTGCATGAATTCTATGATGGACTAGTTGGTCATCATTTTGCTCCAAGAACTACAGCTGTCAAGATTATGAGAGCTGGTTACTTTTGGTCCAGATTGTTTAAAGACACCCATGCTTGGCTAAGAAAATTCCAAAAGTGTGATTTTTTTTGGCAAACAAAAGCTAGCTACCTTGCCTCTTCAGCCAATCTAGGTTGAGCAACCCTTCATGCAATGGGGTTTGGATTTCATAAGGCTAATCAATCCACCTTCTAGTATTGACCATAAGTGGGTGTTGACTTCCACTAATTACTTTAAAAGATAGGTGGAGGATATAGCTCTTAAGGAGGCTAATTAAATTTCAATCCTTGACTTATATTAAGATATAGTAACAAGCTTTGGAGCTCCTTCAACCACAATCTCAGATAATGCCTTGGCTTTCCTAGGAACAAGAACAAGTTCTTAGCTGAGTCTAAGTGCAAGGCCAATTATTACCCCCAAGGAAATGGGCACTTTCATTTTTGAAGGATCATCTTCAATTTTTTAAAGGGTACTTTACAACTTTCTTGAAGAGTATTTATAGGATAGTTAAAAGGTAAGAGATAGAAAATCTGAAGGGTTTGTTCCTTTCAGAAGGGCACTTCAAGAATTTTGAAGAGTCATTTTTCAAAAGACAAAAGGTACACTAATTTTTTTTTAAAGGGATATTTTCTAAAGTTTCAAAGGGCCAAACAAAAAAGCTGAGGGGCCAAACAGAAAGTTCGAAGAGCTATTTAGGAGAATTGTCCATGGGAAAAGGTGCAGAGATAAAAAGTTTGAAGAGAAGGATCTTTTTCCAAAAGGCTAAAGGGTCACTTGTAAAAATTCCATAGGTACATTTTAGGAAAATCCTAAAGAAAATATCATTTAAATATGCCAAAGGAATACAGAGAGAATCAAATATCTACAGATAAATTGTCCAAAAGCAAATAGGATGACAAAAAGTCTAAAGACAAATGGCCACAAACAAATTATCTGAAAGAAATACCCAAAAAATGATGGCACATAGAAATTTAATTTTAAGATATGAAAAATATTTGTTGGCATCAAGAGCTTGGGAGGAACCTGAAGATGAAAAAAGGTAACAGTTGTAACAAAACATAATTAATGCTTTTGTTCAGTTGTAACAAAACATAACTGATGCTTTTGTTCAATCATAACAAATTATAATTGATGCATTTATTCAGTTGTAACTCCTATAAATATAAATAATTCTCATCTAATCTAACACATGTCTAAATTATATCCCTTGATTGCTCGACTCCCTCCCAAAGGCTATATATGCATTCTTTTGGCTTGTTCAAGATCCTCTACTGGTTATTAGGGAAATTTTGGCTAGATTTGTACCCAAAGAACTCTTGAAGAGATATACAAGTGTGATTGCCTCTCATATACTATAATATTGAGTAATGATTGAATCATTATTGGTCTCATCTAGTGAAATATTTTCTTTTCTATCTTCTACTCTTGATGGTCTACTAATTATAGAAAGGATATTGTTGTAGGTCTTTGCTAGTGTTTCTTTTCTAAGTGTAGAGATATCCTAGAAGTGCTTCATGATTGTATCCCTTTTTGAATGACTCATTCCCTTCTTTAGAATTGCACACCTTCTTGAATCTATCATATGAGATATTGATGTAACAATGGTTCCTGAGTTGTGAGTCCTATGCAAGAAAACACCTTATTTTGTCTTTAAGTAGTGGTTTCAGTCAACTTGGAGGATATCATAAATTTGTGAATCTCTGCTTGTTTTTTAGTCATTTTTATTACCTTTTTCATACATATTTTTGAGTCAAAAGAGAGCTTTAAAGTGCATCAAGGGAACTAGCCCTTTATCTAGATATTCATCTCAGTGAAATTGTCACCCACAGTAAGAGAGATGTTTCCATTGTGCCACTTGGATGAGGAGATCTGAGCATTTTCTCAAGGTTGTGAATCCAAGTGTCAATAGTATGATCTCTAATTAAATTCTTGTGGTGTAATCTATTTAAAGTAAATGTGTTTAAATTTTAAAAAATATATATTTTTAGGTAGATCCTAGTGGGGATGTTACATGTAGTATCAGAGCTATTTTTTAAACTCTAGGACATAATGAGTTAACTAATGTTTTCATACCCTATTATTTATAGAAAGGATAATGATGAAATATAGAGTTTCTAGAGAGGGTTCATCAAATGTCAATGACAATAAACCTCCATTTGATCTTAGCCAATTTGTTGTTGAGCAATCAACAAAGATAGATCAGATTCTCATAGCCATGAATAAGACCAAAGACTATATTATAGCGTTAGAATAGGTATTTTAGGGCCATGAAGAGGAATAACATCAATATATACCTAAAGAGCATCATTTTTAGTAAAAAAACCCTCAAGATGTGAGAGCTTAGGTAGCTATGGAGTTAACTATAGACATGAAGAAGTGAACCCACCTAAGTTTGATGGAACTATTCTAGGTCATGGAGCTAAAGCATGGATGACTAAGATGGAGAAGTATTTCAAGATTTGAAACTACTCTGAGGTCACTAAGGCAGTATAGGGAGCATACTAATTGGCTGGTGAGGTAGGTATGTGGTTGGCCAATAAGAGGTTGGAAATGAATTTTAACTAGATCACCACTACTTGGGATCATTTTATAACATTATTCAGGTCATAATGGCTCACATAGCTTTATTTTGATTTGAAGCTCATAAATTTATAAAATCTAAAGTAGGGAGACTTATTAGTGAATGAGTACTGGGATTAGTTCACCAAACTTTTAAATTTCATACCTCAGTACTAGGGAGATGAGAGGTTTAGGATCAAAAAATTTATCATGGGATTGAGACCCTAGATCGGTGAAGAGGTGGATGTTCATGGACCTTATACTATGGACTAGGTCTTTGAGAAGGTGGTCAAATAGGAACAAATGTTTAAGTCTCTTTCACAGGCAAGGGACAAGTTCAAGAAAAGTTTTTAAATTCTAAATATACTTTTAAAAATAAAAATTGGAAACAGAGGAGTGGAGACTCCAAGAAGCAATTCAAAAATTAGAATGCTAAATTCAATAACAGTTCAAGTAACAAGAAATTGGGTAATGGTTCCAAAGGATAGTTTTAATGAAAACTCAAAAATTGATAGGAAAAAACCACTTAGAGGTTTTTTTATTTCCAGAGATGACCATTATGCTCATGATAACACTCAAGACAAGTCAAATAAAAAGGGTCTTATTCCTCAGTAGGGTAGTTTTTAGTAGTATATTCATGTAAAATTTGATAATCAACAAGCTAAATTTCAAGCATTATCGATAAATATATCAAGTACTTTGTTTGACCATCCAATTTTCATTTTGATAGATACAAGGGCTATAGAATGTTTTATATCTCCTAGAATGTTGAGTAAGCTAACTAGAAGAGCTGGAGTAATGGAAAATGCATGGTCAATATAGTATGAGAATGAATCAAAATTCATGGTTGATAAGTGTTAGTCGAAGTAGAGATTTGGTTTCCCAAATTTACAAAATTAGTGGATTTGTATGTAGCACCACTAGGGTCATATGATATGATCTTAGGATTTGACCAACTTGTGAAACATAAGGCCAACGTTGACTGCTACCTGAAGAAGGTTGAGTGTTTGGATGATTTTAGAAATCAAATACAAATTTAAGAAAAAAAAAAGAGAATTAAAGCTTACGTAGATTTCTAAAATACAACTCAATATGGCTCAAATAAAAGGGTGCCAAACATTTATCATCAAGATAAATGAAATGGAGGAATCTAAGGAACCATCTCTCAAAGACCATCCATTTCTTAGAGATTTTCATGATGTGTTTCCAAAAGAATTGTTGTGTTTTCCTAAACATGAGTTCAATTTCTCTATCAATATTATACATGGTTTAGAACCACAGTCTAAGGCACCATATATTATTACAACCATTGTGTTGGTTGAATTGAAGGCTCAATTCTAGCAATTGTTGTCTAAGGGGTTGATCAGCCCAAGTGTATTACCATGGGGTGCACTAGTTATCTTTTTCAAGAATAAGGATGGTACTCTTTGACTTTGCATTGATTATATAATGTTGAACAAGGAAACTATCAAAAATAGGTATCCAATACCTCATATTGATGATCTTTTTTATCAAATGCAGGAAGTAACAATCTTTTCTAAGATTGATCTTAGAGAAAGATACCATCAACTAAGAATTAGGGATTAGGATATTCTGAAGGTAGCATTCATAACTCATTATGGGCACTATGAGTTTACAGTGTTATTATTTGGGTTGAATAATGCATCGACAACATTCATGAATCTCATGAACAGTGTGTTTAGAGATTATCTAGACCACTTTGTTTTGGTTTTTCTAGATGACATTCTTATATACCCTAAGAATTAAGAGGATCACCTTCAACATCTAGAACTAGTTCTACAATGGTTTTGGAAGTATAATTTTTATGGCAAGTTATCTAAGTGAAAAAAATTTAGGAGAGGGTGCAATATTTGGGACATATTATCTTTGTGGATAGTTTATTAGTAGATCTAGTAAAGATTAAAAACATCATGGAATGTTTGGTGCCAAACAATGTGTATGAGGTAAGGAGTTTCATGGGATTAACAAGCTAGTATAAGAAGTTTGTTACATATTTTTCCAAGATATCTAATCCAATTACTTATTTGTAATGCAAGAATCAAAGTTTTATTTGGTCAAAAAATGTGAAGTAGCTTTCCAAGAATTAAAAAGAAGGCTTATTGTAGCACCAGTGTTAAGAATTCATAACCCTAATGGTCAATTTTTAATGATCATATATGCATCAGGAGATGGATTAGGAGTCATTATGTAAGATGGTGCAGCGGTGGCTTATAAACTGAGGAAGTTTAAGCCTTGTGAGGTGAATTATGCCTCTTATGACCTAGAACTTGCAATAATTATGCATTATTTACAAGTTTTGTGTCATTACTTATTGGGAAAACTATTTGAGCACAATACAGATAAATTGGGACTCAAGTACATCTTCATCTAAATAAATTTGAATGCTCATCATAGATGCTAGATTGAGTTCTTGTCTAATTACAATTTTGACAACAACTATATCAAAGGCAAGGAAAATAGATTATCTGATGCCTTAAGTTGTAGAAGGTACATAGTAGTTGTGGCTAATATTAGGAGTAATTTCAAGGATCAATTAACTAAATTATTGATAGGAGATGAATTTTATGATCAAATTAGAAAAACATTATTTGATAATGCTCAAAAGCTTTGGTATAAAGGATTCATATTAGAGATTGAAGGTATTTTTAATTACAATAGAAGGATGTATGTACCACAAAGAGAATTTGTAGAGCATAGTACTAAAGGAAATTTGTAATGCCCCATATTTGAGACATCCAAGAGTAACCAAGCTCATGGCAAAGATTAGACCACTATATTTTTAGAAAGGAATCAAAAAATATGTAGCAGATTATATGTCACATTATCTAGAATATCAACGAGTGAAAGCTGAGCATGTGCTTCTAATTGGGTTGTTATATCTACATGATATATCAGAATGAAAGTGGTAGGTGATCAATATGGAATTTTTCCAAGGTTTACTAATGTCATGAAATAGGCATGATATGATCTTGGTAGTAGTTGAACAAGTAACCAAGGTGGCTCATTTTATACCAAGCAATTTGATAGATGATGCACCTACTCTTGTGATGAGGTTTGTGAAGGAAATGTATAGGTTACATGGATTCCTAGAGAAGATAATTCTGAATCATGGTTTGAAGATGAATTCTATATTTTGGGTAACTCTAAATTTAACTTTAGGTATGCAACTAAATTTTAGCACAAAATATCACCTAGAGACTGACAAATTAATTGAGAGAGTTAATCGTGTCTTAAAGGATCTTCTTCATATGTATTGCATAAATTATCAATATAAGTGGGAAAATCATCTTTCATTATTTGAGTTTGATACAATAACTCATACCAATCAGTGTTGAATATGGCACCATTTGAGGCATTGAATAAAAGAAATTCCAAAACACCAATTAGTTGGGATAGGTTGGAGGATAGGGTAGTCTTTAGACCTAAGATGCTTTCAAAAATGGAAGAGTAAGTCAGATTAATCAGGCAGAGATTGGCTAAGGCCAATAATAATTAGAAGAGTTATGTTAATCTAAAGAGGATAGGTAGGTAATTTTTCATATGTGATAAAGTGTTGTTGTGAGTTAAGCCACAGAAGAGATAGATTAAATTTGAGAAGTCAGCAAAACTATCACCGAGATATGTGAGACCCTTTGAAGTGTTAGAAATGGTCAATCCTGTAGCATATAGGATTTAATTGCCACCATCCATATCTCTATTGTATAATGGCTTACATGTCTCTTATCTTAAAAAATATATAGATGATCATATACATGTGTTGGATTGGATTACTTTGTAGGTTATGGATCCCAAAGTGGTCATGGTAGAACCAATCAGATTAATTGACACTAACAAAGTTTGTTTACATAATAAAGAGATATCATAGTGGAAGGTCTATTAGGATTAATAATTTGAGGATAGTGATACTTGGGAATAGTATGATGAGTTTTAAAAGATATTTTTACATTTATTTTCTTGATTAGATATTATTATACTATGTTATTTTTCTGCTAAACAATATTTTTAATTCAGAACTTATGTTTAAATAAGAGTCATCTAGGATGATGACTAGTTTTATGAGGGAAGGATGTTACATCTATTGAGCATGATCATAAGGTTTTCATTTATTTCAAAGAAAGCATGATTCATAGTGCATTAATGACAAAGTGATTAGATTGATAGTTTGGAGAGTATATCGCATATGTGTAGATCATTAAGGATAAAAAAGAAGTTGTGAGGCATCCATAGATGTCTTGGTGAAGTTTTGGTGTGTTATTTGATCACTTGGAAAGAGAAACATGAATATTATAGCTTAAGATAATCCAAAACATCACTGCACATCATGCAAATATGAATAAACCAACAAGTTTGTGCATTTAGTATAGGTACTCAAAAGTCAACAGTGGTAAAAGGTTTTCATGGAGATGTTGTCTATAGTGCCAAGAAGGTACCCTAAAGATTTATAATCTTGATGTTTTTTCTAGCTCAATTTATAAATCTTCAAAGTTTATCTTGTGGACTATGATGTGCCAGAGACCATTAAGTTTAATTGTATTGAAATCTGGGGTCAACTAGTCAAGATAGATCTATGATGAGCATTTAATCGAGTGAAAAAGATCTAATGATAAGCATGAAACCTATCAAATAGAGATCAATAATGATAAAATTATCATGTATATTATGATAAAATAGAGGGTATTGATTCAATAATTCAACAAAGTGCTCATAATATGCACGAGGCTAGCAAGTGATAGAAGTTCATTAGAGATTGACTGAAGGGTACATAGAGGGCATGCGGGGCTGCCACGTGGCTTGATCTTGAAAGTGAATATATAAGATAAATGATGATCAATGCAAGTAAAATACCAAGATACTTCCTAGGATATCAATGGAACATATTTGATCAAGTTACCAGAGGATATGAGATGAAGACACGTGTATGTAATGTTTGCATTACACAGTGGTCGTTGGTATTTAAAATTAACAAAGGAAAAACCAATGCTAAGTATTTTGCTTATATATTTTGATCTAGGATGAATTTAAAGGTGATTTAAACTGAAAATTTTTAAATTAATTCAATGAGAATACATTTTAGTTGACTATAATATTTGAATGTTTGTATGGTTGTAGATATTGAGCTCAAAAGTTGACTGTGTGTTTGACCATGTTCTACTAATGACTTGAGAAGGATAATTGAGTTGTTCTTGATAGTATTTTGATGTATCAATATTAAATAAATATTGGATATTATTGTGTAATAAATGATAACCATCTTTGAGGATTTTTTAGATTTGACCAATCCATATTTAGTATGAACAAAGGCTTATAAGTTGGCTATGTTTATTGAATGTACTGACAGTTTGAGTGACCATCTTGTAGAGGTAAGTTGAAGGTGTTCTAAAAAAAATTAAGAAAATGAGTTCTGAGATGTTAAATAAATCTAATTATCATGATAAATCATTATTTTTCATAGTTTTCCCTTGATCAGATATAGATATTCAAAATAGTATACTTTTATTTTTAATTATGTTTGACCAACCTAAATGGTCATTTTGAGAGTGTTGTTTTTAGTGCTTAGAGCTTGTGTTGAAGTGTCTAAATAACATGGAGGTGTTTCATAAGTCTTTAATGGTTCATACATGTGATATAATCATATTTCTATGTGAAATACTTGAGTTTTTGCTATAGAAGTTTGACACTATGTTTTTTGTGTATGAAGACCTGGAGTGTAAGGAGACCTAATTGGTAGGTTCAAGTGTTGAGTTGGTGTTCCAAGTGGCATGAACCCATAAGAGTTTAATCAAGGGGATATTGGAGATACTTTTTATTTGTTTAGATAATTGGTAAAGGATGAAGCTGGTCCAAGTAGTCTCACATGTAACATGTGAGTATGAAGGCCTAATTATTTTAGGTCTCATTAAGACCTAATGGTGGTTTGGGGCTAATGAGGTATTGTATAACCAAAAGAGTATTTTATTATTACATTTAAAATTTATGAGGACATATTTCAAATATATAACAAGTATGGTAAGCATCTTGGCCAACCAATATGGGTTATACCAGAGAGTGATATAAATATAAAACATTGTTGACCTATTTTGGTTAGGTGTGAAAGTGTGGATTCAAGCGAAGGAGAGAACCTTTCAAAGAGAAGGGACAGGTCATTAAAGACAAATATAGAGTGAATAAGATCAATAATTCTTGTCTAATCAATTTAATTTAGGAGGACACAGATTATTGGACCTAATGAGCCTAAAAAAGGCAATTTGAGTGAGTTGGTCCTAAAGGCAGCTTGAGAGAGATTGGAGGTGAAAAGTGCAGACAAAGGTGGTCATCATCAATTAAAGAGTAAAAAAAGTGTTTAAGATGATCTATTCAAGTTAGCTGAGTGGATTCTTAATTTCCTATGGATTTGGTTTCTTTTTTTAAGATAAATATTACTAAAGGTCTAGTTATTGTAGGTGTTCAGCTAGACAAGGGCAGTAGCTCCTTGTGGGATTAGTGTCTCACTAAACTAAGGGATGGGTGTTCCTTGATCAATTAGATCTAGTCTAAATATTAAAACTTGTTATTATAGGATTATATTCCATCTTATAGGTTTCATTGGGTTTTATCCTCTTAGAAGGTTTTCTACATATATCATGTGTTATATGCTTGATCTTGCTATATCTTCCTTATCCATTGTAATGGTTAATTTTTATTATCATGATTGTCTATGTTGAATGTTTAAGAGTTAATAATTTAATTGTATTATCTTGCATCATTGATTCACCCCCCCTCTCAATGATTGTACCTATAATAATTGGTATCAGAGCAGGACCTTCTTTACAAGTTTAACAACTTGAAGGTGATACAATGTACAATATGGATAAGCAATTGAAGAAAGAGAATCAAGAGTTGAAAGCTCAAGTAAAAGTTACTTATGCATGTTTAAAATCAATTGAATAAAAGTGAAATTAGTTAAAGACACTCTTTAAGGAGTATGATCAAGAAGAAGCTCAAAATAAGATCATGGCAACAAGCTTTAAGGTTATTAAGGATGAGTGCATCAAGATCAATAAAGAGATAGAGTCCTTGAAGGCAAGATCAAGATCAAAATATGATAAAGAGAAGATCAGAATTCTTGAGGATCAATTAAGGGTTAGAAAGATAAATCTGAGTTCAAAAGAGGAAGAATGTAGACATCTCAAGACTCAATTAGAAGAGACAAATCCCAAGTTGAGTTCAAAGCAAGGTGAGCATGATGAGTTGAAGTCTAAACTTGATTCTATAAATATTATTGAAGAGAAATCATGTATATTGAAGGATGACATGACTAAAAAACCTAAGAGGGATAAGGATACCATCCAAGATCTCAGAATTTAGTTAGAGGTTGCAAGTTCAATTATGAGAGAAAAAGAGGATGAGAGTTTTAAGTTGAAGACCAAGCTAGATTCATTGAAGGATGAGCATGAGCAATTTTTTGTCAAGGTAAACAAGATTGAGAAAGAGTAAGAGAGGTAATCTCAAGACAAGAAGGTGAAAATACTGATTAGGCAACCAAATGTTATAAGGTATGAAAGTTCATTTCATGGTCATTGTTTTGCATGTAAGCTTATTGATTATAAGGCAAGAAACTATAGAGAAAGAGTAGTTGGTCAGCTAGAGGTATGGATAATATAGTCTACTATAATTGACATGACATGGTAAATATTTATATATTTTACCCTAGAATGCATGGGAAAAGACTAATCCAGGTATGGATACCTAAGATAGTCAAGCTTGATCATAATGAACCTAAGAGATAAGATGTTATTTGTTTTAGTTGCCATCAAGTTTATCATATTACAAGATTTTGTATAATCAAGTTCTCAAGTCATAAGAAGGTGCATGGACAACCTAGTGTGCTCAAGAAAGGTTAATCCTTGGTATGGAATCCTAAGGAATTGAAGACCAAGAAAACTCATTCAGTTGAGCTAAATATCAAGGTGGATTGCCTACTAAAGCAAAAGAGAAATCAAATATGAAGAAGGTTCAAGAATGCCAATAGAATGTGTCATGTATCTAGATAGAAAAGGAAAATCAAAAGTTAGTTCAAGTCAAGCTCAAGGAAAAGATAAAAGTGCTAATTGAGGCTATTTCTAAGTTGTGTATGGATCCAAGAGAACATCCTATTTTTATTGATCAACTTTCATGCAAATAAAATCAGTTGTCAATGCTTAGTGATGAGGCTCTTTCTTTAGATGAAAAGGTATGTCATGAATATATGTTGTCAGTTATATATTAGAATAAAAGGAGAATATTTTATTGGATGAGCATGTTTCTTCTCTTAAAACTAAGAAGAAGAAGAAAAACTATCAGTATCAGATGACCAAAGAGGAGAAGGAATATCAGGAGTTGTGGGAAACTCCTAGTTTCACATTGTTATAAGACATTGAGGGTTAGGGTGTCTCTATTTAGGCTTAAAGGAGAAACTTAACAAGAAAAATGAAGCATGTTTGATGTCATTTGAGATTTGATTGATTTTTAAAGACAAGAATATCATTTGAAGATATGTTTGGCTAAGGGGGAGCTAACACAGTTAGCTTGAGTAGCTTGAAGAAGATGTGCATGATGTGAGGGGGAGCATATGTGAAGATGCTTTAGTCATGATAGAAGTGTGAAGATGTCTACTACAGTTGTGAATTCAAAACTATTGATATGATGACTTGATAAAACTAAGTCATATGTTTTTATAAGGTATTTAATCTTCATGCATGAGCAAAGAGAGCTTGTGATTTTTGTAGGTAGATAGGTCCAAAGATCAAAGAAGCCCAAGTTTAGAATGGTGTATGTCAAAGAATAGATGACATGAAATGGATCTTGATGTTAAGGGAAGATTTATAAGCTATATGAGCATTTTCTTAGGTCAATGATCAAGTTGTCATATTGAGGAAGAAACCCTTTATCATTAATGTCAAAGGGGGAGAAAGATCTAAACGAAGGAGTTCAAATGATTAAATAAGTCATTCTGAGGGTGTTTTACCATCAATGACAAAGGAAGAGATATTTTATCATGATTATTGATGTTAGGTTGTCATTAATGTCAAATAAAACATGATTCATAGTGAATTAATGACAAATTGATTATATTGATAGCTTGGAGAGTATGTGACATATGTGTAGATCAGTAAGGATAAAGAAAAGGTTGTAAGGAGTCCATAAATGTCCTAATGAAGTTCTAGTTTGTCATTTGATCATTTTGAAAAATAAACATGAATCTTCTATCTTTATATAATATAGACCATCACTAGACATCATGTAAATATGAACGAACCAGTAAGTTTGTGCATTTAGTATAGGTACTCAAAAAGTCAACAGTGGTCAAAGGTTTTCATGAACATGTTATCTATAGTGCCAAGAAGGTACTCTAAATATTTAGACTCTTGAAGTGTTTTATAGCTCAAGTTATAAACTTTAAAATTTTCTCTTACAGACTGTGATGTGCTAGAGACCATCAAGTTTAACTTCGTTAAAATCTAGGCTCAACTAGTCAAGATAGATCTATAATGAGCATTTAATTCAACAATAAGATCTAATGATGAGCATGAAACCTATTAGATGAATATAAATAGTGAGCACATGATCATGAAAATTATGATCTAATGGAGTGTATTGAGTTAATAAATCAATAGAGTGCTCAGAAGATGCATAGGGCTTTCAAGTGGTGGAAGTCCATTGGAGATTGACTATAAGGTATGTAAAAGGCACATGGGGTTGCCAAGTGGCTTGATCTTAAAAGTGAGGATATAAGATCAATAGTGAGAAATGAAAGGTAAAGACTAAGATACTTCCAAGGATATTTATGGATTTAATTTTATCAATTTTACATAGGACACAAGATGAAGAGATGTGTCTGCAATGTTTGCATTACACAGTGACCATTGGTATTTGAAATTAATAAAGGAAAAACTAGTACTAAGTATTTTGCTTATATATTTTGATCTAAGACAAATTTGTAGATGATGTAAAAGAAAGAGTTGTAAATTAATTCAAGGTGAATCTATCAAATTTTATTATAATATTTGAATGTTTGTACATCTATATATATTGAGATCCAAAGTTGATTATGTGTTTGACCATGTTCTGCAAGTGACCCGAGAAGGATAATTGAGTTGTTCTTGATAGTATTTTTATGTCTCAAGATGAAATAAATATTGGAAAGTATTGTATACTCAATTGGAACCATTTTTTAGGATTTTGGAGATTTTACCAATCCATATTCATAATGGACAAAAGCTTATAAGTTGACTATGTTTATTGAATGCACTGATAGTTTGAGTGACCATCTTACAAAGGTATGTTGAAGGTGTTCTAAACAGATTTAAGGAAGAAAATTAGTATGTATATGTTATATAGGTATCTAAATCTTATGATAAATCATTATTTTTCATATTTTTCCCTTGATTAGATATGGAGAGTCAAAATAGTATAATTGTATTTTATCTGTGTGTGACTAGCCTAAGTGGTCATTTTGAGAGTGTTGTTTTTAGTGCTTAGAGCTTGTGTTGAAGTTTATAAATAATATGGAAGTGTTAAAATATATATTTAAGGGTTTTCCCATATGATATAATCATATGTATATGTGAAATACTTGAGTGTTTACTTCAGAAGTTTGATATTGTGTTTTCTATGTGTGAAGACCTGAAAAATAAGGAGACCTAATTAGTAGGTTCAAGTGTTAAGTTAGTGTTATAGGTGGCATGGACCCATATAAGAGTAAGTAAGGGGATATATATATATATATATATATATATATATATATATATATATATATATATATATATATATATATATATATATATTATGTGTTTGAATCATTAGTAAAGGATGAATGTGGTCTAAGTAATCTCACATGTAACATTTGAGTATGAAAGCCTAATTGATTTAGGTCTCACCGAGATCTAATGGTGGTTTGGGGCTAATGAGGTATTGACTGGCTTAAGGAGTGTGTTATAATGAAATATAACATGTATTAAGACCTAATTAAAAGGTATAACAAGTATGGTAAGCATATTGTTTGACCAAGATGGGTTATAACAAGAGAGTGGTATAAATACAAGGCATTGTTGGCCTATTTTTGTTAGGTGTGAAAGTGTAGATTCAAGTGAAGGAGAGAACCTTTGAAAAAGAAGGTACAAATCACTGAGGACTAATAGAGAGTGAATAGTATCAATCATGCTTGTCTGATCAACTTGATGCAGAAGGACACATAGGTCATTACACCTAATGAGCCTACAAAAGGCAGTTTGAGCAAGTTAGTCCTAGAGGTAGCTTAAGATAGATTAGAGGTGAAGAGCACGAACAAAGGTGGTCATCATCTATTGAAGAGTATAAATAGGTGTTTAAGATGATTTTTTCAAAGTATCTAATTAGGTTCTTAGTATTTTATGGGGTTAGTTCCTCCTTGAAAGATGAAGCTTGTTAAATGTCTGGTTGTTGTGGGTGCTCAGTTAAACAGGGGCAATATCTCTATGTGAGAGAGGTGTCTCACTAAAATAAGGAATGGGTATTCCTTGGTTACTTAGTACTAGTCTAAATTCAAGATCTTGTTATTATATTACTATAGTCCATTTTCTAGGGTATAATGAGTTTTATCCCCCAAGAGGATTTTCCACATATATCATGTGTTATGTGCTTGATCTTGTTATATCTTCTTTGTTCATTGCAATGGTTAATGTTTATACATCATGATTGTATGTGTTGAATTTTTAAGAGTTTTTAATTAAACTAAATTATCTTGCATCACTGATTCATTGTCCCCCCTCTTAGTGATTGTACCTCTAATAATATCCTGATTTTTTGCTAATCAAACTTACTTGATTATCCATGGATATTTATAACAACAAATTTGATTTGATTATTTTAACTAATATTTGATATATATATATATATATATATATATATATATGGGATAGTTGAATATTACTTAGGTTACATCATTACACTGATATGAGTTAGCTTTAATGTATATGTTTGCATTATTATCATGATGATTTGTTATTTCAGCTACATTTTATGATGTATGTATATCATGATGTTACAATCTAACTACCTACTTATTATGAGGTTGATATAGGAGAAGTCATCCCTCAAAGCATGAGGAATGGAGAGCATCATTGAATAGGTTGACATAGATGGATTTGATGAGAGATGATAGATAAATTAGTTAAAACCTTACACATACCACATTAACTATCACATGTTAGATGCATAATGGAATGGTTAGTATAGTGTGTTTATTGTTGCTTACATTAGATAGTTATTTGTTCATGATTTTCTAGCATAACTTAATGGTTTTATGGAACTCATTTTGCATTATTTGTGTGTGTGACAATTAAATGTTATTATAAATGTGATTTTCATAATTAAATTAAATTCAAGTGTATTGATTTGTGAATTTATCATTCAATTCTTATGACATTGATGTGCTAATTTAATTAGTGAAGTTATAATTTACTATAAAGAAAACAAAATATGATAATTAATATCAGGAGGGAAAACAAGAAAAAGAGAAAAAATCAAAAATAAACAATAATAAATAAAGAGAAATAGAAGTTTTAAAATTAGGAAAAAAAACAAAAAAATATTAATAAAATAATTAAAAAATAAAGAAAAATAAAAAATAAAAGGGAAAAAATTTAAAACAAACTACGCCCCTTTTCATGAGGATAATAAGAAACATTTTAGGGAGGATAAAAAAAGGGTGCAACATACAAAAAAGAGGTATTTTTGGAAGGAGGCAGAAGAAATAGAAATTGGAGCAGAAGGAAATTGGGAAGCTTGACAAAATTGCTTTCAAACACAGAAATTAGGTAGGTGATACCCTAAAATTATGTTATGATATTCTTAAAATTGGATATATATAACTAATTATAGGTATATAGTAATAGATTTATATGAAACATACAGTGATTTGAAAACATAAGCATATAATATGATAGGTCAATGTATTAATCCATATATAGTTTAGTATGCATTATTATTATAGTTTGTTATTATGACTTAGTATTCTTATGTATATTGATGAACTCTGAATCTAAACTCATTATGTATATTCTTATCTAAAATTGATAGAACTAATATATATTAATTATAGTTCATTGTTTCCTTCTTCTGCTTGGTATTTATATCATTTATATGACTTAGTTCACTATATATATACATAACATGATCTGACTTATCTGTCATTGTATTATAGATCAACCGAGAAAAATATTTAATCTGTATGAATACTTCTAGTTGTGTACCAATGTAGGATCCATCGTAGAGGGAATATAATCATTATCTTTGAACTTGTTTACTATCCATCTCATAGTATTTTTAGATGTAAATGATATGAGGTCGATACAGGTTATGTTATTCTAGTTGGGTGATTTGTACTATTTGTAAATAAATGTGCATGAAGATATATACACTCAATAGTGAATATATATGGTGTGATTGGGTAATGGCACATCTGGTAATTAAAAATAGCACCCTGATTTTATATAAAACAATGACTAGTAAGACACTATAAAACACTATGCAGTGACTAGTGCGTGAAAACTTGTATTAATGTCACATCAAATCAAACTATTTACACAGTGATTCAAGTCAAGTTAAGTTTTAGATATTTGTGGAAATTTTAGTGATTAGGTAGGTGTATTCTTATAGTTCATAGTTATATATGTCATATAATTTTCTAATAGAATGATGAACCATTTTAGAGATATGATAAACTTATATGAGTGTGCCTAGCATAACTGCAAAGTTAGATAAGTTGTTCATTCATTGTATAGAGTGATTTGATTGTCTATCATTATGGTTATATATTATGTCATAATTATTATAGTTATTATAACATAGCTAAAATATGGTTTGACTAAAATAATTGACATATATATAACCAATTTAGTTAAATCATGGTGCTACAGTTATAATCGAGAGTTGAGCTGCTAATAGGAACTATGAAAACCATGTGAATATGACTATCTGTTTATAAGATCCTTAATCAATATGTTCTACCTTTTATTGATAAAAATAATTAACAAATTATAAATATAATTGGTAAATATAAAGATGATTCGATGCCTTAAGATGTCTACTAGAGAGTATATATATTGTATCTAAACTTACTAATAAGAAGATCATTATCGTATTAATGTATCTATCATACATAAACTGGTATAACAAATATATATTAGGGTACATTAAGAGAACAAGATCATATTAGTTATTTTAATCAAAAAAGAGATGTTATTTATGATATATGATCTAAAACATAGTCTATAATATTATGCATATTACATTCTTTGATTTGTGCCTATAGTTTAAACCATTCTATAGTGATATATACTACGCTATAATTATAGTGTATCTTTATGAATGGGTTATTTACCTGATTGTATGCTTATATAAACATAATTTATGTAAAATATTTAATGAAAATGATCTTATCTATCCTACCTATTTAATTGAAAATGGATATTCATATTAAAGCTATTATTTTTCATGAATATGATTACTTATTCCTTAATATTACGAAAATATTTTTATGTTTAGTAATAGCTTGTCAATAAAGTTATATTGACCAAGTAATTGACTAAGAACCATAAAACACTTTTCCCATATTTAAACCATATCCATATATATTGAGGAAATATATTTGTTTGAATATTTAGGAGTTATTATAATAGTAAATGTATATGGATGTATTGGGTTGTATACATCTAAGTTGTTGACAAATATAAAAAAAGTGGTCATGGGACTCCGAGAGTTGAAAAATTGTGTCAACATAAATATAAACTTCTAACCATCATAAGGTCATGTTCATACAAAACATAATTAAGTTTATGAGACTTTTAATTCTTGAAAGATAACTAGTTATTTGAACAAAAGTTTATGTTTTCATTGATTTATAACTACTTTATTTGACTGGTTGTGGTATTTAACTAGTTTTTCTTAAGAACACTAGACTATGATAATATGGGTTATCATAGGGTGCATTATATTTAGAAACTACATATAGTAATTAGAAATTGTAGTTAGTTATATATTTTACCTAGGTGGTATAAATGGTAGTTATCATTTATGTTATTTATGTGATAAATAACATTGTGAGATTCATTCATATGTTTGATAGAATAAATTTGTATATTTTATTATTATCCTATGCTTAGCATGTATGTGATATGATTGCTAGTAGGATGTAATCTATATCAATCTATTATTTATATTATGTTAACCAAATCTCAAGTTGTTGACACTGAGTAAGTCATGAGATGGACTTCACTAGCTTATTATTATCACAATATCAGATGAAAGTAATATGATCAAGTGGTGTGTATCAATTTGACTGATCCATAGATCATTTATTATTTAAAAACTTTGGCCAAAGTAATGTTTAGTGAGACATTGTTATTTTATTAGTATGATTTACATGTTTGTGTGATATCTTGAATAGAACAGGTTTTTATAATACACCGCATGTTTAGTTTTAGAAATCATACAATGCACAGGTAATAGCTTATCTCTTTGGATTCCTGTGCCATCACTATCTACTCATCTATGAAGGGAGAAACATTTATTGATGGGATTTGTGAAAGGGATTGTTGGTCCGTGGTTGGTGTGGAAAAGCACTCAGATGATGCTCTCCCTCCCCATAGTAGTACTACTTTTGAGACAACACTTGAGATTGCCACAGATACTAGAGTTAGGAGAATTATTCTCTAGGGAGCCATGCATCTTATATATGTACATTGTATTGTATTGTATTTATTATTTAAAAATTATCATAATGAGTTGTAATTAATTATTTATTGTACATTGACAGCCATGGTTGTAGGCATATATCAGTGATGGTTGATTAATTATAATTACATTATATATTCATATTATGATGTGTTTTTCATGATGATAATGATCAGTGATATACGATGTAGTATATTTCATTTATAGTTATCATAATTAGTGTATTTTATATGATCTCTAACTAGATTCTTATGGTGTAACCTATTTAAAATATATGTGTTTAAATTTTTAAAAATCACGTATTTTTATGTAGATCCCAGTGGAGATGTTACAAATCTCATATGATTACATTGTGCTACTATGTTTTTATGACATGATTATTAATGTTTTTTAAGAATGTAAGTTTGAATAAGTACTATTTGGTAAAACTATATATAGACTAACCCTCATGTCTTTCAAATGTTAACTAGTTATCTTTATGATATTCGATAACATCCTTATATGGCTTAATGCCTTAATATAAATAGATAACAAAAGACATTCGATAATCGATATAACATAGTAATAATATAATCATTACATTATTATAATAACCATCATGTTTTGATACAATATTTATTGATTTACCATTTTGTATTAAAATAATATTATTGATTCTATATTATTCATTTATCCTTAAGTCATAATAATCATTTACCTATACTAAGTTAGTAACAAATAAAATGATTGTAATGTAATGTGTTATAATTAGAAATTTTAATGGATTTTTATAATTAGGGAATTAAATGAATAAAACAAATAATTAAAACATGTTTGGGCCAAATTAGAAAGAAAGTATATTTAAAAATGGTGAAAAAACATCAAAAAAGGAGAAAGGCAAACTTTAAATAAAAAAATGTATTCATGTAATGGAAAAAAGAAAGGAAGTTGGGTCGATGTAGGAGGATAAGAAGAGAAGAGGAGTAAAATTTGGTGGAGGAGAATAATATAAATTAGAGAAGGAAGAGCGTAGTAAGAAGAGGAGGAGAATAAGAAAGCAAAGAGGAGAAAAGGGAGCCAAGTGAAGGAATTCAGGATCAGACATTTTTTCAAGGTAGGTGAAGTTATAAGATTTTGTATGGAATATGGAAAAAAAAAAGCTAAGTGTATTAAATTGAAGTGATACATAGGAATGTGTGTGAAATTTTATAGTAATCTGTGTATATGTTCATCCTTTAAAAACATTGAAGAAGTATTTGTATGAATCGTGTGTATTTTCAAATCAATCCATGAGATTATACAAGCCTAAATCTATGTGTGTAATGTTTGTCAAAACATCAATCTAAGTATGATATTATTCATACATATAAAACTATGTAAATATAGAAAAGCATATATAATTTGTATAGTGGACTGTATAGGTATGAACAATGATGTATATGTATATAAAAACATCTTAAATAGTGATATATGTAGTTTGTTTTTAACATCTATAAATAACGACATACATATATGAATGAAATCATAATAATTATTAATCAATCTATGGAAATATATATAATTATGTATATATAGCATGTATAGTGATTTTTATATATCTTATATAAATATAGATACAAATATATATAGCGATCTATATATATGTGGTATTATATGTATTCAATACCAATACCAATCTGTAGAATTCAAATGATTAGGGGGAAAATATTTTTAAAATATTCATAAACTCTAACTCGCAAACAATAATGAATAAACATTTGGACTTATGTCACTAGGACATTTAACTGAAGCTACATATAGTTATATACACACACAAGCTTGGCATGCAAGGAAACATCACGGTTAACAATTACATTCCATTGTTTTTCCTGCATGGATTCACTTGTAACTGCAACACCAGCACCCCATAAAGAGAATAGTCTCCCCATTTTATTGGTGACAAATGATGATGGAATTTATGCCCCAAGATTAAGAGCTCTAGTTTCCCTCCTCATTAAAAGCAATTGTTACATTGTCTATGTTTGCACCCTTGATTCATAAAAATCAGATATTGGTTACTTTGTTACTAACAAGGCAATATTTATATTTATCACGTTCTAATAAATGGAGAAATTGCCTTTAAATTATCTATAACTCCATATAATTGTGTTTCTTTAGGTCTATCTAGAGCATTATTCTCATGGTCAAAGCATGCTTTGGTTCTCAATGGAATAAACAAGAGAACTGACTATGGATATCATATGTAAGTGATGCATCTTTGTTGATTGGAAAGCATTATATTTACATTAAATGAAATTGTGATGCATAATTTCTAAATGCTTATATTACACTTAAAAACACTCATCATGAACTTACATGTGTATTCAATTGTACTCTAACTACTAACCTAGACTTCCCCTTAAAATGATCACTTGACAATTATGTTGACATCAATGTTACTTAAATTTAATATAGATATAGTAAAATTTACTTCATTGACTTTTATTGAATGTGTGATATTTAATAATTGAGTGTTATATTATAGAAACATTCCCTACATAGTATTCTTGACCATACATAGATATACATCTTTACCAACTCACTCAGATAAATACCTCCCTCACATAATCTAGGGAGGTTCTCATTTACATATGTAGCATATATTAGTGCATTGGGATGTGTGCCTATATTTATAGTTTTGTTAATTTTTAAAATTAATTCATATATTCTTGAGGTATAGGACACTATGAATATATGCATACAATCTCCTAGAAGTACAACTTGTATAAATAAAAGATTATGTTTCATATGATTTTGGTTATGAGGTGTTTGATCTCTAAAAATTTTATGATTGGTTGTTTGTATTGATGAATGTGTACATAGAAATAATCTACATAAAAATAATGTACTATGATATGTTGTTTGTCATAGAATGTACTACATTTGAATTAACTTACAGAAATTAGAAACATGCAATCTAATTATATATATTGTAAATTGTATTTGTTATGTTTGTTATTTAGGTGATAAATAATATAGTGAAGATTCATTCATACATTTGACAGACTAAATTTATGCATTTTAATTATTCCTATTTTTAGCATGTTTTATTCTTTCTAGTAGGAAGTAATATGTAAGAATTTATTGGTTATATTCATGTTAACCAAATCTCCTATTAATGGTATAAAGTAGCCAGATGGACTTCACTATCTTACTAACATCATCAATGCCAGATGAAGGTAATCTGATCAAGTGATGTGTATAAATTTGATTGATCTTAGAGATTAATAACTATTGAAAACTTTGGCCAAAGTAATGTTTAGTTAGACATTATCATTTCATAAGTATGATTTGCATGTTTATATGATGTCATGTTAGAATGTATTTCTTTATGGTACACATCATGTTCTTAGAAATTATATAGCACACGGGTACTAGCTTGTCTATCTGGACTCCCACACCATTACTATATACTCATCCATGAAAGGAGTGCCATTCCCTGATGGGGGATTATGTGGAAGATAGATGGTTTGTGGTTAGTGTGAAAAAATGCTTGAATGATGCTATCTCCCTCCCTACAATAGTACTTATTTGGATACTACACTTGAGATTGCCATAGACACTAGAGTTTGAGAAACTCATGCTCCATGGAGCCTTGTATCTTATGTCGTATTTATTATTGAAACATTATCCCTGATGAGATGTAATTATTTATTCATTTTATATTGACATTAGTGGCTATATGATTGTACCAACTGTGATTGGAAATTTGTAATTACTTTATATATTCATTTATGTTTTGATTCATCTGATGATGATGATCAGTGACAGATAGATGTTACATGTGTATTTTACAAGTTAACATACTTAGAGTGTTTTATCTGGTTCACTAATAAGATTATCATGGTTAAATTTAAAGAAAGAATACATTGATTAAATTTTAAAAAACATGTTATATAATTCAATCCCAATGGATATGTTACATTCGAGCATATCAAAATAAGCTCAAGGGCCAATATCATTAAAAAATCCAGTCCTGAAAATTCCAAGTCGATGACCAAAGCCCTCAAATCGAATCAAAATAAAACCAATGCAAATTAGGATAAAAGGGAAAATTCAAATCAAAATATCTTGGGCCTTACATCATTGTCAAAAAATTTAGTTCAAGAGCCTACAAGTTGGCTACCTTTGATGATGATAAGCTTGATGAGCCTATGAATATCATGCATTTGAAATGTTTTTTAATATTTGAAAGGCTCTATAATCTCCATATATGAGTCCCCACTCTTGGGGGCATATCCATTACCATTATACTTATCCCCCTCATTCCATTCCATTCTATCATTCTTCATATGACCTCAATCTTAATAATGGGTGTATCTTATATGCTTAGGCAAAATAAGGAGACATGGATTTCAAGTTAGGGAAAAATCATTATTAATTGTATGAGGGGAATATCTATTAAGGAGTCTTCTAGATTATCTAACTCCACTCTCTAAGTTATAATAATCACGTGATTTACCCATCCCATCTTGGATATACTCATATCCCAATCACATCCTCCTTGATGATTATTTCTCCTATTAGCCTCAATTGTATCCCAACTTGTCCATCCATATACATTCCTAAGAAATTATCCATAACAACCCACTAATCTTATCATTATTAAAGGTTCATATAATATTCTTAATCCATGATCCATCATGCACTCTATAATTGAATCATGATTGTTCACTCTAAACCCTCAATATGATTATTTATGCTTGGTTTGGATCCTTGTCTCAAATAAAAACATTTTTAGGCAATGTTAACCCCATGTATATATTTCACAATGTCCCTAAGATTTATTTCCCTTAGGACCCTTTTGTATATCTTATTATTAATGTTGTCAATCAGACTCGCACCCTTGTGAAGGTATTTTCAAGCCTTTACAGTCTACTAAAACATAAAAACAATCCTAGGTTGTGGATAACCTAATCAGTGGATTGAATCTCTAAATTATAAGGGTTAGCTCCCTTTGGTGTATCAATTAAGATCTATACTCCATGCTAAAATCTGATAGGGAAAAGGGAATAAAGAAACATGAAGGAAAATCCAACCTAATGATGGTGATACACCTAAATTTTGATTGAACCACTCAATTTGAGCTTCTAAAAACACTGATCAAACAATAAAAATACAAAAAAAAAAAACTCAAAATGACCCCTATGCAATAATATTTCATGAAAAGGTTATGTCTTGTGATCAAAGCTTGAGGGAAATGATGGAATAAACCTAATTCAAGGCACTAACCACCCACTTATATCTATTGTAACTTTATCCAAAATATATTAAACATAGAACATAACTTGCATAATCTAATCAGCTAATAACTAGGTAAGAATCAGGGCTTGACAAAGAAGAAAATTCTATCACATATGCAAATCATTGACATAAATACACTATACTAGCACCTTAGAGTCTAAAAATTATCCTTCTATTAATTTGAAAAGATTATACAGCACAAATTTTAGGTAGAGAGGTCTTGCCAAAAGAGGATACAAATCAAGGCTGAAAAGCCAAATTATATAGAAAAAGATACAACAGCCAAGAGATTGGTGCTAAAAATAGAAGAGGAGGTCAACTCTTACATTAACCAAGTCCAACTTGTGTTATCACAGCCTTCGAATAATATTCTTTTTGTCTTCTATCTTGCATGAAAAGCTCTTTGGCATTGAAAATGATGGAGAGCCCAAGTTTGAGTCAAAACTTTCATCATGCATAATGCTATGTCAATCTCCAAATATAGAAATCCTCTTGAACTACCTAAAATAAGAGAAAAATATCCTTTGCATGAAATCAATTCCAAAACTAAATTTAGAACTCCACTTGAACTGTTAGAAATGTTGAAAGCCTTCAACAAGATAAACAAGAGCACATGCATGAAATTCCATGTTGGCGTAGAAGGGATGAGGTGGACCCAATTTTGACAAGTCAAAATCTTGCATGGAAAGCCATGCCACAACTTCAAAGGAATATGCCTCTTGATTGATATTAAAGTTGAGTTAGATTATTGAATGTAATGATGACTAGGAGATAAGCATGACTTCAACAAATAGTCAATTGAAGCTTAGACTAATCAACCATAGATAGCCTTTGTTTGCATAGAAGAGGACCTTGATGAGTGAGAGGTGCATTCATATTGAACTCTTTGTCCTCGTATGGTAATTTATCAATCTATTTATTTTAGGCTCTTTAATTTTATGCATGTATTTCTCCAGTATTTATTTATCTATGGCTATTTGTTTTGTCTACTTCTTTCAGCCTTAATTTTTGTCTCGAGCTTTTAATTTAGGTCCATTTCCTTTTGTTCATTTCTTCAATGTTCTTCTTCTTTCATTTCCTTCAGAGTTATTTATGTCCATTTAATTTGGAAAAAAAATTCAAAGGAATTCAATATCTTTAGTATCTTCCTCTTAGACGATTCCTTTAGAGAAAATGTCTGAAGGAATTAGGTCTTCGGGCTTTTGTCAATGTCATGTTCATTTCCTTTGGATAAAAGTCTAAAGGAATTAGTTCTATTTCTTTCTCTTGGAGCCTTTTTTATGAACCTTTCCTTCAATGTTTTCTCAAGAATGTGTAATGGACCCTTGAATAAAAGAAAATTACCTTCATCTTTTATTCAATGTGCCCTTTAGACTTTTCTTCAATGTTCTACTTAGCCTTTTATTTCCTTTGGAACTTTTCAAATTATTCATTTCCTTTGGATAAAAAGTCCAAAGGAATTGTTTCCTCATAACCTTTCCAAATTTCCCTTTGGGATTTTTGATAAAGACTTTTTCAAAGGGAAAGAGACCCTTTTGGCTTTCTGTATGTCCCTTCATACTTTTTGCAAGTGTCCCCTCAAACTTTTCTAATGCCTTTTTTCAAAGGGAAGATACCCTTCAAAAATTTACAAAAAGGCTTTCAAAAAGATAAAGTGCCTCTTAGAATTTTACCGAGTGACTTTCTCGAATGGAAAGTGACCCCTTGACATTTTGAAATAGCCCTTCGGGATTTTTGAATGAACCCTTCGGAAATTTTTAGGATTCCTTTGTCTTTGAAAATACCTTTTTTCTGAAAGGCAGATACCCTTCAAAAATTTTAAAAGTATCCATTCAGAAAAATGGAAAGGTCCTTCAAAAATTTGCAAATCAAACTTTTTCCAAAGGGATTCTACCCTTCAAAAAAATTTAAATTGAACCTTTTCTAAATAGATGTAACCCTTTGAATTTATTCAAAGTTTCCCTTCGGATTTCTTCAAAGTGTACATTTTCCTTGGAAAGAACCCTTCGGCATTGTTGGAATGGTCCACTTTCCCTTTGGCTTTTTGTAAAGGAATTTTTAGAAAAAATGACAAGCCCCTTTGCCTTTATAAAATGTGCCCTTCAGACTTTTTGTCAAGTCCTTTCAGGATTTTTGTTTTGTTCCACTAGTCCTTTCAAAAATGCTTTTCCCAAAGGGCATATACCCTTCGGCTTTCTTGCAAGTGTCTCTTTCTCACAGACAAATTGAAAAGGTCCATTCTTTCAAAAAAAATGTCAAGGTCCTCTTACCCTTTGGTAAAATTGAAATGGTCCTTCAGGATTATGAACAAGCCCTTTCAAAAAATGTTTGAACCCTTACTTTTGAAGATGCCCTTCGGGCTTTCTGAAAATGCCCTTAAAAATTTCTGCTTGGATAATCTTCTCGAAAGAAAGTGACTATTGGACTTGTTGAAAAGGGCTTTCAAAACTGTTTGAAAAGACCCTAAAACCAAAAGAACTCTTCATAACTTATGAAATAGAACCATTTCTCAAGAAAAGAACCTTTTGGGGAAATTGTTTCTGAAGTCCTCCTTCCATGAAAGTTGAACTGGTCAAAGAAACACAAATACCTTCTTGTAAAGAACAAGATGAGTGAAAGAAAAGTCCCTATATCACCTAAACAACCTCAAGACCTGTTAACCATGGATTCTTCAAACACTTTTCAAGACCATTTACTAACTCACAAGACAAAATGGCATGGTATGCAAAATTTTGAATAATAAGGGTGGTAATTTGACCTGTGGGGTCAAAATTGTCAACATTTTGGTGACTCAATTGGGAAGCATGCCTCCTATGCTTGATAACTAGACCATATACATGACATTTTAACTCATAAAATAATGGCAAATCTATTTCATGACTGCAAGTACAATCTTTTATTTGAAATAAAACAACCTTCATCCTCCAAAAAAAGAAAGAAAACACACAAAGTAGGGAAACCTAACTAAACAAATAAAATGTGTAAACAAACACTTATTTGGGAAAAAATAGAATTAAACTAATGTGTTTGAATAACACTTGGAGGAAATCAAAACAAACTATGTACAAGGAGTTTTTCTCTTCAATAGTAATGTTTCAAATGTATCTCATTTACTGGGATTAGAAGCTTGTCACCATCTATCTTTGTAAGTTAGAAGGCATTGTGGGATTTACAACTAGAGATTGTGTATGGGCCACTCCAAAGGGAATCAAACTTTGTGTGCCTTCCTAGTTTAGATCTATCCTCATCCCACCTAAGGACCAAATCTCTTTCTTTGAAACTTCATGAAGAAGCTCCTTTATCAAAAGCTCTCTTCACTTGTGCTTTATGAATCTCCATGGCTAGCATAGACTAATTTCTCATCTCTTCTAGCTCCATAAGCTTAGCATACCTAATCTCCATAGGCTCATTCTCTAATATCTCAAGTTGATGCATTAGTTCTAAAGCAGGAAACTCAAGAGAAATGGGTAATCTTGCTTCTTTACCATAGACCAGCTTGTATGGAGAGTTGGCTATTGATATTTTGTAGGTGAGCCTATTAACCCATAGTTCTGACTTCAACTTGAGATTCCATGACCTCTGATTGTCTTCAATAATTCTTCTTATGATCCTCAATAGGTTCTTATTCATAGATTCAGTAAGGCCATTGCCTTGTGGATAATAGTTTGATAAAGTGCTAAGATAAATTCCATGTTGGATAGCCCATTGACTGATCTTAGATCCCATAAAATAAATTCCATTATCAAAAATAATAGTTGAAGGAACTCTAAATCTAGTAAGCAAACCTTCATAGAAATCTAGAACATTGATTTTGTTTGCTTCTTTCAATGCTACTGCTTATATCCAATGTGTAAAGTAATCTACAGCAATGAGAATTTATTTATCTCCTAAACTTGAAGGAGGATTTATGAGACCAATAAAGTCTAATCCCCATTGGACAAAGGGTTGATCTACTGTAATTGGTTGAAGAGGTAAGTTTGCAAGCTTCACTTGTCCTATGAACATAGAACATTATTTGCACTTTCTAACCCATGCATGGCAATCACCAAATATTTTAGGCCAATAGTACCCACCTCTCTTGATATTAAGGGTTGTAGTTCTTTTGGAAAAAATCCTCCACCATGTCCACCATGGAATTCTTCAATCAATCTCTAAGTTTGGCTTGGTTGTATACATCTTAGCAACATGCCATTGATATCTTTCTTGAATAAAACACCATCAATAAGCAAAAATGGAAGTGACTGGAACCTAAAATATCTTTTTTTTTAAAGGACTTAGATGAGAGGGATAAATACCATCTTGTAAATAGCTTACCAAGTCATGAAACCATCTAAAAGGTAAGGTAAGACCAGTTGCAACCTCTTCATCATTTGACATTAAAATAACATCATTAGTCTCTTGCAAGTCTTGAGCTAGATGCTCACAAAGTCATTTACCTCTAATCAATTTTGTCACCTTAATTTCCACATCATACTCCATTACCTTGGTTATCCAACTATCTCTCTTCTCATTTATATCTCTATTCAAAAGGAACTCCTTGATGCTTGGATGAGGAACCATTAGGTGTATCGTATTGTTAAACAATAGGTATCTAAACTTTTTAAGAGATCTTAAAACTAAAATTATATGTTTTTCAACAAAAGAGTACCTTTTTCATATTCTTCCAAGCCTTGACTAAAAAAAACTATTGGCTACTCCAAAGCTTCATGATTTTATTACATAATAATGTCTGAAATGGTGTCTATGTTAGCATATATATAAAAAATGAATTATTTTGTGAAATCTAGATTTATAAGTGTAGGAGCACTAGATATGGCCTTCTTAATATCTTCAAAAAAATTAACTCCTTCTTTGGACCAGCTAAAGCTCTGATTTTTCTTTAGCATAGCTGTAAGTAGCTTAGTTAAAATGGCAAAATCTGAAATATATCTCTTTATGAAGTTGATTTTCTCAAAGAAGCTTTGCATAGCTTTTTTGTGTTTAGATAATGAGAGTACAAGAATGGAGTCTACCCTTTAAAAATCTATGCTTAAACCAAAATTTGGAACCACATGGATAAGGAGCTTACCTTCATGAATTGAGAAGACACACTTTTTGGGATTTAAAGATACCCCAAATTGCCTACACCTTTTGAAAACTTGCTTGAAATGAACCATGTGATCACTTGAATTCTTTAAAAATGTTATTATATTATCCAAATAAACAAGTACAAACTTATTAATAAGGCCTCAGAATTCCATATCCATGGCTCTTTGAAAGGTTGCTCTAGCATTAGAAAAATTGAATGGCATCTTTTTGTATGCAAACATCCCCCACTTGGTTGTGAAGGTCATCTTAAATTGGTCCTCTTATTTGACCAAAATCTGATTATAGCCACTATATCCATCCAACAAAGAAAATCTTTCTGACCCTGTAACTAGCTATAAAATGTGTTCCATTGATGGCAATGGATAGTGATATTTAAGTGAAACCCTATTCAAATCATGGAAATCAACACACAATCTAATCTCACCATTCTTCCATACCAAAACAAGATTTGCCACCCAATTTGAGTGCTTGATCATAAATATAATAGCTAACTCTATGAACTTGTGAAGCTCAACTCTCATCAAAGGCTCAAGCTTTGGATTGATGGGCCTTTATCTTTGTCTCACTGGTTTAGTTTTGGCCTCTAACTCAATGGTGGGTTGAGCTAAAATTGGGTCAAATCCCTTGAGGTCACTATATTACCATACAAATATATCAGTAAAACTTGTGCATGACTCAATAAAGCTTATTTTTGTGGAGTGTATACCTTACCCAACTTTAAAATCTTACCAAATGCAATTTCTACACTGGCATAGTTCTCTTCTTTTATTGACAAGGATGAATTATCTTTCCTTAACTCATCATCACCACTAAAAGTATTCTCAAGTGTGACCAATCCCTTGGGCAGCTTATTTTTTTTAGTTACACAATCTAATCACCATATGCTACAAATACTTTGCTTTTTTTCTTAAAGAAAACTCAGCCTGTTCTTACAATAATCTCATAATTTGACTATCATCTTCGAACACTTACCAATTTTCATGATTATTTGGAACATAAGGCTTTACAACCACCTTTATATGTGACTAAATTTTTTTACTTTTTACATCAATTGAGATACTAAATTATGCCCCAACAGTAGCCAACCTATCATCATGTTTATCCTCACCTCTTGGTATTTTCTAAATGCTAAAAGCTTGGAAATATTCAAGTAAGTCCCATATTATATGCTTTTAATACTTAAGCAAAAAAAAATTACATATATTCAAACCTCTTACTTGGTGAACTATAAGTTCACTATCACCAAAAACTTGTAAGGTGTTGACTTTCATCTTCCTAACCCACTACAAACTGTGAACTAGTGTTTCATACTCAACAACATTGTATGCACAACCAAACTGTTAGGGTGTGGAGCTAAAAGCTACACCTTAAGGCAAACAGGAGGGTTTTCAGCATATGCAGTCGCCAGCATCGATAGGCCACACCGACGATGGTCAGGAGATGCAAAAGGGAAACCAACATCGACAGAAGATCGGTCGGCGTCGGTCACCTCCAGGAAGGCAGGGATCGACATCGATCGCCTGTGGCGGTCTAAACTGCTGTTGACGAATAGTTAGTTAAGTGAACGTGGAGTTTGCATGTTAAGGGCTTGTTCGAAGCCTTGAGCGGCAAGTCTAATTTGTGTATGTATGAGATCTATATAATAGACTCATGGGCTGTATTGTTAAGTGGAGAATTTGGAGAAGAGCTATGTGAAGCTTGGAGAGTTCTTCCCATGGTGGAATCAAGTAGGATTCCCCATGTGTGTTTAAGTAAGATCAGGTTTGATATGCAGGGATGTGTGTATGCGAGGGTCAGACAGAGATCAGCAGTTGGCCAGGGTCCAAGGTGACAGCAATACATCAGCAGGATCATGGAGAGATCTACTTGGAGTACGATTGTGTACTCGATTGTACAAATGTGCAATGAGGTGAACAACAGCGTGTGTTAGCTGTGTGTTGTGACCTATGAGAGAAGATTACTCTGGAGGGAAGTTTACTGTAAGCCCACGAAGTGGAAGAAAGAGTCCCACCTCTTTGTTGTAGATTCCTTTGTAATGAGTTGAATATAATTATATATTGCCTCTCATATTCTGTGTGTTTTCTCATTGATAGTTATTTGTTCTTCTGGTATTTCCACATGTTTAATTGCTTATACAATGGTAATCATGGGTTCTCTTAAATTTGACAAGTTGTGTCAGAGCTTTGGGGTGTTTCGGTCCTATCAATTGGTATCAGAGTGAGGTTGGACATCCTCAGAGCGAGTTTGACTAATAGATGTCCCAGATCTGTTAAATGTTTATTGATTACAGGTTACTCACAGGGGTTGTTGTTTGAGTGGGAGTATAGCAAGGCAGAAGATGGTACGATGAGAATAAAGAAAATCAGGCACAGGTTTAACACCACAAGGAGTGTGGTGGGTTATCTTCAGGTGGGAGCTTGAAGAGGAATACAAGCTAGGATACAGATTGGACAAAGTACTGGTTTTGGGTACAGGTGCAGCTCTTTATCTCCAAGTGGGAGATTGTTAGGGTGTGGAGCTAAAAGCTACACCTTAAGGCAAATAAGAGGGTTTCCAGCGTATGCAGTCACCGGCATCGGTAGGCCACACCGACGACGGTCAGGGGACGCAGAAGGGAAACTGACATCGGCAGAAGATCGGCCGGCGTCGGTCACCTCCAGGAAGGCAGGGACCGATGTCAGTCGCTTATGGCAGTCTGAACTACTGTTGACAAACAGTTAGTTAAGTGAACGTGGAGTTTGCATGTTAAGGGCTTGTTCGAAGCCTTGAGCGGCAAGTCTAATTTGTGTATGCATGAGATCTATATAATAGACTCATGGGCTGTATTGTTAAGTGGAGAATTTGGAGAAGAGCTATGTGAAGCTTGGAGAGTTCTTCCCATGGTGGAATCAAGTAGGATTCCCCATGTGTGTTTAAGTAAGATCAGGTTTGATATGCAAGGATGTGTGTATGCGAGGGTCAGATAGAGATCGGCGGTTGGCCAGGGTCCAAGGTGATAGCAATACATCAGCAGGATCATGGAGAGATCTACTTGGAGTACGGTTGTGTACTTGATTGTACAGATGTGCAATGAGGTGAACAACAGCGTGTGTTAGCTGTGTGTTGTGACCTATGAGAGAAGATTACTCTAAAGGGAAGTTTACTGTAAGCCCACAAAGTGGAAGAAAGAGTCCCACCTCTTTGTTGTAGATTCCTTTGTAATGAGTTGAATATAATTGTATATTGCCTCTCATATTCTGTGTGTTTTCTCATTGATAGTTATTTGTTCTTCTGGTATTTCCACATGTTTAATTGCTTATACAATGGTAATCATGGGTTCTCTTATATCTGACAAGTTGTGTCAGAGCTTTGGGGTGTTTTGGTCCTATCACAAACTAAAATTTAATAGAAGAGAAATACATTTGCTTTGTTGGTTGACCAACATCATTCCATCCCCAATTCCATGATTATTCCTTGATCCATCAAATTACAATTGCCATAGACCTTCACTAGACTCAGCATCCTTAACCATGGCTGGAATTAGTGAATCATTCTCATGAAGGTAATACACACCAAGTCCTTCTTCTTCAATAAACTTATAAGGATCATGATCATGAAAAATGGAAGCCCACTCATCAAGAAACAAACTTGGAATTCCATCCAAAGGTGATCCATTTTCTACTCCACTAGTTTCTAGTACATCATCTGAGATGATACAGTTAGTGTTCACAACACTTGGCATATATGGCTCTATATATAAATGTGCAAAGGTTAAAAATGAATCATTACCTTGGTACTATACTTGGTTATAAATAACAAATAATTCCAACCAAATGAAAAATATCCCCCAATTTTTGAGGTGAAGTCCCTTGAAAGACACATAGCAAAATAAGGAGGTAAGTCTACCACAACAACATCTTATTGAATAGTAACATTGGAATAAGAATGTAATGTAAATTTCAGATATTTGATGATGCCTACCATCTTTTTTGGTGACCCATCCAATTACAATTCTCCCTTAGTCTTTGGCTCATAGACAAGGTTGAGCTTCTCTGCAATCTGTTTAGGCATGACTATATTACTACCTCCACTATCCACCATATAATTATGAACCAAGGTATTACCTACTATCAAAGAAAGGTAAAAAGGAAGAGTTTTTTCTATTTTATCTCAATTTTTTCAACTTTTTCCATCTTATTTACTTGTTTTACATGTTACTTAGTTGGTTGATTTGAATTAGTCAAGACAACACCTTCTTTCTCAACTGGTTTTGGAGACAATTTGAGAGCTGAAAGCTCTTGGATGAGCATATATTTTTATCTTGGAATGGAAAGAGAATCCCACATGCTAATTTTGATGTTATAATTCTTCATCTAATCCACTATAATGAAATGAGTTCCACCAACCTTTGATTGTACTTTCTGAAGTACTGGCTACTCACAAACTAGAGGTAGTTGATGAACTTTACTAACCTCTATATTTTTATTTTTTTTTAGTTTTGTGGGTAAAAAATTGTTCTTTTTTATTCTTAGAAACAATATTAGGAGTACTTGAAACATTTTTCACCTCTTGTAGTTCATCAATGGCTCTTCTTTTAGCTCTAGTTATAGTTACAACTTGACCACTTGAATTATTAGTTTCAACACCCTGAGTAAAAGCAACATGATCATCCACTTGACAATTTACATTAATGGCATCAGGCTACCCTTAAACTTGTTGAATCTCTCCTTGTGATGCCAAACCTATATCTTGGTAATGACATCTTTGAAAAGAAAACTCTTCTTGTGTCATTTGTGGCACAGTGATGTGTTATGATACCAAGGCTTGGTTTTGAGCATCATTGAGATTTGAGGACTACCAACCTGAATCATGCATCAAGTTGTTTTGAAGTAGGGTGGAAAAAATAGCCTTTGAAGTGGAAGGAGCATTAGGATCAAGGGTAGCAGATGGCTTAGCTGGGGTTATGGCTCTTTGTTTTTGATAAGGTGGTCTATTCTCTCTGAAACCTTGATAAGGAGGCATTTGATCTTTGAAGTGCTAATAGTTGGTTTTATTTTGTTGTTGATAGGACCTATTATCCTAAAATTATTACCTTTTGAGTTTCACTATTTCATTCCCAAAAGACTATAGCAATCTTTTCAACTCTCCTATCTCACTAGCTTGACTAGTAGGGGCTGCAATTTGAGCTTGGAGTAATAAAATAAGAGCTAAGGATGGAATTTGAGGAATTTAAGGGGCTGGTATATTATTCACTTCTGAGAATATATGCCTTGGAGGCCTTGGAGAAAGCTTACCAGCTTGTGTCAAACTATTTTTTGCCCTTATTGCAACCTCATAAGCATCTAGTAAGGTAGTACCACCCATTGACTATATCATCACACTAATGTCAGAATTAAGAGCTTTCAAATAGTACATAAATGCATATTCAATGGATGGCCTTATCAACACATGTATTCTAGTCCATGTCTTTTGGAATATGAGGTTAAAATTAGATGTGAACTCATGAGGAGCTCTATTTATGATGGTTAATTATTCAACTAAAGATAAGTGATCAGATTTGTCTTCAAATTGCTTGACTAAGGCTACACCCAATTTATCCCAAGTAGAAATGGAGTTTAGTGGGAGATTTCTATACCATTGCAATGTTTTTATTTTGAAGGAAGTAATAAGCAATCTGATAGCAACATTATTTTCAACAACATTATAGATTAAACAGATATTATCTACATCTTAGATATGCTCAATATGGGTTGTTTGATTTTCTCTTGAGAAGAATGGGATGCTCTTGAGGGAAAACACTGAAATGTTATCAAACCAGGCTAAATTTAGTGGGCTACCTCTATTTAATGGAACAAACACCTAGTTTATGATGGCCATTTGGGTAGTGGGATTTGTAGTGATTAGAATAGTAGGATAACCAGGAGATAAATATCACTTTTTGAGAATATGGTTTTGCCCTAATAAACCTTGATCTCTTATATGATATAAATTTAAAATGAATACCTTTACTTTTTGACCTTGTGGTACCCTTTAGCATAAATGAATTGCTTGGATGATATTATGAGATCTGCAATGAGATTTTGATGAGAATGAATATCTTCTTATACTACAAAACTTCTTCAGATAAGCAAAGAATTTATTTGAGGTCCCATTTAGTGTGCCAAAAATTATTGTCAATCAAACTCACACCCTTGTGAAGATAGTTTCAGGCCTTCACAATCTGTTGAAACATGAAAATGATCCTGGGCTATGGGTAACCTAATCAGTGGATTGAATCTCTAGATTGTAAGGGTCATCTCCCTTTGGTGTATCAATTAGGATCTCTACTCTACGCTAAAAACTACCATGGAAAAGAGAAAAAACAAACTTGAAGGGAAATCCTACCTAATGATGGTGATACACCTAAATTTTGATTGATCCACTCAATTTGAGCTTCTAAAAACACTTATCAGACAATAAAAAGACTGAACTTTTTAACTCCAAATGACCCCTATGCATCAGTATTTCATGAAAAGGTCCTATCTTATGATCAAAGCTTGAGGGAAATGATAGAATAGGTCTAATTCAAGTAACTAACTAGCCACTTATATCCACTATAACTTTAGCCAAAAGATATTAAACATAAAACGTAATCTACATAATTTGATCAGCTAGTAACTAGGTAAGAATCAAGACTTGACAAGGAAGAAAATTCTATCACATATGCAAATCATTGACATAAATACACTATATCAGAAACTTAGAGTTTGAAAACTATCCTTCTATCAATATGAAAAGGTTATATAGCACAAATTTTTGGCAGAGTATGGTCTTGCCAAAAGAGGATATAAATCAGCGTTGTAAAGCCAACTTATATAGAAAAAGATACAACAGCCAAGAGATTGGCACTAAAAATATAAGCAGAGGTCAACTCTTACATTAACCAAGTCCAACTTGTGATATCACAGCCTTCAAATAATATTCTTTTTGTCTTCTATCTTGCATGAAAATCTATTTGGCATTGAAAATGGAGAGCCCAAGTTTGAGTCAAAACTTTCATCATGCATAATGCTACACCAATCTCAAAATATATAACTCCTCTTGAACTGATTGAAACAAGAGAACAATCTCCTTTGCATGAAATCAATGCCAAAACTGAATTTACAACTCCGCTAAAACTGTTGGAAATGTTGAAAGCCTTCAACAAGATAAAAAAAAGCACATGTATGAAATTTCATGTTGGTGTAGAAGGGATGAGATGGACCTAATTTTGACAAGTCAAACTCTTACATGGAAATCCATGCCACAACTTCAAAAGAATATGCATCTTGATTTTTCTTGAAGTTGATTTGGATCATTGAATGTAATGATGACTAGGAGATAAGCATGACTTCAACAAATAGTTAATTGAAGCTTGGACCAATCAACTATAGATAGCCTTTATCTACATTGAAGAGGACCTTGATGAGTGAGAGGTGCATTCAATTGAACTCCTTGTCCTCATTATAGTAATTTCTTGGTCTAACACTTTTAGGTTCTTTTCTTCTATGCATGTATTTCTCTAGCATTTATTTATTTGTGGCTATTTGTTTTGTTTATTTCTTTTAGCCTTCATTTTTGTCCCAGGATTTTAAATTATGTCCATTTATTTTCATTCATTTCTTCAATTTTCTTCTTCTTTCATTTCCTTCAAATTTGTTTATGTCCATTTCCTTCAGATAAAAAGTCTAAAGGAATTCTTTGTCAGAATTTTCCTTGAACCTTTCCTTCAGGTAAAAAGTTTTGAAGAATTCTATGTCTTCGAGATCTTCCTCTCAAATAATTACTTCAGAGAAAATGTCTGAAGGAATTAAGTCTTCACGATTTTGTCAATGCCCTATTCACTTCCTTTGGACAAAAGTCTAAAGGAATTCATTCTATTTCTTTCTCTTAGAGCCCTTTTTATGAATCTTTCCTTCAATGTTTTCTCAAGAATGTGCAATGGACCCTCTGTTGAAAGAAAATGACCTTCAGGTTTTTGTTCAATGTGCCCTTCAAATTTTTCTTCAATGTTTTGCTCAACCTTTTATTTCCTTTGGAAGTTTTCAAATCAATCATTTCCTTTGGATAAAATTCTGAGGGAATTGTTTCCTTGGAACCTTTCCAAATTGCCCTTCGAGCTTTTTGACAAGGACTTTCCTGAAGGGAAAGAGACCCTTCAATCTTTTTGTATGTCCCTTCAAAAATTTTGCGAGTGTCCCCTCAGACTTTTCTAATGCCTTTTTTTAAAGGGTAGATACCCTTTGAAAATTTACAAAAAGCCTTTCGAAAAGATAAAGTGCCTCTCAAAATTTTGCCAAGTGACTTTCCCAAAGGGAAAGTGACCTCTTAGCATTTTGAAATAGCCCTTCGGGATTTTTGATTGAACCCTTTGGAAATTTTTAGGATCCCTTTGTCTTTTAAAATACCTTTTTTTGAAAGGCATATACCCTTCAAAAAATTCGAAAGTAGCCCTTTGGAAAAATGGAAAGGTCCTTTGGAAATTTGCAAAGTAAACTTTTTTTGAAGGGATTCTACCCTTCAAAAAAATTAAAATTGAACTTTTTATAAATGGATGTAACCCTTTAGATTTCTTCATACTGTCCCTTTGGATTTTTTCAAAGTGTACTTTTTCCTTGGTTTGACTTTTTGTAAAGGAATTTTTAGAAAAAATGACAAGCCCTTTGCCTTTATGAAATGTGTCCTTCAAACTTTTTGTAAATTATTTTTAGGATTTTTGTTTTGGTTCACTCATCCTTTCAAAAATGCCTTTTTCTCGAAGGGCATATACCCTTCAGTTTTCTTTCAAGTGTCCCTTTCTCGTAGATAAATTGAAAAGGTCAATTCTTTCAAAAAAAATGTCAAGGTCATCTTGCCCTTTGGAAAAATTGAAATGGTCCTTTGGGATTATGACCAAGTCCTTCAAAAAAAAGGTTTGAACCCTTACATTTGAAGATGCCCTTTGAGCATCTGAAAATGCCCTTCTGAATTTTTGCTTGGACAATCCTCTTGAAAGAAAGTGACTATTGGACTTGTTGAAAAGGGCTTTTGGAACTATTTGAAAGACCTTGAAACCAAAATAAATCTTTGAAACTTATGAAATAGGACCATTTCTCAATAAAATAACCTTTCAGGTAAATTGTTTTTGAAGTCCTCCTTCCATGAAAGCTCAAAGTATCTTCTGCTTGTCTTCTTTTGAACTGCTTAGAGAAACATAAATACCTTCCTATAAAGAATAAGATGAGTGGAAGAAAAGTCCCTAAATCACCTAAAAAATCTCAAGACCTATTAACCATGCATTCTTCAAAGACTTTCTAAGACCAGTTACTGACTCACAAGACAAAATGGCATGGTATGCAAAGTTTTGAATGATAAGGGTGGCAATTTGACCAATGGGGTCAAAATTGTAAACAATTAAGTCTATTGTAAATACTCCTTGTCTAACGTCATTTCCTTAGATTAATTATAAAAGTCACATGTATATAAATCTAACATCTTTTTCATAGTCCTTTTTATCTTTTCAGCAGTCAGTTATGTACGTGTCTTGTCTTATCTTTTTTATATATGTGTGTATGTGTTATTGTTTGTTAAATCATTAAGTCTTATAAATATTTGACATAATTAATTTTTTTTTTTGTTATATTATCTTATTAAATTTTGTTCTTTTTGATAGCAGGAACAAGGATGGTATTAAGTGACTACCCAAAGTCATAATTGGGACAGTCACCCAAAATGTCCTTGACCACTATCATGTCATAGGAACACTAACACTCACACGTGCAATAGAAAATTGGATTGCCTACATCACCAATGGCTTAAAATTCCCCCATCTCATCCCCTTAATCATGTCAATATCCAAAGTAACAATTCTAAACCATTATCCCACACCCACCCATCTCCTTGGTATAGGAAGATTTTATCAAACATTAGTTTGTGAGACATGATTAGAACAATGGATTATTTTATTATCACATTGTTAATAAACATTACATATCATTTCCCATTACATTATAATCACAAAAACCATCATCCATCATAAATAAAATCATATCATCATTACATCTATGACAATACCATCTAAATATCTCATCTAATCACATAATATAAATCCATAATCAATAAACATCAAATAACCATCACATCATCATCTAATCATAAACATAACATTAAAATCCCATAAATAAATCACATCCATGATCCATATATCTATATCTACCAATCACATCATCTAACTCATCTATCTATCACATAATCATATCATCGCATCAACATCACATCATATATCACATAAACTCATAATCACATATAACAATCCATAATGTCCACATGGATTCCATGTCAAAATATATAAATAGAAATATGGGCACCATGGGCACAAATATGACATAATACATGACTATCCATCCTATGATACATGTCATACAAACTCATGAAACCTAAATCACTACGATCTAGGTAGACCCTTGAGAGGCTATTGTATTGACTATGAGAAACTAGCTCTAAATGTTGCACACTGTCCAGGTGGCACTACTACCTCATATAGATCTATATAGTATTGGTCTTCCCATGTCAGTCATGTGATATGCCTCATGATCAATGACATCCCACTATGACATGGCTACATCACCCTCCTCCTTGGTCCTTTCGGTGATATGTTCCTCTCCCATCAATTCTCTCACCCTAGACTATAATTATCCAATTTGGCACTATAAGTGATAATTTGCACATCCTAGCTATGGATCTGACCTTGTAATGTGATTATATAACCATATTGACTCTATATATGTCCCTAAAATGTATCCACCTACCCCTATAACCCTATAACCTATCTATGAGTTGCAGCTAGTTAGTTATCCCTCTGTGTTAACTACCCCTATAGATTGATCAATATCATGTCTCTCTCTAAAGTGATCCCTATAATCTCTAAGGTATGAGTCTATACCTCTCTCTTTAACCTTTATAATAGTGATCGATCATCCTCAATCAAAGGTGGCCTAGATGATTCTACCTCATCTGCCCTTCCACTCCCTCCAACTTGAACTCCGCTCCCTCTAGCCTGAACTCCACTCCCTCTAGCCTATCCTCCAACCCCTATCTAATCTCCATATAGACCTCTCTAGTCTCCTCCATTTACATCCATAAAATTTGGTCCCCCTATCCATCCTATTCATCTTGTATTGAGGCCTATGATTTCTAACCTCACCTCCTCCCCAATCTGACTCAACCCTATAATAGTCTCTACGCATCCCCTCTCTATACCCTGGTTGGTCATCTAAGTAGTCTAAGTGGTCATCTATGAGGCCACCAATCCATATATGTTGTTGTCACTCTAAGATCTAGGATTATAATCTAGTAATTCCACACTATTGGGGTAATACACTCATAGTCTACTCGTGTTAATGTCATATCTATAAGAATCCCCCATTGAGGTCTCTCTATCACTTTGGGCAAATAGGTGTTCCTCTCCAAGCACATCATGTAGCCTCCAAACTCTTATTGTATATAATCAAGTCTATACCACTCAATGATATAATCCCATCATCTTATAATGTATCACTTAGTCAATATGAATCAGGTGACATCCACATCATTGGTCCATCCCCATTGAACCTATTTGTACAGCATCCATATAATTTACTTTGGTCATAATCTATCAAACACCTATCTATAAAATCAGATATCCCCTTTATGATATCTCTATACTCTTAGAATGATGTGCCATCCAAATACTATAGGATTGTGGGGCTCTCTATCTATATGTGTTCCCAAGGGATGTTTTATAGGAATGTGCTCACAACTCCATATTTCCAATAATAGATATGGGCCCAAGATTACTTTCCCCTATATATTACCATATGAATCTCTCAGTATAAGTGGGCCAATACAACCAGACATTAGGCAAACACATAATAGTCCTAAACCATGTCCAGAATCTTATCCCCCAGTCCCAAGTGAAACCACTACCCACTCTTGTCTGGCAAGAGTATGTTAGTCACAAGAGACATAACCACCAATGTCAACATGTCAATCATGCCCTCTCTTAGGGCCCTATTAATGTCCATTTGTGCGTCATGTACCTTGATCTATAATCTCCCAGCCAACCTCTAAATTGTAATACTAAGGGTATGTGAATTCCAATATATCATGTGGCCCCTCATAGGAAGCCAAAATATTTGTAGCATGTCCTCTAGAGTGATTTTCATCTCCCCAATTAAGAAATGAAAGGTGATTGTCTCATAATGCCACCTCTCAACTAGGGTTGTGATCAATGTTCTATCTATCCTCACTTTGGGCATTGTCAAAACATAAAATAGGTCGATCAACTCTAGCACTCCATACTCCTCATGCATCAACAATTACATCTCATACAACACTTGGGGATGTCATATTTAGGAAACCATCACTCCTAAATCCCCCTGCACCAAGCACACATATTATCAAACCATATTTTTCTAATCACACCTACATCTAGCTTACTCTTTCCCATCAACCTAATACTCACACGTCCCCTAAAACTCATCACCCCATTTTATCTACCTAAACTATCCTCTCTTTCCCTTTTTCCCAATCACACTAACTCACCCTATCTAACTTAAATGTTTCTCTGAAACCTCACTTACCTTATTCTAACCCCCACCCATCCTAATCATCCTATCCTAGTCCACTTAAATCCCTCATCCCTCTAACTATCCCCTCACCCTAACTTATCTAACCTAATCATATCCCTCTAATTATCCTCCTTTTCCAAGTCATACTACTTCATCATCTCCCCTAACCTAATATTCATACTCAAATTAGCCTAATCACCCCAACCCACTACCCATCCATCTCCTAATATACCCTAACCCAATCATATCCATTATATAATCACTCTAAGTCCCTATCCTAACTTACCTAACATCTTAGTATCCTAAACCCCAATTCCCTAACCCATTTCTATAAGTCTCCAATCCCTCTAACTTACACCAACCTACCCACCTAAGTCCTCAATCCCCCTAATTTCCATCCCCAACCCATACCCTAACCTAACCTTATCCATCCTAATCTTCCCTGACTTAACATCCCTCTAACTAATCCACCTAGGTCCTAACCCACCCCAACTACTAGCTCTAACCCACCTCTTAACCCTTTACCCTAACCATCACAATACCACAAATCATGACCTAGCCCTAAAATACAATGTCAACAATATCACTATTTTGCATTCTACAATTTTTCATAACCGTGACTTTAATTTTGCAATTTTACAAAACTGTGATTCTCATCTTATAGTATTGAGATATCATAAATCATTTGTTGTGGTATTACAATATTACCAGTCTCTTGTCACGGTATTACAATAATGTAGCTTGTAGCCATGATATCATAAATTATAGGCATAATATCACCACTAAGGGCATTACCCTCAGTTGTGGTATTATACCAATGGAATGTACATGCAATAAATGAATAAATAAATGCAAAAATGTAAAAATTAATGAGCTAGAGTTAAATAATTAACCAATGGTCTTGCATCGACTAACCTTCAGTGCTCCCAAACTCTCTCTTCATGATTTGATGAGTTTGGGATGCAGTCCATTGCTAAAACTCTAGAGCAACAAAGTCAACAAGGGTAAAATATAAAATGAGCCTTTTTCATCCCATTTATTGTATTTTAACCCTCATCACACATTTGACCCTCATTAATTACACTATCCTACCTTGTCTACTAATTACCATCTCTAAATCACATTTCATAATCTATTATCCCATTTAATCATCATTTAACATCCCTAAGTGTTCTAGGGCATGGTCTTTTATTCTCCATTATTAGTCTCAAATCTTGAGTTAGAACTACATCGGCCTAAGGTCTCCTTAAACTATGTAGGCAACACCTTCCATGATTTTGCGCCCAGGGTTAGCTCAACCACTATTAAAATTTAAACACATCCCATCTTTTATGGATCATTCAAACTCATTAAATCATTTGAGCTCTAAATCTCATATAAAGTGGATTATTATTCATAATCATCCATCAAATGTCCTTTATAGGCTTGCAGTCATCCTTGGCAGGTATCCTTGCCATGGAAATTATTGTTAGTTTGTAGTGTATCCTATCTCTTTACTCCTTGGATAATGTCTATGTCTCGATAATTCAAGTCTTATCATCTTAATCAGTCAACCTCCTTTCTAAACAATGAAAATTATCTAAAACTTATCCTTCAAGGCTCAGCCACTTTATCCCATAGCACTTACACTTGGGTCATCTCAATCATAACTACATCCATACTTGAGACATATAAACCCTTTATCATCATTTTTATCCTATCCCACCCTCAATATTTCTACTCAAGTGACCATCCAACTCGTTCCTCCTTGCATTCTCCTTCAAGGGGGCATCATACCTACTAACAACATCCTCAACCATGAAATAGTTTTTCTTTAAAAATCCATTACTCTTTCCACTTCATCCACTTTCAATGCCCTTTCAAAGAGGGAGAAAATGTATGCACCTAAATCTGTTTATCCTAATAATCATATCAAACCTGCTAATTTAACCCATAACTATATCCCTAACCAATTAACTAATATCCTAATTCTTATGCAATATTCCATATATGCCATAAACCTTACTATACCCTTATAACCAATTAATTACCCCATTAACCTACTAACTATCCTACTTAATTACTAATATACCCACTAGCCTACTTAACAATTTAAAATTCTTTTTTATTCATCTACCCCCTAGCTACCCTACCACCCTAGCCTTTCCTACACCCCTATGGATTTTAAACCTTATTAACTCCCATATAATCCTCCATGATCCCCTAAATTAATTTAAAAAACCTCTAGAACTAGGGAATCTCCTCTAAAGTTTTAGAAGTCTCTAAACTAGAGGCTTCTAAATAATTTAAAATTCCCTAAATTATATTCTACCATCCTATATAAACCATGCTTGGGCTATAACCAAGTTAACTTGGAAATTGCTAAGCCTCCATTACTTGCATAATTATCCATTATCAAGCATCTTCATACTCTTGTTAAGCCATCCAACAATCCAAAGAAGCCATTGGAGTCACTTTGAAGCTAAGTCCAGCAATCCACATTTAACCATTTTGGCATTCAAATCAGCTTGAAGATATTAGAGAGGAGTTGTAAGGGACAAAAGGATGGTAAGAATTCTATTTTAATTATTTGATTGTTCTTTTATCCCTTCCTTTGATTTTGTTTGTGTTATTGGTTTTTTATAACTAGATATAGTAGTTTTGCAAATAACTCAAAATACAATCAAACACTTTGAACTTTGAACTTTGAATTTTTCAACTTTGAATTTTGTAATTTTTCATTTTGAATTTTGAATTTCAAAACTTTGAATAAGCATGAGCATGAATGTGAATCATTCCCCCTAATTTTATGCTAATTATATATAATGTTATGCATCTATATGTTTAATTGTAACTATATTTTTAACCAATTATTTTGATTTTTTAACTATTTTGCATATGCCCATGCATATACATTCAAATGTGTATAATTTTGTACTTTGAACCTTTGAAAAGTGACTGAATATGCATGCCATATACCCCCAAGGTATGTATCAATATATTGATATTTGTTATATGTTTGATCTATGAATCACATTAAATATTTGAAAATGTGTATCATGTTATAGAATTTGCTTTTGAATTATTATGAATCTTTGAAAACCTATACTATATATTTTTTAACCTATATTTTGTCTCAAATTTGTTGTGTTTGGTCATGGAGACATGGGTCTCTAAGACAAACCCACCATGATGGCCCAATTTTGAGATGAGAGATGTAACCTACAAGTCACTCATCTCAAAATAAGATTTATCTATGTCATGTAATAAAAAATAATATCATATAGTATTATGTCATTATGTAGATAATGTGTCATAATAAAAATGTGATTGTCATTGAAGCATGTATGTAACATATTGAATGTGAAGCATACATGTGTTTGTCTAAATAGATAAAGAATTGAGGCACAAGTAAAGTTACCATAGTAAAAGTGCATGATATGTATTGTGGCATCGCTAATCAAGCTCAACAAACATAATAAACATAACATATAATTTTATCAAGTAATGTTATATAATCCCATACAAAAAATTTAAGGTCCGCATGCAAGGGACATGTTCAAATGTCTTACAGGGGAATATTACATAGATAGGATGAAGGGGTGCATGTAAGTGACATGTTTAAATTTTTTATAATAAAAATTTGCATAGATAGGGCCAAGGGCCACAAGCAATGGACATGTTCAAATGTTACATAATAAAATATTACACACAAGGTCAAATGGCCACACATAATAAGCAAGCAATATCTAGCTTATCATGTAAGAAAGTAAGCAGCATCAAAGGAGCATAGAATAAGTGAAAACTAGTATATTCTATTCATAATTATTAATTTTATATTATATATAAAAGGAACATATCCATGTAGTACAATGTAAAATATGAGTGAATAGAAAGACACTTATAAGATACATAGATAAAAATTGTGTTTGAGGTCATATACAAATATAACCTATGATATTGTAACCTGTAGAACTAGATGCTCTTATTTAACCCTAAAATCTAGATATGGGGAATCTAAGGTTAAAGGGATAGAGATAGCTATGGCACAAGGATGGTATACTATCTCTAAATCAAATCAATCATTTGTAAAAACTTAGATAAAAACATATATTGAATTTAGTATACTGAAATATGATAAAAATGAAAAGTAAAGCTATGTTAGATATTATAATGATGATAAAAATAAAATACTTAGTTGATTTTGATGCTAATACAGATCTGGATAAGGAATAGGTAGAAATTAAATTGGATCTAGAGTCTAGAATAGTCATCTGATTTTAGAAATTGTACCTCTATAGATGTGGACACTTATGTCATTCTGAGATGGTTACGTTGATGCTATTGTCTAACTCAGAACAAGAGTCAAGTATAAAATACTTATTAAAATTAGATGTGACCATCTAGATGCTTCTAAGTTATGTGTCACCTTCGATCTAGTGTATTGAGATCTGAGTCATGGACTATCACTCTTTATTAAATAGCAAAACCCTAGTTCTTCATCTTCATAATGGTTGTGGGAGAATGGGTTAGTGGGAACATAATTTTGAGCTGCCCGAAAAACCCCTTTATCAATGAATGATGCCTACATATCCAATACATTGAAGAGGGCATCATATTTATGTAGTTATCCTTTATGTGTTGGATTATGTGTGAATCATGCAATGTGTGATAAGAAAGTATAACAGTGACCTAACCTGTAACTTGAAAAATGTGGCTCATGGGCTTCTCCTTCATTACTTTAGACCTGTAGATATATCATCCTTATAACTGATATGGTAATAGGAGACAATAGGGAAGCTTTGTTCACTTAAGTGCTTGATTGAATATTTTTTAATCTATGTTAGGTAAGGAATGAATAAGGATTGATCTTATATTTATACCAATTCTTTTGGATAATATCTCACGTTAAATAACTTAGGCTAACCATAGGAATACATTTCATTTACAAATTAGATGAATTTAGGGCACTAGACACTTGTATTGAGATATGACACTTATGTTGATATGGGCATCTAACAGGAACATAATCATTTAGGCAATTGGAAAATACGTGCAGGTTTAGAACTTACAAAGATGAAAGATACAAAGGTTTATAGTATTATAGACAAGATAGAAGGTCTAAGTCATCAAAATAGCATTGGTCAGACTAAGAGATAAACAATTAAGCACATAAAGATAATGTAAGTCTTTTGGTAGAAAAAAAGGTCTAGAAGCTGAAGGTACATTCATAATAAATATTTTCCAAATATTAAAGATTGAGGTGTTATATAATTTAGAAATAGTATCTACATTTAATCCCCTTTAAATTTAGTAATAAAATTGTTGGTTTAAAGGAAAAAAATGTGTACATAGGTGTGTATAACACACCTTGCCTTTGTTTGAATCCAACTTGAGTGCTTTATTAATGACTGACCTGCAACCAAAAATATGTTACAATATATAATCAGTGCATATAATTTAAAATTAAAAGAATTAAAATGATTGAAATTAAAAGATAGCAAAGTTTAGGAGTACACCTGTGTATCAATGCAAATGTTTTGCCTTTTAGAAATTTGATTTGAAAAGGTATATCATTATAAATCATTAAAGTTGAGATTAAAACATATAAAAATTTGAAAAGTGTATACATATAGAGAGATATAGAGAAATTAGACACATTCCCCCAACCTTGAAGAAAATGTGAGTTGTCACCAGACAGTTGAGATTAACTCAATTCTGCAATCCAATCATACTTATAACATGGTGAGTGTGAGTGAACAAAGTCAACTCACACTATAAAATTGGTGAGGGTGGAAGTCCAACCTATAAAAATTAAAATATTGAGTGATTTAATTGCCTCAACCATACCAAAAAGTGAACCAACTACCACAATAGATTGGCTCAATACATTCTATAAAGGTCCAACCTAGTGGGTGATGGTAGTCCAACCTAGTAGATGATGACAGACAGTGATACTTAGATTTGAACTTAGGTTACTCCTATATAAATGTATTTACTTAAAAATCACATAAACATATTTTTTACATCACCAAAAGTAAAAAATAAATTAAATTAAAAAGATTGTTGTTATGGAATTTTTAATAGTTTAAAATATAAAATATAAGCTTAATCTTCCATGTGCAATTAAAAGGACCAAAGTTAAAAATTAAATGACATTAAATAATATCCCATGTTAAAGACATTGATGAAATAGAACATTGAATTTTTCTAAAATATTGAAGAGTTTAACCTTGGTACATTAGAGCTTGAAGTAGGTGGTTTATTCTAAATTTTAAAAAAAATGTTATTCCTAGTGTAAGTTGTTGAATTTCAACACGTTAACATAAATAAATATTAAAAAGTGTTAAATATGTGAATGGATCTCTCAATTAATGATAAGATAGTATTTTTTGATATTAATTTTTTTATTAGGTGTAATCATTTTTTATTGGAGTTATGAATTAGGTGAAAATTGGTTTTTATAAATTAAAGTTAATCAGACATAAAAGACGGGTCTAATTCCACAAAATAAATAACAATATCGAACTCAACATCCATGACAAAGGACAAGTAATTAAATAAAATGGCCCACACCCTCAACAAAAAGACATAACTAATCAAATAATATAAAAACCTTCTAAAATAAACTAAAAAACAACCTCTACTTAAAAAAGAACAACAATATCCAACTCAACATCCATGATAAAGGACAATTAATTAAATATAAAATCCCACACCCTCAATAACAAAAAGATATAACTAACTAAACTAGCAGTTTCCCCAAGGGTGCAAGTTATGCCGAGAGTTTTTTTAATTTATTTATGTAAGAGAAATTAAAATACACATCGAAAGACAGTTCTACTTGTCATTTTACCATTGGGCAAGCTATGCCACTAGGTCCATGTGGAGATAAGTGTGTAGGCAAGTTCTTATTGGCTTTCCTTATTTGATAGTTTTGATGGGCAGAACCACTGTCAAATTTAACTTCATTTATTCTGGCTTATCAGCCCATGTTTGGTGTCACTCATTGAATGATTCGTCAATTGACAACCCTGCCACTGATTTTCTAACAACTGAAAGTCTGTATTGACACCCTAGTAAAGTGAGACTTCTAGACTCCAACTATATATGTGGCCATTCCTAGTTGGCCATAGGGTTCAAATAACTAACAGTCTGTACTGACACTCTAAAGAAGGCTTGTGTACCCCTTTATGATGGATGCAAGTCATATAAATCCAATAATTATCTTAAATCTAGACAATCTTTTAAATATCTAAACATCAACTCAAAGGCCAATGGACACAAATATCTATCACAAAATTTGGATGACACATTTTACATGAAGGTTTGGAATTGAAATGAGTTGATGATTATTGGCATAGATCATGCCTAAGTATAGTATGGAAACATGTTTTTGTTAACCACATCACACTATGTTTGATCACCCCAACAGATGGCTGAGAAATATAATCACAAATGGTCTAAAGAAATGTTAACAAAAAAAATTCTCCATTGCAATCACTAAGACAAACTTGATCATTCATAGTTGGCCTGACCCCAACATACAAATTTCCCATGATCGAAACCAAGAAAATTATAGTTTTGACATAGAGATTGGGCAAAGACACTATCTCTTTCGACAAAGAATGTAATCCATCATTGACTAAAGCATTTCATAGTGATTCAGATCTCGATCTGTCTGCCTCCACAATTACTTTACATTAACTTATTTTGACATCCAAATGAAATGTTTCAAGGTGAGTTGGGCAATGATAGTGAAAATAAATGGTAAGTTAGTAGTCATAGGTTTTAAACGAGGTTTAATTATTGATTTACACTCTTTTGCTTTATAAAGCCCCTCTTACCAATATAGAAACTACATACATACATACATACATACATACATACATACATACATACATACATACATATATATATATATATATATATATATAGTATAATATTTTTATATATTAAATGTTACTTATTATATAATATATATTGTAATTTTTTGTATATTATATATATATATATATATATATATATATATAAAATGTTACTTATTATATAATATATATTGTAATTTTTTGTATATTAAAAATTAATTATCTAAGATATAAATCGACATTTATACCCAAACAAACCCTCTAATTTTAAGGTAAGATACCCATTGTAGAAAAAAGGAAGGTGAACCATACATCTTATTACTAAGAATCACAATGGCCCTGCAGAAACAAGTTAATGCCCAAATGCCACACCATAAGCATTTTTTGAGCTGCTCACACAACCCCTATTGAGTTAGCCTGATATGTATTACAGTCTAAAAAATGACAAGTGATGAATGAAAATATCACAAGAGACACATTGATGATGATGGTGATGATGATGATGATGATGATGATGATGATGATGATGATGATGATGATGATGATGATGATGATGATGATGATGATGATGATGATGATGATGATTGACTGGGCTTTGTACTTTTGATGCATTTTGGAGTTTTGTGTGCTTGATTTTTATCCAAAATATCTGATTTTGAAGATGTCAAGATGCTTCACATGAAATTAAATTCTCCATAGATCCGTTAATCTCTTTTATTTGGATGGAATTTCATTCAGCTAAAACAATTCCTTATCTGAATTTGGAATTACAGGCAAAGAAGACTGAAATTTCATAACATTTGCAATAGATTGAACAAAGATTTATCTTTTTTTGTTCTTTTAGCTTGTATTTAAATTTTTCATTTTTTAAATTGGTTTTGTCATTTCATTTGAAATAAAAGAAGCGTTCATATCAAATCATCACTCATGATGTCCTCATCCACACTCGACAATAGAAATAACCAATCAAGTATGCCAACACCTTGTAAGTTACAAACCTCTCTACAATGGGTGCATGTCATGCAAATCCACTTGCTACCTTGAATCTAGATCTAATGTATGAAATAGACCCTTTGGAGCAATTAAATATGGGTTAACAACATATGAAAACCCCAAACTCGGACCCCTAAAAGAAAGGGCAATGTAATAAAGAACATGCAAGTCATGAAAGATTTTAAGGTGTACTGGATGGTGATGGTGGGTGGCGATGATAAGATATTTCATGTGATACCATATGTCAGGTGGCCCATATTGTACACCATACCCGGATTCAAGGTAGTGGTTGAATTTACATGACTTACATCAGTGATTGCAAAGGGCTTTGTAGTTTGTAGGGTGGCAACATCTTAGATTTGTCATTATCTATTGTTAAGGGTGAATGAGGTTGTCATGAGAGTTGATTTGATTAAAATAGGACTATATCTATTGTGCGGCTCGAAACAACAATGTAATGTTCCTAATATAGGAAAAAGACGTTGAGGTCCCAAAATCTATCTAGTGGTGTCCATTCATCTATGTTGTCAATATATTACCACCTGAAAACAAAAAAATTACATCTCTTACAACGTTCCTTACACCATCGGGGCAACTGTTAATAATAAATATGTATTCAACAACGATTTGACATAAATTTATATAAAGATAACACTTTCTTTGTATGTTTGAAATTAAAAAAATTTGCCTCAATGAATTATGGGTATTTATTTTTACTTATTTGGATCAAATTGTTTTTTGGGGAACAAATTATAATTGTAACATGTAAATTTATGCAATAAGAACTATGTAATGACTAGTTCCTACCTTGAAAATTGTTTGTACTTACATTTACATATAATTTTACAAGCTTTAATAATTTAAATTTAAAATTACAAATTTAATATTATATTATTTGTTATTACAATTTGAATTTGATTAATGCATCTAATAAAAAATAAATATCTGACTTTTATAATACCATTTTTGGCTTTCTTCATATCAAAATTACGTTCAAAACAAATAATGTCCCCCTGATAGATGAACCGAATGTTTCGAGAAGCGTTAAAGTGGCTTAAATAATAAGTGGCATTCCAAACTTCTGCAACTCCACTGCATAATTACCTGCCACATAGACTCCCAGCGGCGGTGAGTGTGAAAACAAAACCTGAGTTATATATTTTTGAGCTGAGTCAAAGATGGCGGACTGGGCATCGATCGCCATAGCTGTAATTTTATTTATTCTTTGTCCTGGTCTGCTCATTCGAATTCCGGGAGATTATAGAATTGCCAAATTCGCCCCAAGAAAAGTAAGCGTGGCTTTTGTGCTCGTGCAGGCCCTACTTTTTCTGGATATGCATTTTATATACAAGATCTAGATCTACAGTGTTTGAATATCTATACACAGCTTTTTCTTTTCCTGCCATTGAGGATTCTAAAATCAGATCATATTTCTACATTCGTGTGATGTTAATGAATCTTGAAACAATTAAATGAATGAAAAAATGGGTTTTTCTTTGGGATGATTTGCATTGGTCTATTTCACATTTAAATGATTGATTCTTCGTTTTCAGCGTATCGATACTGTTTTCTATATATGCATTAGATTGGACGAATTTAACTTTATTTTTTTAATTTTTTCAATTATTTGGATTACATATACTTAGCAAAAAAAATGCATTTTGTTTACGAAAGAAAACATGTCACATTGTGTTATTTAACTCATGTTATCATTTATGTCATTTAACCTCTGAAAGAATTTTGCAGCTTTCTTTGAGGCGTTCATTTCAAGCCAACATGCTTGAAATAATGGTCCTCCACGTTGAAGGAGACTCAAGACTGAGGCGTTCATTTCAAACCAACATGCTTGAAATGATGGTCCTGCACATTGAAGGAGACTCAAGACTGAGAATTCATAGTTAAATTGGCAAATATATAACATAGTGCATCAAATAAAGCCAAGTATATAACACGTTTTTCTATAAATAATCCATTATGCCATTTAACTTCTGAAAGAGTTTTGCAACTTTATTTGAGGCATTTAAACTGCATCACATCAACAACATTTTCCCGATTTACTTTATTATTCGGGTGAATCGATTTCCAATGCAGTTTCCCTGATATCTAATCGGCATTAAAACTGTCAGACATCCGAGCTTTCCATCTCTTCCTCGTTGCAATAGATGAAACAGACACAGGTTCAGTTTATAACCCTCGTGATCCCTTATTTTACCATAAACCATTTACCAATTCACTCACTATCTTATCTCAAAATAATTTTTGAGATTGACACCCCAATAAAAATACCTATGACATAATAATATGAAAAACCTTCTAAAATAAACTAAAAAACCACCTCTCCCTAAAAATGAATGCAAAGCTTAAGCAAACTCCCACCAAATAGCGATCCAACAATCAACCCAAAAAACAGCTTTAAGGAAAAACAATATCGTAACATCAGATATTATAACATTGCATGCCTATGAGTAAACCCAAGAGCTAAACCTTCCTCACTGCTTAACTTAACCATGCGGAATGATTACTCCCCTACAACGAGAAGCATTAGTGTACAAGAATTTCAACTTCTCTTGACAGATATCCATTAAGCTTCTGCTCTTCCCATTAATGCTGCTAATGATGGGAATAAAATACAAGAGCTAGTACGGTTAACGAGCAATGAGGGATTCTGTAATGGTCGCATTTGATTGAGATGAACCTGTGCCAGAACCGGAACGATCCCCTCGCACTTTGTACCCTACATCTACGAAAGCAGGCTGAAATGGTTTCTTGTAATTATTCTCCGTTTTGGTTAGCAACATTGCCACCACTTGGGACATTGATGGCCTATCTACAACGGAAGCCTGTATGCATACAAGTGCAAGGTTTAGTATTCTTATTACCTCCTCTTCAATATACCCTTCTTCTGCTGCGATTCTCTTATCTACTATCTCTAAAATTTTCCCCGATTCGTGTAGTTTCCACACCTGTAATGTTCATTCACAAAATAAGTCACACTCTAACTGTAACAAGGAGCCTACCAAATGAAACAGAAATAGAAATAGTATGAAAGAAATACCCATTCAAGCAAATATTCCATAGTTGGCGGTTGCTTCATGTCAATGCTTTTTCTGCCGCTGATTATCTCAAGAACCACCACGCCATAACTGTAGGTGTCAGCTTTCTCAGTGAGTTGTCCATGGATGGCGTATTCTGGAGCTGTGTATCCCCTGTTCGAACCAACAAAAACTCTGTGCAATCAGTATCGACTCTATAACTTCAATCATCCAAAATAACAGTATGGGAGAATTTACTTACAGAGTTCCTGCGATTCTTGTGCTAACGTGACTCTGATCGTTGGGAAGAAGTCTGGCTAGTCCGAAGTCTGCTATCTTAGGTTGAAGGTTATCGTCGAGTAATATATTGCTTGATTTAATATCCCGATGGATGATGCACACATGAAAATCTTCGTGAAGATATGCCAGACCCCGAGCAATGCCCAGTATAATATTAAATCTTTCTTGCCAACTCAGTGGATTTTCATTTTCCCCTGCATCAACATAATTTTGACACAACATTAGTAATCTGCAATTTTGTTAGGGGGAGGGGGAAACTGTAATGGAGTTTTTCATTGATGTTCTGGATCATATATTTATGTTTTTTTCATCACAGATCATCGGATACAACCTAAACATCAATAAAACGTTCTATCACACAGTTTTCTGCACATATTATGCACTGTGAAATAAAAAAATCTCTAAACTTCATGATAATAAATTAAAAAATTGAAACAAAAATAAACACGTAAAAGTTTGCAAACCGAATAATCTTCTGTCGAGGCTGCTGTTTGACATATACTCATAAACCAGAAGTCTGTCTGTGCCTTGATTGCAGCATCCCAACAAACGCACCAAATTTCTGTGATGAACATTTGATATCAGCTTCACTTCGCTTTCGAAATCTGATACGGCGCGGGCAGTTTGCCCTAAAGTTAACTTCTTCACCGCCACAAGTTTGCCGTTTTTTAGTGTACCCTGCAACCAAATTGGCCAACGTTAAGATATAAAAAACTGAGCTAAATGCAGAAACATTGTTAATTTGCTCAAATTCTGGTAAGTCACCTTAAATACTTGGCCGAACCCTCCTTCTCCAAGCTTATTTGCTGTGTCAAAATTATTGGTGGCATTTCTGAGTATTTTGTAATCAAAATCTACGGGCCCGCGGAGTTCAGTTGCGCCTTCAGTGTTCACTGTTACAACATTAAAATAACTTTAACATATAATAATATGACAGTTCAGTTACGCTTTCAGTATTCACTGTTACAAAATTAACTTCATCAACATATAATATTATAGCAGTTGATTTCTGAGTGAAATTGTATCACCATTCATGAGATTACTATTCTGTTATAGACTGTGAAAACTTCAAAATAATTAGATATAATATTATTTTTAATTTTAATAAAAAAATTTATAGAAGAAGATTTGTAATGGTTGGATGAAATAATGGCATAATTTATTTTTGATCATGGTGATATAATTTACCTTGTCTCTGTCGTGGCTGCCTAAAATATTCCAAAATGCGTCGTCGAAAGATAAACAGTGACATTAAGACAGCAAGCAGAATGACGCCTCCGACAACCCCAATTATTATCCACACTGTTGAACTAACTTTACTGCCTGCAAAATAAATGTCGAGAAGTTCCAATTAAAATTAACATATGCTAGAAAAAATATATATATTTTAAATATTTTTTCAATTGTATTCTTAAAGGTATTATATAGAATCATTGAATTATATAGAGTATTTTAGTTATTGAATTTTTTTGTTAAGCATTTAAAAGTAAGGGACATTTACGCCATCAAAATCATTCAAGACACGATTTTAATTTTAATTGTTTCACTCTCGATCATCTTCATGAATTAAATTACAACCCTTTCTGTAATCTTTTATATTTAATATAAAAAACAAGAAAAACATATTTATATGTACATTCAAAAAAAAAAAAATTATTAGCATACTTCATCGGGTATCTATTGGAATCACTTTTACTTATTAATTTGTATTCCAAAGTGTGCAATACAAAAAGAATTATAATTTTTGAAATTTTGAATCATTTTTTAATAAAGAAAATTTAGAAAGTTTTATTTTTTTGCATTTTTATTGATTGATTGAAAATGATATGACAATTTTTTTTCGGAGAAATTTAAAGATTTAGTATTATTGGAGAAAAACAAATGTCACATCTATCAAAAAAAATTCTTACTTATTTCTAATGGTATATTTTGTTTTTTTCTTTTTTTTTTAATTTAAATGTGGAGCATAGATTTTGCCTACTTAAACATATTTTATAAAAAACATGTTTTTTTTTAATCTATTTATTATAAATTTATTAGTCTTTTTATAATTGAAAAAATATATGGTCACACCAATATATAATATTATACATGTTAGAAGGAAGTGTGCTTCATTTTTTATTTCAAACTTCATTTTTTTCCAAATATATTTATATGAATTTTTTTAATTTCTTATATTTATATAGATTTATATAATTTTTTGTAAAATTTTACCTTCTTATAAAATGTAACCTAAATTTGTATGTTTGGGTTTCATGATTTTTTTATAATAATATATTTTTTTATTGTTTACATTAATAGTGCACCTACCAATGGTGAAACAAGGTTTTGTTAAGGATGTTATATTGATAGAATATATTAGTATGTATAAATATTAAAGTGCACCAATAGTGGTGCATATAATATCTAATACTTGTTCAACATTTACTCTATAAAATCAAAAGTAACCAATTATATTTTGACAAGTACAATCATATCTTGACAAGTAAAACTCAAGTATTGATATTTTAATGTATAATTATTAGTACTCTAAAGGTTAAGTTTTGGTCATAGATTTAAAAAATGCATTTTATGGCCTTTGCTTATTGTTGTCACTTGGATTTGTACCCTTTGAGATCATGCATGTAGGTGTTCATTTGTATTCTTAGGTCTAAAAAATAATCATACAATACCTTATGATCATTCTAAGGTCCCTTAACTATCAAATGTGTCACCTCACATCAGGTCTATACCTTTAGTACCAAGAATGTTATGCTCTTTGACTCATTTCTTGTCTCATTTAGACAGTGTTGGTTGTATATGTATTTAGGGTTTCAAAAAGCTTATGTGGGATGGATTTATCTTGTTTATAGCTCATGAAGTTACTATCATCTCCGTCTAGGTGGTCATTCACTATCTAATCAAGATTGGTTTCCCATTAGTCATACTAATGCACCTTTACCCCAAAACTGAGTTCTTGCTTGATTGGACTGAGACATTTCCCTTTTAACCTTGTTGTAGGTTACTATTAGGCTTTTCCATGATTTGGAGACTCTTCTTTTGAAAGACAATAAGGTTATCAATCATATGTCATAGTTTGACTTACTTTGTAGGTCTCCAATCACCAACACACCAATACCACTCTTTGTGTTTCTGACTGAGACTCCTTTTACCCCTACCTGTAGCTCATCATAGGGGTCTTATTCACTTGGTCATGATTTCACTCAACTCCTTGAGACACCTTCTGAGGTCACACACTATGTACTTCATTTAGAGCTTACCCATTTGTTCCATTGGAGGTCAAAATTGTGCTTTTGTCTTTTGACTGAGACATTGCTTCTCTTTAGACCCTGTTGTAGGTGAAATGGCACCTATCTAGAGCCTAGGCTTTGTAAATGGTATTAGACTTCCTTCATTTAAACACCCATGATCATCTAGTAGCTTGTTAGAACCTTGTGTTTACCTTGGATTCACTTTGATGGGCTGGAATACCATCAAACACTTTGACTGAGACATTAGCTTTACTCCCAGTTGTAGGTGTTTACCAATGCCATATGTACGAACTGAGGGTGAATACATGGGCAAAAACACTTGTCATTTCTCCTTGATAATCTTTCTAGGCTATAGATGTCATTTTGAACCATTTGGAATCATCTAAGCATAGGATCAAGGTCAAGTTGTAACCTTGGTGAAGAAGGTCTCCTTTTGGGCTTGAAACTGTAGATATAACTATGTGCTCACAGTGTATAAAAGTGGTTTTTTAGACTCTTCAATAGCTGTCTTCCATTCATTCTTTGCTCCTCAAACTTTGTAGGGGTGTTGTCCTATGATAGGGCTATCATGTTCAGCCTTTAAGATGCATTGGAAACCTTAGGAAGCATGTTGGATAAGGTCTAAAAAAATAACTTAGCCCTCTGTAGTGTTTTTAGGGACTGTGGACTTGAAAAGTACTATCTTGTGTCTTGAAGGCAATTTAAACTCTTAGTTTTCATTATATCCTGAAAAGAGTTTGTCATGAAGTTTGCTTCATCTTAGAACTTGAAAGGAGATTGAACATTAATACCAAAAACTCAAAAGGTTCTTTTAACTCTCTTCCAAGTCACCTATATATGCACACTCTAATGGTAGACTATGTATGTGTATAGTATATGCATACAAACTATGAAGATTTCTTGGAGAATGAGGTTGTAAGATGGAGAGAGAATCAAGAGAACCTTGAAAACATGTAAATGGAATTAACACAACCCCCTGTAACCATTACTAATCTCGAGAATCCTGAAAATGGAGGAAAATTGTCTGTCATCCAAAATGAGACCATCTTGCCAACATGAGATGATTTACTCATCAAATCAACCTCAAGTGTGAAACCAAACATGAAAAACATTATGGAAGGAGGGAAACATCATCTAGAATCACCATAACCAATTGGATTATACAAAATCCTCCAAAACAAGGCAAAACCTATAGGGTGCATAGATGAGCATGCAATTTTGAACAGTCCACTTCAAATGGATGGTTCATGAAGCACAGTTGACCATTTCTCAAAATTCTTATACGAATTTTAAGGTATATGAGTTTACTATCACCTATCAGAAGCGTTTTCCCTGAAACTACTTGTGTTGTCCGTACCAAGCAAAAACCTAAGTGTCACTTCAGTCTATAAAAAAGAGTAAAAATGCAACAAAATAGTTTTGGGCCAAAAATGGCACTTCCAGATAAATTCAAGCATGGAAATGAGTGTATGGGAGATGGAGAGTCACATTTTCATCTTTTTCAAGTGGCACACTTCCCAACGAGGCTATATAATTGTCACTTTCTCTTTTTTTCAAGAAAATTGACTTTCTTCTGAACAACCTACCATCTTTCAGTTACAAATAGTTACTTAAGACCTTTGTGGACATATGGGGCATGACATCATCTATTTGGACCTTCACATTTCCTAAAAAACCCGTAAAAAAATATTAAATGCACTATTTTTTACCCTTAAAATGACCCAGAATGATAAATGGACCTAGAAACTAATTGACCAAAGCTAGTACAACATTAATTGACATCAAATGACCTATAAAACACCTCATGACAATATGTTATGCTCCCTTATAGGCCTAAGAATCAAGTTTTTCACTAGGGGTGCCCTAATTTGACCTAAAAATCAAATTTGGTCAATAGTTATGTTGTAAAATGTATAATGAGCTAGACCTTGAAACAGAGCTTGAAACTTTAGTTATAAATAATTAAGATGACACATTAAAATAAATAAAAATTTAAGAGTCTACTATAATATTATAGCACCTTAATTCGTTATCCAAAATTAAAATATACCACTATTGAAACCTATATACTTTTATTCATAATATACACAATTATTATATTTTTTAAAATAAAAAAACATTTAATCATAAACGTATTACTTCTAACAACAATCCCAACACACACTCATTTATATAAATTAAAAACATAAATTCTTTGCAAATTTATTTGTTTCAAAATGGCCACCCAACTCCTACTTCAAACAAATTTTTAAAAAAAAAACTATCGTAAAACGAACACCAGGGAGAATCAAATTTCCATGTCAGCGAATGGTATTTTACTCGAAATTGAACTTCCGTCGTTGATTTTAATAATGATAAATGACGTCACCCTTACATAATCAATTAGTTATCACATAGAAGTCGAAACACCGAGTGCTCGCGTGTTTGGTAAAAAAGCTCTTAAAAAAAAAAGTGGATTTGATTTAATTATCAGTTGAATATAATTTAATTTTCAGACATATGACGTGGGCAATTCTGGCAGAAACCTACAGCTATTCCGGTGGATGTAGGAACTTTAATCTACTCTTTAATTTTATTTCATTTTAAATTAATCGCAAATCTATCCAGATACAGACTATCAAAAACCTGAATTCTAAGGGGTTTAAAAATTCTTACCTGTAGATAAAAATGGCGCAAGATTTGTAGTGGCGTTGGCTGGAAAAAAGGAGTATGTAGCGTAACGCAGATAGCAGCCAGCGTCCACAGCACGTCCCTCCGACTGAGGGAAACAATTGCCAATATTCGTCTGCGCTATACTCAGGCAATCCTTACACCCTTCCTTACTCAGAGATTTCAAGCACGAAGCAAGCCCATAGATGGTCCTATTCGATGCCTCTTTTCTGGACTGTGCCGCGAAAAAATTATCTGTCCGAGGAGTAGCAGCGCACAGATCGGTTATCAAGTTCTGACTTGTTGCAGAAAATGAGGTGGGATCGATCCCAATCTTTTTGTCGCCACACAGCTGTGTATTTCCGGGAGCCGTATTCTGTGTATAAAAATTGTTGCTCTCGTAGCGCAGGAAACAGCCGTCATAAATTGTTCTTCCGCCGGACACATTGGAGCAGTTGCGAATTTGCTTCTCTGCGACCGTAATACACGCAACGCAATCAGATGAATTCTTATCCTGTCTGCACTGGGCAAGGCCATATACTGGATCTGTTCCGGTGACCTGCTCTGCCGTGGCAAAACCAGAAGAATTGGCCACCGCTCGAAGCAAAGATGCCAAAGTAGCGTTCAAATTTTGTTGAAAGGTCGTGGCGTTGGTGCTCTTCACGGTACTGCATCCCGATTGCAGAAGGTTGGCCTCTGGATCTGCTGCTATGGGCAAAATCAACAGCGAAAATAACACGGCTAAATGTAAAATCTCCATAAATCCGACCGCTCTGTATTTGAATCGGTGGCAAATACATATAGTGACTTTATTCAAATACACGCACAGAAATTGTGCAACCGACAGGGCTTGACTCATAATAAATGTGGGCGGCCGGGGGCAATGGCTGTTGTAGGATGACTCGCATCTAGAAAAGAGAGGGTCAAAGCTTGTGATGTCATTCTACAGCTCAGGTGAAAGAGACGTCTGTAGTAATGTTCCAGAGTACGAGAATCAAATGAAAATTTAATTGTCTTATAGTAGCGACATGTTATATAGGTTTGTATGTGTATCTCCTCAAAGTTTTTCGAGTCCACTTCCTACCCTATCATTGTTTTTTATCATCATCACTTAGTGTATCTTGAAAAATTTAATCGCTTTTATGTCTTGTTCGGATAAGGTGAATCTTATTATTCACATTTTAGGTATGTGTTTTTAAACAATATGTGTGTAAACATTCAAATCACTATAAATACCCATTGATTTAAGTAGCACTTTACATTTTTATTATTAAAATTTTATTAATATATATAATATTATATAGTATATATATTTAATATTTAACTTAATATAATACAATAATATATATTATAAATTTAAATAGATTATTATTATTATTATTATTATTATTATTATTATTATTATTATTATTATTATTATTTAGTGTATTTAATGTTGGAAAGGACATAATTTCATGTTTTGATCAAGTGGGGTTTCGTAAAGTGAAAGTGTAAAGTGGATATAGGTGGTGAAGAAAGAAGTGAAATGAGCAAAGAGATGGGAGACAATACTCACTCTATCGCATAAGAGACCAAACAGAAGGTGCAGGGGGCCTGGCAAAGTGCTCGAGGTGCACAGTAGAAGGTGAAAGACATTTTCTCTTACAAAACAAAGGAAATTAAGAAATCCTTGGAACAAAAAATAGAGGAAGCCAAACGGATGATTCAGTTGACCTTACAAGGCTATAGATGATTTCAGTGGAAGCTATAGATTTCATTGATATATTTCACATGTCATTAAACTTTGCACATGTATTTCCTTGAGCTTCTTCATATCCATCCCTTGAAATCCCCTGTCATTGTCCCTCACCATCACTGCCCAACTCACCTTGAAATATTTCACCACTTCATATTTTGTATGGCCTTGCCCTTCACCACCACTTCACCGTTTCTCTAGAATTACTCAATGAACGGTTCATTGACACATCGTATGAAGGAACACACCACCTCATTTTCCACAGCCACCTCCACAAAAAAAATATGATTAATGATGCTTAACACTATTGCACAAAATTTAAGATGGGATCAGTGGTCATGGGTTTAGAGTGAAGTATAATAGTCAAATTAAAAAATTCAATTTAAAAAACCCTTCTTTACCAAAATGGAAAATTACATCCCTATCAAGAACTCAAAAGACAATTTAAAATGGAATGGCACCAAGAATTGTAGGTATAGTGTCAAATAATGTTGTAGCATTACAGTTTTCAAAGTTTGAGATTAGGTATGTGTGACAGGTGAACCATTTGCATGTAACTGATTGTTTGAATGTGGGGATTCACTAACTCTTTGAATGCGTCAATTCATTGTAAATTATTTTTTACCCTACGTTTTTGAATTTATTTAAGTCCAGTTGTTTAGGTTTAGGGTTTGAGCATGTAACCATCAACTGGAAAAATCTATTTGCAAAGTCTGCACCTTTTTCCTATAGAATTTTTTATTGTGATTGTGTGTATGTGTGGCTCAAGGGCTAGTGATGTAGTTGTATAGCACTGCCTATTTATGACCTAAATTTTAGATTTTGGGGATTCACCATGAATTTTTTACATACCTAATATTGTAGATCTAAATATTATGTTTCTTTAGGTATTGTTTATTGTACTCCCTCCAAAATATTTGTTTAGGGTTTGAGCTAGGGACTACCATCAAGAAAAATTATTTTAAAATTATATATGCCCATCTCTTGGTCTATTGGATGGGTAGTTTTTTATTTGGATTTCAAGCATGTCTATGGGATTGGATTTAAACAATGTTATGGTAATTATTGTTTACAAACTGGTGCTAAATCTAATTCCCCTCCTCTTCTTCATTTTCATTGATAGAGGCATCTATGGGTATCTAATGTAGATTGAATGCCTATTTGGGAAAGGAATCATGGCTACCAATTTGTGAAATGATTTCTCTAAGTAGATGTCCTGGACCATATTCCCTGATGAATTTTCCTAGATAGAATTGAATAGTTCAAAGTAGATTTTACATCACTATGCAATGTTCTTATGGTTTCCTTGTTGTTCTTTAGTGTAACTAAGCGGTTGAAGCTTGATAGAAGTTGGAAGAACCTTCCTAAAAATCCATCTTCATGTATATTCTTTCATATTTTAAATCAACTATATTGGTTGTAGCTTGTAGGTTAAGAATGAATGAAATATATGACTAGAGAATTTCCTAATTTTTATAAAAGATCCCTAGTATCCAAACTCCATGGCTTTGGTCATGTACCATCATTATTTTATGTTGTTGTAAATCTAATTTCATTTCAACATTTGAAATTTACAATAGCATGGTTTGAATAGTTCTATATGAAAGGTAGTAATAGACTATAGGCACTAGTATTTTAAAACTAGAAAGGAGTAATTTATCTACAATGTCTTAAACCATCTATTTTCCTGAAGAATTTATTAGTGAAGGCATAGTGTTTTTTACTTTATTATAAAACCAAAGTTGTAATAGTACTCTTAATTTAAAATAATACTTAGATGGCAATGTGTTATTTTGGATTCTCTACACCCTATCCTAAAATGTATTTCTTTGTCGAAAGGCATAACCTACAATGGCAACCAAGGTGAATGGGATAAGCAAGTGTAAAAATGTGAGATCTCAATAAAAAATAGTTGATCTTAAATTGGATGCCCATTTGACCATTATAGGGAGGTAGTACATGACTAAAATTTACATCATGATGCAGGTGGTAGTTGGAAGAAAGTTGGACAAGTTGAATTTTGTTGCTAACACATATCACAGGGGTGAACATGTGGTACCAATTGATGGTTGAGATTTATGATTTCCAAAGGGCACAATTATAAACAAAGGTATGTATAGACAAAGTGACAAATATTTATCAAATTATTATTGCTTGGAAATTCATTCACAAAAGATGACACAAGGTAAGAATCCAAGGGTTTCATGTAAAATATAACTACCAATTTACACTCTTGAACAATTTACAAAACATGCTCTACCAAAATCAAAAAATATGCCATCCTTTTAGGTGTAACTTGCACCTTTGGGGCAACTGCTAATTTACGCCTAGGGTGAAAAAAAAGTATTTGGCTTAGAGAGGTGATCTAAAAACCTTTTTTTAAGTCTATTGTTTCACTATTTGACTTTTAAGGAGATTATTTAAATTGGAAAAAAATATTGGTTAAGGCTTTATGAATTGAGCTACACATACTTGATTTCATAAAAAATAAAGATTTTGGTAGAGAGCTTTGATTTCTTTTAAAGAGGTAGTAAAACTTATCACATATCTCATAATATACTTTGCACCTAAATACAAAATGTTTGATTCGGGGTCATTATTCTAAAGTTTATATATATGTTGATGTTACAGAAGAAAGTATTATGTCTCCATACAAAATTGAGGAAAGTATTCCTGTAATTGACCTAAAGGAATGTCAAACCAAAAAAGACCCTAATGTATTTGGGAGTAATAATAAGCCCATCTTATATTTGAAGATATAGTTCCATGTAGAATGCATATTTATTTTCAATGGTTTTGTCCAAGTTAATTTTATATAAGATTTTTAAATCTCATCTTTGATGCATCTATAAATATTATTTTGCAATAAATAGGGGTCATGTTGATATAAAAGGAATTAGGAGGTAGACAATTGATATAAATACCAATTCCCATAGGAAATATGTATATTGAGCTTACCAAGTGTTTTTGATCCCTTGTTCACACAACTTCACAAATGATTGAAGAGCCTTGAAAGGATATATGTTATGCCCAATTGTTGTATATGTCAAACATATTAATCTATAAAGCAACATGATGTTACATGGAAAATAATTGACATATTAAGGGGATGGGTGCCAAATTTAGGAAAAAATAATTGCAAATGGAACTAACCATTTTTCCCACAAGTTTTTGGATAACATTTAAATAATAGCTCTATCAACCTGATCCCAATTGGTACTAAAAAGTTAAAATACCCAAATCTCACAACCATACTGGAATCACCTAAAAAGGATACTTGAGTGCTAAGAGTGCTACTTGAGATCACCTATCCTTAGCTTAGCGCTGGACCTATCTTAGGGCCTATTTTTACACTTATCTAGCCTTTGTACGAGCCACAGACATCCCTAGACATCAAAAAATTAGTCACAGATCTTCATCTTGACATCCTAGCCCTTAGTGCCTCAGGTTCTACCACCTAGACACTAGTGCCATAATACGGACAGTAGTGCCATATGGTGCTAGTGTCACAATTTTGGCGTTATTGTCCTTTCCCTTCTTTTTCTACCAACAAATATATTTCAAATATAAGACCAATTATGTTTTGCCTAGACCTATTTTAAGAACCGCACAAGCACCATAAAAGTATATATACATGAGTTTTAGTCCTCTAACCACTATATGGAAATCAGATGCAAATTACACATACAAATTCAAAATAAGTTATGCACAATCAAGGTTATCAATCCCTATTCTTCCTTACTTATGCATAAAACTATCTACAACATTCATAAACTCATATTACTTAGGTTTTCGGTCTCAAGCACATACAAAGCACTCAAGTCAACATTCATACTAGCTTCACTTACACTTATACTAGCACTTAGGTGGGGATAACTACATCAAAATTGATCCATCTTTGGAGTATTGGTATATAGGCAAATCTTATCATAGCGGGGTGTTGAGGATGTCCAACATACCCCACTAATAACACATTTTACTTCTTGTATCAACTGGATGCCCTAACAATATGGAGGATTAGGGTTTATACATAAAATCAGTCAAAACATGTCATATACAAATATTTAAAACCTATGCACATAGGACCAGGCTTGGTAGACCCAGACACATGTGTACCTAGAAGTTCAAAATAGTTCTACACAAAGGACACTATTGCCAAATAGGGACACTGGCACCACATGGCTCTACTATCTAATTAGGGTGATTCTATCCAAGAAGGGTTTTGACACCTGAATCCTATTTGTCACACTCGGACTAGCCTCTGACTCAGTTTGCAACCTCCAGATCTCTCATTTTAGTCATTTTTAGCTAAGTACTTATTTACATTATTTATTACTATTTTTAGAAAGGTCAAATTAATTTAATTTTGTTACAAATAAGTGGTTGTATTTATTGCATATTTCTACCCTAATTTACTATAATCAGACTCTTAACAACATAGGATTTACATACATCTAAGTCCTAAAAAATTTAAACATTTGGTGAACTTAACTTACTTCAAGCACATTATTCCAAAACCCTAGTACACCATTGGGTTTTCCTTTTTATTTCTAGAATATACTTAGTTTTCAGTTTGTAACCTATCATCATGATTATTATGACAAATGCCATTTTTCACTTTTTGGCACAAAGTCTTGTGGTTTGTCTAGCATGCTTATTACCTGCCATTTGTAGTAAAATTGCACATGTATGTCACTCCTCTCATGGATCATGTCAAAGCTCAGTTTATTTTACACATTGGTCCTCCCTCTTTTTAGTCTCATTCTTATGAGGATCATTATTACATGGCTCACTTTGAGTTACCTTCGGTTACTACTCAATGACAGAGAGCCTAGAGGACTCCTTTTGTTTTGCCTCCACCTAAACTAGTTGATTATCTTCCCTCACATCCTGTCTCTACTACTCAACCTTGGGAAATAGTAAATCATGTGATTCAAGTTGTTATTATATGGAATAGGATGCCTTCTCAACCTATACAAGAACAACATAATCCCACCATCCCTCCTCATCCCCAACACACTATAACGAGACCTAGATATTAGTACATAGCATTTGATGTTGTGGATCAGTTGAGAAACACACCAGATAAGATCTTTGTGTTGGAATTAATTCAATAGGAAACTATTTTCAAAGATATTCTTTTTAAAACACTCAATCATACATCCTTACCTCACGACACAAATCCAACTTACTTTGCATCTGTCATGAACACTATCAAGGACATTGAGGATGTTATATATTTTTCTAATGAGGATTTTCCATCATAATCAATTATTGATCATAATTTACCACTCTTCATCTAAACACAAATCAAGACCACCACTATTAAACAAGTTCTAATTAACAATGGTTATGGACTTAACATACGCAATCTCACATTTATACAGACTATGGGCGTTGATATAGCATCCACTCAAAAGATATATAAGAATATCAAAGGTTTTGATGACATTCCTACACAAACATTGGGTTCTATTACATTAGATGTCATAATTGGGCTAAAAACCCTACCAAAAGAGTTTCAGGTGATTCCTAATCATTTTCACTACAGCCTATTACTTTGGAGAGTTTGGATACATAATATGTAGGTTGTACACTCTATCTTTCATAGATGCATCAAGTTTTTATAGCATGGATACTTATACACTTGTTTAGTAGATAATCAACCATTCAAATATTATAGAGTCACCAAGCCCATAACCCCAAGTACATATTCAGATGGGACACCTCATGTTCTTATAGATTCCACACCTCACAAGATTATGATAGAGCATATGTAGACATATGAGGTTGGGGAATCTAGCAAGACTATTCCTACATCTATTCCAGATCCTCCAACAGCACAGTTACCTTCACCCATGATGGAGGAGGACCCTCCCATAGTACATCTATCTCCACCCATGGTAGATGATGGGATTATCACAACATAATTTTTTGGAGAGTTATTAGTAATGTCATGGAGGTGTCCAGGTGAGTGGATAGAGTGTTTTGATAGTCTAAGTGTCAATGACAAAGTGTGTAGTGTGCTTGTCCTAGTATGCTTGAATTAGGCTTGGTTGATCTTCAAGTTTTGGCATGATTATGGATGGGTCTGAAGTATTGATCATATGTGAGGGGTCCTATCAGAGGTCAAGGATGATTGGAGAGCTTATGGAAGTGCATGGTATTCATCCAGTTATTTATTATGTTCATCTTGGCATAGTTGGTTATGTAACAAAAAAATATGAATAGGCATATTGATGACATTATATTTCACACGTGTGAAGGTTTCAAGAGTAGCTTAACATAAATATGGATTCCCCTATGTGCATAAATCATATGTTCCAAGTTTCAGGTCATAAGGTTGAGCAAAGAAAAATTTATTAAGGTGCAAAGCTAGCTTCTCAGACAAAATTTCACTAAGTTCCCATACTTGGCCAATTTTGCAAAGGAAGATCTAACGGTGTATGTTTAATCGCATCACAGATCTATGACATGAAATTAATCTGACCAAATAAGGATATAATGGTGAGCATTATACTTGTCATAAATCTAATGATGAGTATGAAACCTATCAGATAGAGATCAATGATGAGCAGGTGTTCATACATGCAGATCTACAATGTGTATTAAGTCAAAGAGGTCAAAGTGTTTGATGTTTAAGTAGGTTAAAGTCCAGGATACTCTTAAATAAATTAATAGAGCATGTTTGTTCCAAATTATCATGAAGAAGTGAGATGATAACAAGTGTTTGATGTTTAATAGTAAGCAAAGGTAAAGATCGAGCTACTTCTAAGAATATCAATGGTGTATATGAAGTCATGTCAAAGGTTGCACGTGCTGGTGACAAGTGTCACAAACTCACTAATTTGACAAAATATTAATGATGAGTGGTGGTTCATACTTATGAAGATCAATGGTATAGGACAAGTCAAAGAGTCAACAAATCATGTGGGACTACCAAGTGGCACAAGCATATGGACTAATAGCAAAGTGTTTAGAAGGCACGTGAGGGGACCAAGTGTCATAATCATAGGAGTTCTGAACCAGATCTAATGGTGAGTGTTGCAAGATAAAGGCTTGGTTGATCCAAGTAGATCAATGGTGCATATTTATTCAATATCACAAGGGTGTATGAGATGAGGTCAACATATTCAACATTTAATAATTGCTCAATGACCGTTGGAATTCAAATATTCATATTTGTAAGGGAAGACTAGTCTATAATTTTTATGCTATAACTTTTGATATATGCATAATTTGATCATGGTTTAGAAGGAAAATTTATAGAGGAATTGATGGTGCATCCAGAGAACCTAGTTAGAAGGTCTAATTATTTGTACAATCAAAGATATGTATCTTGTGTTCATGCTTTGCAAGTAACCTGAGAAAGGTAATTGAGTTGTTCTTGATGGTATTTTGATGTTTTAAGATGAACTAAGTATTAGAGCATGTTGTAGACTTTATGAGTACCATTTGTGTGGATTATGGAGGTTTGACCAATCCATATTTTATATGATCAAAGAATTAAAAGTTGAATGTGTGTTCATTCTTGGTGATCGTATGTATAGAATGATTTTTGGGCTAATTGTGTTGTAGTAGAAGGGTGTTGTGATGGATGTTGTCACTTAAGGAGGACTTATAGGTTATGTGGCATGGTTCTATGTATGTGAAAGTGTTATTTTGTTCTTAATTTGCTCAAAGAAGTGTCAAAGATATGGATGGGTCTCCATGAGACCTATAAGGGCTAATGAGGCCTAATTAAAATGCATAGCTACTTAAGTGTGATCCATAGTTGCTATGGCTGACCTGTGTAGATGGTATTGAGCCATGTTAGATGTCTTAAGGGTTAAGATAAGTATTATGGTCGACCTAGAATATAATAATCATGATATCTCTATAAAAGGTAAAATCAAAGGTGATGATTTCTAGACTTGAGTGAAGAGGTGTGTATGAGAGTTATAGAGTGAAGGAAAGAAGAAAGGGTGGGTGCCCAGTGGATGAGTTATAAAGCAGAGCAAGTTGATGACTATGTGTATGACCTTTAGGTTATATTTCTGATGTCAAAGCAATGCTCTTACTTGTTTGAAGATTAAGGATGAGCAAAGAGGTTTAGAGTGATCCGAAAGGATGTTTTGGATGCCTTGAGTGTGAGTGAAGGATAGATGATGTCTGTGTGAGCTTGGTGGTTAATTTGAGAGGTAGATCAAAGTGTGGTCTGTGTGTATGACCATTTGGTCATATTGTTGAGGATGTGACAGAGTTATTGCTGAGAAGTGTAGAGTGATTCCAAATATGGTTTTGCATGTTTTTGAGTGTCTGAAGAAGTGAAAGGGGTTATATTTATGAGATGTCTCCATCAAATTGATAGGAAATCAATGATCAGGTGATGTGCATATCATAAGTGTTGGGAGGGTGCTCAACATCTGGGTCAGAAGGACTTGACCATCCTAGGGGTAGGTTAAGTTGGAAAAGTTGAAGACTCACCAAAGATAATTTGAGAGTCTTCAGATGAAGGAAGAAGATTTTGTGGCATCCTTTCTACAGAGATTTGATGAGATTGTGAACATCATCTGAGGTCTTGGAGAGAATTTTGAAGAAGCTACTATAGTTTAAAAGGTATTAAGGTAAATCTCTCTCTCAAGTTTGATTCAAAAGTAGCTGTTGTAGAATAAAGTCATGATCTTACTCAGTTGAAGATGGATGCATCCTTACTGCGTATGAGATGAGAGTAAATGATGATATATCACCAAAGAAGGAAGCAGCATTCAAGATAGAAATAAAGCCAAAGAAGAAATTTCAAGGTAATAAACTCAACAAAGATAACATATCTGATATTGATGAAGATGAACTAATTACTTTATTTACAAGCAAATTGAAAATAGGTTCAGGAAAGTATAAGGGTAAACTACCCTTCAAATGCTTCAATTATGGAGAGGTAGGACATTTATTAATAAGTACCCTCATAAGCATAAGAAGAATGATGATGAAGAGCAAGTTGATGGCCAAGATGAAGACAAGAAGACATAAAAGTCTGATAAAAGGAAGAAAAGTTTCAAAAAGTATGACAAGAAGAAGTCCTTCAAGAACAAGAAGAGTCTCTACACTAATAAAGATTACAGCTCATCAAATGAGAGTGAAGATAGTAACTCAGAGTATGATGATGAAGATGATGGTCCTGTTGAAGATAAATCCCTCTCCATGGTTAAGGAAGGAAGTTGATCATATCAAAAGGAGTCTACTTGGAGTGATTCTGATGATGATAAATATGAGGTGGACTATGAGACTGAATTGATGAATGCTCTTGAAGAACTGAAGATTGAGAAGATAAAAAAGAAGATGAAGTCTCAAATCAAGGACTATAAAAAGCAATTTAGTGTGTTTTAGGTAAGAATTAATGAAAACACCAAGGAGTATGACAATATAGTCAAACATCTCAGTTGTCAATTGGAAATCTTGTTTACAAGCCTAAAAGCTAAAGAAGATGAATAGTCAAGGTATGTAATTAAAAATAAGTCATTAAAAATTGAGTTAGAGAAGACATCTAGTAAGATGAATTCATTTGTGAGATTTGAAAATATCTCAAGTGATCTAGATAATATTCTGAGTGATCAAAAGCATGCAAGTGATAGAATTTGACTTGGATACAAAGAAAAACTAGAAAATACAACTCAAGACAAGATGAAGACTAATGTAAATCAAACCTTGAAGGTCAACAATCAGTTAAGGAATGAAGATGTTGGATGAATCAAGATAAATTAGATTATACAACCAAATGCCATGAGGTATTCAAGTTTCAATGGTTACTGTTACACATGTAATCAGTTTAGGCATAGAGCTAGAGAATGCAAGAGACCTGTTAGAAATGAGTTTGCATGGTACTTTGATGGGGGTCATCAATCAAAAGATGAGTCTTCTTTAAAAGGAGTAGTTTGTTTCAATTGTCAAAAGAATGGACATAATGAAATATTGTGTTCTAATCAAGAAAGGTGGGATAAGCTTCTTGAAAAAGGTATAGTCTACTTCAACTATCAACAAAGAGGTCACATTGTTAGTTTCTACAAGCAAATGCCTACAAGATAGAATAGGTTTAATGAAGCTCCTAGAGTGCAAGAAATAAGTAAATTTAACACATGAAAACCAAAGGTGGTAAGTGTGAGTCATGATGAGTCTTTAGTTCTAAATAATCTATTTTCTATGGTGGAGAATGCTATAGAAGTTGGAGAGTGCCAAGAGCTCTCATTGTCTACTCATTTTGTGAATGAAGAGACCAAGCTCAAAGAAGAGACCAAGGTTTTAGTTGAGGCTAGTTCTGAAGTGTGTTTGTATGCTAATGAGCAATGTATTGTGTGTGATCATGTTTCAGGCTTAGTTCCTATGTTGTCAATGTTTGAAGGTGATGTTCTGCAATGCAAAGAAGATACTTCAGTGATCAAGGTATGTCAAGATTCCATAGTTGCTCCAAATGTTGTATATCCTATCATAGAAGAGAAAGTGAGTGATGTAGAAAAGGAACAAGTTGTCAAAGTTTAGACTAAGAAGAACAAGAACAATAAGTCTTATAGCTATAAAAATATTCCAGTGGTTACTGAGGAGATGTGGGTCACTCTTGGCTTCACTTTGTTTTAGAGCATTGTAGTGTAGATGAGATCTATGTCTATGCTTCTTAAGAGACTCCTTTCAGTGGAGAAGCATGTGTTTTTATGGTGTTCTCTAGAAGGTCCTAAAAGGAAAGAGATGATTTTTTATAGTTGGAGTTGGTGTGTCAAGATGGGAGAAGTGCTTTGATGAGTTTAGAGTGATGTCATAAGGTGTTTTTGTTGTGTATCCAATGTCTACAAGATCATAATGGGTGTTTTTACGTGGCATAATGAGATTGATGGAATTTCAAGAAGATTTTGGTGCTCAAAAAGGTCTATGAACTCTTTTTTATGTGTTTCAAGTGGTTTTGTGTCTTGATGACCTTGTTTGTGTCTTTTGGAGGTTTTTGTGTGCTCCCAGGTTTATCTTTATTGTTGCAGATCAAAGCCATGGTATAGGAATTCAAGGTTACCAAAGGTGTGAAGTCTAAAATCTTGGTCTAGAATTGTGTGATGGTTGTCTCTAGGTGTGCAAGAAGTTTTAGAGATGGGCATTGACCAAAAGGAGGTTTGTTGACCTTGTTTGTTTTAAGATTCTAGAGTTTTGGGCTATGATAGAAAAGTGGTTTGCCTTATGAATTGAGGCTTAAGACTTTTTAATAGGTTGAATGGGCCAAATGGGTTGTCAAATCAAGATTCATAGAGATTTGAAGGTTTGTGTTTTTCAAATTATTCAATTTTTTGTCAAAATGAAGGCCTAATTGGCTAGTAGATTTGTGAAGAAAGTATGTTGCAGAGGATAATCTAGGTGATGAAAATTGGTGTGCTTAAGGGGGAATATGATATTTCTCTAAATACGAAGTTTTAGGTCTTTAAAGTATGTATATTGAAAGTTGTGGGCTCTGCAAATTCCAGGTAGGGCTACAAGGAGTCTAGATAGGCCTAGTGTGAAGATTTGATGTTTTTTACTTAGTTTGCCCAAAAGAGCAAGGTATGAGTGTTTCAAGGTGAATTATTAGGTTGTTTTAGATCATGTTTCCTATTTGGTGAGTGGCATGAAGTTCTTTTGATGGTCCTTAAGGTGGCTTGAGAGAGAAGGCTAGTAAGCTTATGTGATGGTTCTTCATGGTGTGTGAAGATCTGAAGATGCTCAAGTGGTGAAATGGCTCAAAGATATTAAAGAGACTCCCTCTTAGATGTTTCTTTGTGAATTCCATCATATTTTAGTGTTTTTGTGTGTTCTTTTTTCATTGGTTGCAGTGCTTGGTAGAAGAGAGTATTGGCATGTATCAAGAGGAAGTTTTCAAGACATAGAAGAGGTAGGATCAAGGTAAGGGGGACTTTGTATCATATTTATAAGGTGGTCCTCTCTTATTGGTAGTCTTTTTAGGTCCTTATAATTATTTTTTGTCCACTTTGTCATTGTGTCAAATGGGGAGAAGGTTCCTATTGTGAGAGTGCTTGAAAAGAGAGAAAGAAGGTGAGTTGTATGATGAATGTTGACATCAATGACAAAGGAGGAGATTATTGGAGAGTTTTTAGTGATGTCATGGAGGTGCCCAGGTGAGTGGATGAAGAATATTGATAGTCTAAATGTTAATGATAAAGTGTGCAGTGTGCTTGTCCTAGTCTGTTTGAAGCAGGCTTGGTTGATCTTCAAGTTTTTGCATGATTATGGATGGGTCTGAAGTATTGATCATGTGTGAGGGGTCCTATCAGAGGTCAAGGATGATTTGAGATATTTTGTAAGTGCATGCTATTCATTTGGTTCTTCATTATGTTCATCTTGGCATAGTTGGTTTTGTGATAGAAAAATCTGAGTAGGCATATTGATGACATTATATTTCACACGTGTGAAGGTTCTAGGAGCAACTTGATATAAGGATGGATTTCCCTATGTGTGGAGATCATATGGTCCAATTTTCAAGTCATGAGGTTGAATGGAGAAAAAATTATTAAGGTGAAAATTTGTCTTCTCAGACAAAAGTTCATCAAGTTCCCATGCTTAGCCAATTTTGCAAAGGGAGATCTAACGGTGTGTATTTAATTGCATCACAAATCTACGACATGAAATTAATCTAACCAAATAAGGATCTAATGGTGAGTGTTATACTTTTTATACGTATAATGGTGAGCGTGAAACTTGATAAATAGAGATCAGCGATGAGTGGGTGTTTGTACATGCAGATCTATGATGCATATCAAGTCAAAGAGGTCAAAGTGTCTATTGTTTAAGTAGGTTAAAGTCTAGGCTACTCTTGAAGAGATCAATGAAGTGAATTCATTCCAAGTTGTCAGTAAGCAAGAAGATGATAACAAGTGTTTGATGTTTAACAATGAGCAAAGGTAAAGATCGAGCTACTTCTAAGAAGATCAATGGTGTGTATGAAGTCAACATGTCAAAGGTTACATGCACTGGTGACAAGTGTCACAAGGTCGCTAATTTGATAAAAGATCAATGATGAGTGGTGGTTCATACTTATGAAAATAAATAGTGTGAGATAAGTCAAAGAGTCAAAAAATCATGTGGGACTATCAAGGGGCACAAATGCATGGACTGACATCAAAGTGTTTAGAAGGCACATGAGGGTGTCAAGTGTCATAATCACTAGAGTTCTAATCAAGATATAATGATGAGTATTGTAAGATAAAGGCCTAGCTAATCTGAGGAGATCGATGGTTCATATCTGGTCAATATTTCAAGGGTGCACAACATGAGGTCAACATGTTTGAAGTTTAACAGTTGCTTAGTGACTGTTGGAATTCGACTATTCGTATTTGTAAGGGAAGACCAATCTATAGTTTTTGTGCTATAACTTTTGACATATGCAAAATTTGATCATGGTGTAAAAGGAAAAGTTGTAGAGTACTTCATGGCACATCAAAAAAACCTAGTTAGAAGGTCTAATTATTTGTACAGTCAAATATATCGAGCTCTAAAGTTGACTATGTATGTGTTCATGCTCTGCAAGTAACCCGAGAAGGGTAATTGAGTTGTTCTAGATGGTATTTCGATGTTTTAAGATGAACTAAGTGTTAGATCATGTTTTAGACTTCATGAGGACCATCTATGTAGACTAAAGGTTTGACCAATATAGATTATGTATGATCAAATCCTTAGAAGTTGATTGTGTGTTCGTTATTGGTGATCATATGTAAAGAATGATGTTTGGGATAATTGTGCTATAACATAAGGGTGTTGTGATGGATTTTGTCACTTAAGGAGGACCTATAGGTTATGTGGCATGGGTCTATGTATGTGAAAGTGTTCTTTTGTTATTATTTTCTTAGAGAAGTGTCAAAGAGATGGATGGGTCTCCATGAGACCCATAAGGGCTAATGAGGCCTAATTAAAAGGCATAGCTTCTTAAGTGTGACCCATAGTTGTTATGACTGACTTGTGTGGATGGTATTGAGCTATGTTAGATGTATTAAGGGATAAGACAAGTATTATGGCAGACCTAGAATATAATAATCATGATGGATCTATAAAAGGTGAAATCAAAGGTGGTGATTTCTAGACTTGAGAGAAGAGGTGTGTGTAAGAGTTGTAGAGCAAAGGAAAGAAGAAAGGGTGGGTGCTCAGTGGATGGGTTGTAGAGAAGAGTAGGTTGATGACTATGTGTATGACTTGTAGGTTATATTTTTGATGTTAGAATAGTGCTCTTGTAGGTTTGAATATTGAGGATGAGCGAAGAGGTCTAGAGTAATCCAAAAGGATGTTTTAGATGCCTTGAGTGGGAGCGAAGGATAGATGATGTGTGTGTGACCTTGGTGGTTGATTTGAGAGGCATTTCAAAGTGTGGTCTATGTGTATGACCATTTGGTCATATTGTTGAGGATGTGATAAGGTTGTTGAGAAGTGTAGAGTGATCCAAAATATGGTTTTGGATGTTTGTGAGTGTGTGAAGAAGTGAAGTGGGTTGTGTTTATAGGGTGTCTCCATCAGATTGGTAGGCAATTAGTGATCAGGTGATGTTCATATCATAGGTGTTGGGAGGGTGCTCAACATCTAGGTCAAAAGGACTTGACCATCCTAGGGGCATGTGATCCTTATGGAACATGTGTTTCAATAAAGTCTTGTCAGAAGGACTTGACCATCCTAGGGGCAAGTGTTCCTTATGAAATAGGTGTTTCACTAAAGTCTGGTCAAAAGAACTTGACTATCCTAGGGGTAGGTGTTTCTTATGGAATAAGTGTTTCACTAAAGTCTCATGTTTTCATACTTTTTATAGGATAATTAGTCCATGTGTTTGTAGGCTTGAGAGTGTGTTTTATTCCCCAAGAGGGTTTTCCATATAGATCTTGTGTTGTGTGTGTGTTATTTTTTATCTATTTGCTCATTGCTATAAATATCTTGAATGTTTCATGAATGGTTGTATTGAATGCTTAAGTGTTTGAAGGGTTTGGAAATTGAATTGGATTATTTTCCACCACTGATTCACCCCCCCCTCCTCAGTGGTTTGTACCTCTAACACAATTACCATTACTCTTTAACTCAAAATAAGTATAAATCCACAACTCTATTACAAATTCCCAGGCCACCACAGAGGATAATCCAACACCCATTGACATTGATGACTATTTATGTGGATTGAGTTTCACACCAATGGGACTTGGAGAGTATAGAGATGATTCTAAGGCACTCATGCTTTTTCTACACTAGCAACACCACTAGTTCATAATCATATAGCTATAAGATTACCTACTCAATTGCAATTAGATGCAAATCCCTCCATTCACTCAGAACATATGGTTACATATTTGGATATGGACCCATTTATAAAAATCAAGGAGGTAGTTCATAGGATAGACCACACTAGTATCTACACATATTAATTGACATAGGATTGATGGAATTACCCATAGTTCATCATAGATCCATCAGTAAATTATCATGGCAGGACAATCAACCCTTTTGTCATTTTCATAAGCTTAGGTATATGATACATATATATGCTTAGCATTATAGCATAAGTTGAATAAGTTCAAGGCTCGAGGAACTATTTATATTATACAGCATCCACCTCCACAAGTACAGGCACCATGGTAGAATCATTGTCAACATATATACTCATAGAGTGATCAATTTACTATCCAAGATTTTGTTGCAGACAGATACATCCCCCATGTTAGTATATATGAAGATTTTGATCCTAATACTTGAATTTTGGAAAGTTTACAACACATAATCTATTAGGAAAATGAGCTATAACATGTCATACATTGTTAGGATTCCATAGGACATATCACACTACCAGTTGCATGTGGCCCCAAGGAGGCCAACACATTATTTTGTATCATGAGCAAGGGAACTCATATACAGGTTACACTTGGCAGTACATGGTTATAAGCCATCGGTGCCATAGTTGATCGATCAAAAAAATGTTTGACATTCAGTCATGAGGGACACATGGTCTGTATTCGACATGATGGTATAGATGAGAAGTATAGATTTCATATAGATACTCTACGGTCCAATGTGGTTTACCCTGGGACCACATGGGAGGCATATTACATAATAGAGAAGCATGTTATATTGATGCACTAAAGCCAGACTAATGCCAAGGATAAAGATACACTGATAGATACAGCATGGTATGATGATCACAATTATGAGGCTTATTTGAGTTTAGATAGATCCAATATCTGACATTAGATGATATCCCACTTGATACACCATTTGATTATCCACATCCCATGGATGTGCTCTTGGGTCTATAGAGACATTACACTTTGGTTTTACATTATCTCATTCATGTTCAGTATTTACTTATACATATTTTCCTTATTTCTCACTCCTTTTATATTGTTTCATTTTCATGTTGCTTATAAATAGCTTATATCTAAAAATACAAAAATAATATAATATGTCAAAACACAAAAACATTCAAATACTTACTCAAAAAATACAAATTATAGATTGTATGCATTGCCATGTTTACATCTCTTATATTTTTCTAGACACTACATATTCTAGTTATCTTAGTATAGCTAGTTTTTATCATACATACATGCTTCATTTATTCTTGTTGAGTACTTGCAGATTAAACAGGACTCAGGTCCACTACAGCAATCTAGATTTTCTACTATCTACCCACTGGGGGCATATACACAAATACACAGGTTAATCATTTGACACATTCACCCATTTGGGGGCATCTTATACATAGTTTCGATTACCATGTGACATATTTCTAAACTCTACATCACAGATTTAGCATTATTATATATTGATATTGATCATCCTACACCTACTCATTTTTTTGTTGGCTACTACTACTTTAGACTCAGCATATATACATCTTAGCTCTTATACAGATTTGTACCACATGTTCATGCATAATTTTATTTCTATATTTCTTAGTTTAGACTTAATTGTGTCTCTATACTTCTTATATTTGAGGGAATTTGAATATGTCATTGATTTTTGGCTCTTTGCCACTTCTTTTCATTATATGTATGCTTTGGACATGTGTTCATGTCTTTGTGTGTGCCTTCTTGATTGTGTATGTATACATTTGAACATGTCCTTCCATGTGGCTCTATGCTAACTTTCTTGATGTTTTTGTATATGGATATTTTAACATGTCCTTGTATGTCTTGTTTTCTTAGTTTTAGTGACATGTGTCCATGTCCATTGTATTTTGGTCCCTTGGCCTACTTTGTGTGCCTCATGTGTGTTGTATGTATGTTGTCTTCTATGCATCATGGCCATGACACTTGTCTCTTGCTTGTTACACACTTCAGTTTTAGATGCCATGAGGGATCTCATAAATCTCCCCTTCCTACTTAGGTGTCATGATGGACATCATGCCCCATCCCCTAGGTAGCTACTTGGTTATTACTTAGTTTTGTTGTTCATATATATTTTTATATCTATTTTGACAACCTTGTGAATGACAGATCTAACATACATCACACATTACAAACTTATGCTCATATTATCTTACATTATGATGTTATGTATGCACATTATATTGGTTTATTACATAGATATAATATATGCTCTGGCTAACACATATTTTGTAGAGCTTTTTTTTTAAAGACAATTCTTGCATATGTTCAATAATTCCTTCCAAAAAAGAGGCTTTCACAGGGGTTTGTCACAGAGATAAGGGCATCTAAATGAACTTAGAGTACAACTTCTAACACATAATCTCAAACCACACAAATTAGATTCAAGAAAACATAGTGGGAAACAATGACATAGAGATCAACTATAGTTACATAGAAATTAAAACAATCGGACATTAGCACCCAAATTGGGACACTAACACCACATGGCACTACTGCCTAATATATGGCACTATTGTCCAATAACCTCAGTTTCAAAAAATTTAAATTGACCAAAAAAGTACAGTAGGTATAGTCCAAGTTTGCATAGGTTCAGTTACAGATTATAAGTTTTGGCTCAATTGAGCTCAAATTCATACCAATTTGCTCATATTAAGGGAATCATACATGGCATGATCATTCTCATTTTAGTTTAGATACTCAGATACATATTATTACAACTCATTCTAAAATCCATATACTCAGATATTAGATTTGGGGGCATGTGTGTGGCACATTGTTTCTGTATGCTCACTTATATATTGGTTGATCAGATAGAATGACAAACTCCATGTCATTATCTATATTATTCACATCAAACACCATATTCCAAGTTACACACCAAATTCATGCCTTACTCCATTTACAGTGGTTGGCATTCCTAATTGGCCCAAAACCATCTAATATACCTAAGTGGTCATAGATCTGACATCTTCAATTACACATTTCCAATTACATTACACAATTTCAATTTCAAATGCATCTACTACATACACATGGATAGGCAATGATAGATTCATAGTCCACTTGACTTCTTCAACCACCTACATGAGAGAGTTGGACACACCATCAGTCCAATCCAAGCTATTCACAGGTCATGATCCACCAAGCAGGGGAGGAAAATGATGGAGTCAAAACTAGATTGAGTTATTGAACCACCCACACATGAGGATTGAGCAAGCCATCATCTCAGTCCAAGTTATTCACCGATTGATCACTATTTACACATGTACACATAGGTTATCACCAAGTTTATGCATTGGTTCACATACTTACTAAGGTGTATTCATTTATTTCCTCTCTCTTATCTCTTTAGTTAGTTTTATCTCTTTACATAATTTTATTTCTTTAATCAATGTTGTCTTTACTTTTGATATCTCTTATCTAAAGATTGATCTATGAACATTTTATTTTCAAGATACACAATGAAGCATGCTTCACATACTCATATCTAGATTCATGGGCTTCACGTCTTAATTAAGTCTAAGAATGCTTATTTTTTATTTATTCTAGTCATTTCACTTTGCAACATTTATAGAATAAAGTTGGGGCAAATGTAATCACTTAAAAATAATACTTGAGTGCTAAGAGTTATACTTGAGACCACCTATCCCTAGCTTAGCCCTAGACCTATTTTAGGGCATATTTTTACACTTATCCAGCCTTCATGCAAGCCACAGGCATCCTCCCAGACTCTCATCTTGACATTTTGGACTTGAGTACCTCGGGTTATACCACCTGAACACTAGCACCATAATAGGGATAATAATGCCACATGGTGCTAGTGTCCTAATTTTAGCGTTACTATCATTTCCCTCCTTTTTCTACCAACAGATATATTTTCAAATCAAAGACCACCTAGGGTTGGCCTAGACCTTTTTTAAGACCCAAACAAGCACTTGAATAGTATATATACATCATTTTTATCCCTTTAACCACTATATGGAAATCATATGTAAATTACATATACAAACATAAAATAAGTTGTGCACAATCAAGGTTATCAATCCTTGTTATGCCCTACTTCTACATACAACCTTCATAAGCTCAAATTGCTTAGGTTTCTAGTCTCAAGCACATTCAAAGCACTCGAGTCAACATTCATACTAGCTTCACTTGCACTTACACCAGTACTTAGGTGGGGAGAATTACATCAGAATTGATCCTTCTTCGAAGTATTGGTATGTAGGCAACTCTCATCATAGCAAGGTGTTAAGGATGTCCAACCTACCCCACTAAAAATATATTTTACTAATTATATCAACTGAATTTTCTAGCAACATGGAAGATTAGGATTTGTACATAAAATCAAACAAAATAGGTCATATACAGATATTCAAAACTTGTGCACACAAGAACATGCTTAGCAAACCTAGACATAAGTGCACCTAGAAGCTCAAAATAGTTCTATACAGAGGACACTACCACCAAAATAGGGATATTAGTGCCACATGGTACTACTATCCAATTATGGCACTATTATCTAGGAAGGGTTTTGACACCTGGATCTTTTTTGCAACACTCAGGCCAACCTCTGTCTCAGTTTGCAACCTCTAAATCTCCCATTTTAATCATTTTTCAGCTAATAGCTTATTTACATTATTTATTATTATTTTTAAAAAGGTTGAATTAAGTCAAATCTATTACAAATCGGTGGCTATATTTATTGCATATTTATACCCTGATTTATTATACTCATACCCTGAACAACATAGGATCTACATACATCTAACTCCTAAAAGGTTAAAACACATACAATATTTTTTATGACACTAAAGTTTGGAAGATACGTTATTTTGCTTTGGCATCCGAAAGTTGAAGATAGAAACATTGTGTCTCAAGTGTACTAAGTGCATCATTGCTTGCATAATCTCTCTTCTACAGTAGAGAACATATTGAAGGGGGGTACTTTGAAAGGCACACCAATGTAAGTATACGAGAAAACTAATTCAACCAATATTTATTTGTAAATAAGATTAGTTTCATGTCCTTTGTGTTTGGTTGTATTGAAAACCATGCATGACCTTTGTTTTACTCATGTTCACTTGTAAACCAAGAGTATCACAACATGAGCTTAAAATGTTAAGATGTCTTTGTAGGCTTGCACCAATATGTGACATGAGAATAATGTCATCGATAAATAATAAAATAGTGATGATTATATCATAAATTATACATTTGTAACATGTTTTCTTTAAACTTGCAATGATGTTCTCTTGTTCATCCATGTAGAAACCAAAAAAAGTAGAAGAAAGTGGACGACCCTATTTAACACTAATGGTATTATTGATATATATAAAACTAGTAAGAGTTTGAACCTTTACAACCACCTTCTCATAAAGTTTCATGACAAGATCAACCAAATTTTTTGGAATAAGTAGGATCTTGAAGCCATTGGATTATAAGTTGTCTGGGAATAGTGTCAAATGCCTTCCTAAAATCAACAAAACAATAGTAAACCTTAAGCTTGTGTGTTCTTTATTCTTTAATTCTAGCTCTAAGAATTAATAAATTTTATATTATATAGTGATTCTGTTTAAAACCTACTTTCTCTTTTGACTGAAGTTTCTTGGACTTTGCAAATATGGAAATCAAACTATCTAGCATTGTAGCAAATAGCTTACTCAAGGTGTGACCAACCATGATGGTTCTATAATTATTTGGATCCTATTGGTTTCTTGATTTAAATATAGATAATATGATATGAGACACCCATGCATGTTGGAATCCATGAGAAGCCACTGTATTAAAGAGATCATCAACATATGTTGCTAGAATATTGGGACTATAATGAAGAAATTCTACTCTTAAATGCTCTATGTCAGTTGATTTACCTATCTTTAATTTGAAAATAATTTAGAACACCATATAATATACAAAGGTATGTTTATCTTATAATCTGTTTCCCACTGCAATTGTGGCTTGGTTTGGAATGTTGTAAAGAGAATATGCATATTAGACCAAATATTTTTGTTAGATTGGGCACATGAGGAATTCTTTGGAAGGAAGGTTTTCCAAAAGGATTTAGAATTGAACCTGAGCATGTTGAGTGCATCTCTTGTTTTCATATTTAAATATAACCTCTTTTTATTTTGTATTATACGACAATAATATTTTTGAATAGACTTCTTCATTTGGGGATATTGGCAAGTAATGTGTGATCAATCCATGCATACTATTATGAACCATTATCTTTTTCCCAATCTAAACAATATGCTTACAAGTGAGATAGTTTGGTGCTTTAATTTACTTATAAGGTCAACTGAAGTGTGTTGTTGTAGAGTGATTCGCATCATCAAACAATAGGGTCACAGTTTCCAAAACATTCTAGACCTTAGGAGAAAGATAAGTATTTGACTTATGGGAAGTGATCCAAAATGTAAATCAATTAAATTTACACACTACTTTTTTTTCAAAAGTATATTTTTCACTATTTGGCATTTAAGGAGATTAAATAGATTGGGAAACATATTTTAGTTCATGATGATTAAAGAGAGTAACACATGCATACCATATGAACCAATATCTTTTTCCCGTTTTAAGTAATCTACTTACAAGTGACAGTTTTGTTTTTTTATTTACTTACAAGACCAGCTGAAATGTATTGTTGTAGAATGATTCGCAACATCAAACGACCAGGTCAAAGTTTATAAAATATTCTAGATCTTAAAACAAATATAAGTATTTGATTTACAGGTAGTGATCTAAAATGTAAATCAATTAAATTTGTATACAAATATTTTTTCACTATCTAACTTTTAAAGATATTACATAGATTGGGAAAAATATATTGGTTCATGATAGTTAAGGAGAGTACCTTAGACATATTATCATGAACCAATATCATTTTCCCAATCTAGATAATCTACTTACAGTTGATGATTAGGTCTACGGACCTGTCAATGCGTGCATCTAGGTGGTCATATATTCTGTCTCGGCCGCTCAAGATCTACGAGAACAAGAGATCAAATGCAGTCCATGTTTCGATCGAGCTATCCATAAAATCGTTGCTCAATTCGCTTCAAACCCTGGTCGATTCGGTTCCATCTCTCAGCCCGATGTTTCCAACAATAAGCATTTTGGTCTGATCTAAATTTATGTTTGCTGCCTGTTGCCTGTTGAGGCACGCACCCTTAAAAAATAATACTAATAAATAAAGAAAATCATGTTTGATTTAGTAGTTTTATTAATATTTTATTTTAATCATGTCAAAATGGTAAAAGTTAATAGATTTTGATTAAATAAAATTAGGCTAGGGTCATTTTATGTTGAAATAGTCACCAAAAGTTTTTGAAGTAACATTTGATAACTTTCTTTCTTTCTTCCTTTTTTTTTCAAATGTTTAGGATTGTCAATAAAAAGTTTAAAGAGTTAATATTTTTCATAATTGTTAAGTTCAAAAGTTAAATTTATGTTTGTAAGGACACATTTTCAGTAGAAACTGATGTTTTATGTAATTGTTTTGTTCATTTTTTTGAAATGGACATTTTATTAGAAAAATTCACTTGTCTTAATTTTCCCATTTGGAAAGTTAAAATTCAAATACAATTAATGAATAAGAATTTATGGGGAATACAAAGTAAGAAATAAAAATAGCTTACATATGCAAATAACCTACTAGATTGGTAAAGCAAAGATGATAAGGCTAAAGACATCATCGGCCTTACACTTTCAGATTCTGAACTACACTATATAGATTTAGGAAAATCATCCACAAAAATTTGAGACAATCTAAGTAAACTATTTTGTGCTAAAGAAGTTAATGTAAAAAAAATTCTAAAGTTACATTTATTCAAACCCAAGATGAGTGATGGAGATACTATTCATATAAACGATCTGAGATCTCTCATGAAAAAGCTAGTAAAAGTCAAAGCTCCAGTTGATGATGAGAATGCAAAAGCTATTTTTTTAAACAATTTATCTTCCAAATACAACAATTTTGTTTTCACTCTTTGGTCAAATGCCATCTCAATCTCCGGTAGATATGACCTCAGCTCTCCTAACATAAGAAAAAATGGCAATGTCAAAGGATGCAAAAGAATAAATTGTGATGTACTCAAAGAACAATCTAAAAAACTCAAATAAGAACGAGGATGTTGAATGTTTTTACTGTAAGAAAAAAGGACACACGTCTTAGAATTTCAAGATTCAAGCTAATGATATACTTAAGGGAAATCCCAAATCCAATGAAGCCAATGTAATCACAGAAGATGAACCAGTAATCAAGGAAGATTCAGTATATGTAAATAATGAAGATGAAGGATATTTATTCTAATTAGCTTTCCAATAGGAGGATGGAAGCAATGGAGATTGGGGGACTTTCAATGACCTCTCATCAATCGTTAATGACGAGGCCACACCTATTTTAGTGGCATTTTTTTTTTAGTTTTTTAGTTTAGTGTTGTGTGATGTGTGTTACAGAATAAAAATAGAAGTACATCCTTGTTCACATGTGTTTTCTTATTTCCATTGTGTTCAATAAACCCCTGCAGCAACATTTGGTAAAGATTCATACTCCAAAGAAGCGCAATATTCAAGGGCAAAAGAAGATTTCGAGGTAAACTTGACATGGATGTTTGTCCAGATAGTTTTGAGCTCTAGGAATCTAGAGGATTTAGAATTTGGGAAATCATGGAATGGGAATGGTCCCACGAAATTCCACTCGTAGCTACACCTTCACAAGGGTAAAGAGATAACTTGATGGAGTTGTATCTAATCTAATTAATGTTTTCAAAGAGCAGTAATTTTTGTTTTTGTTTTTTATTTACAAGTAGTAAAATGGTTCTTGTGTATTTATTAGTCATAAAATTGTATTATTTTAAGGTTCTTGTGTGTTTCTCGATTATTGACCCACATTATGCACCACTAGTGTGTTATTATATTATTTTTTTCATTTCCTATCGCCCCTCTTTTTCTCTCTCATCCCTTCTTTATATTCTCCTCTTGCTCTATTGTGTTTTTGGACTTTCCCATAAGCATAAACTATTTGTTTGTAGGGGTGGGCCCTTCTTGCCCATTTTTGGTCTTTGAGGGTCTTCGATTATATTTTAAAATATTTTTCACATATTTTATGTTGGATTTCATGCCAATAATGATGCAAGAGAATCCCACATAAATCAACAATCTTGCATCTCCAAGGATGGACAAGTCCAGTTTTGTGAAGGTTACAACTTGAAAAGCATAAGAGCACATAAGTTAGGCAAGTTTTGGCAAAGGCATGGAGTGTAGAAGAAAATAATGAAGTGCTGAATTTCATGGAGGAGGAAAAGTGAAATTTTTCACAACAAAATACAAATCAAAAGACTTATAAATAGTATATAAGGCACATGAGTACAAAGGAATGGTGATGCGGGATAATCAAAGTCCACATATAATCTTATATCAACCAAAAACATGAGTAGTTAGTAATAAATTGCGGTGAAGTTTTTTGTTATTTTGATAGTCTATAGTATATTTTCAAGCATCAAGATTCTTATTTGAGTTGCATCAAGCCCTAGTTATTCATTATGCAGATCATGCGATGAATCACAAGTCATTTGAAAAGGTTGTGATAAAATGTGGTATCATTCTTGAAATGATATGCAAATCATGGTACAAACATTTTCATGGTAAATGGTGGATGCAGAGTCTTACAATCTCGTAAGACTTTCTTTGAGCTTAATACTAGTCATTTGGACAGCTTGCATGGATAAGTGGTAACAATTTTGGATGAGGCTTATGAATACATTAGGAATGTATTGAGAATTTAGTAATGGCTATGCATGCTAATGTATTACAATCATTTAATGATATTATCTCCTAGTGATGTATTACATGTATTTAATAATTGTAGGGACTTGTTTGTATTTAATAAATGTAGTGCATCTTGATGAATCAAGAGCATTTAATATTTGAGGCCTTAGTGGGTTGGAAAGCAATTAATGTAAATGGGTGGGTTGTGTATCTATATAAACACATCCTATTCATTTTAAAATGCATTTGATTGTAGATTGGAACAAGAGTCTAAGTGTTGTTGCAAGGAGTACTGCAATAAATATTTGATTCCATTCGATTCTAGATCGGGAAATATTTCAAGAGTAGTTTTAAGGAGTATTGAAATAGATATTTGTGTGTAGATATGGGAGAAGCTATTAGATTTAAGTCACTTGGATAACATTACAGTGTCAATTTGTTGTTTAGAAGTCTATAGGCATTTGTGGAGTTGCATTAGTTGTAAGGTTATATCATTGGCGATCAATCTCATGTTTTGTAATATATATTTTAAGCAATAACAAAAAATATTTGTTGCTGAATTTTTCTTGTGTAATTGTGGGTTGTGTGGTAGAAGACATCTCTTAACTAAGACCTCTAACTACAACTGCATCATTTGGTATCAAAGCAAGGAAAACAACTTTGGGATTAAGAGATCAAGGTTAGTGGTCTCCATTATTTTCAAAGGTGGGTAGAGAATAAGAGGAGTGCACAAGGAAGGTCTACGTAGGATTGTGAGTGGCACAATGGTAGATCTTGAGGTGTGGAATTGGTATGATCTGTGTAGGTTTACGAGTGATGCAGTAACAGATCTATAATGTTATGTTCTCCATATTATTGAGTGGATAGAGAACTAAGAGTTAATAAAAGTGGGTAACCTGCGTAGGTTTTCAATAGGTACAACAATGGGTTTGAGGCATGCACAAGGATAGTGTGCAAGAGATGGAATAGGGGTGTGCAACGCTAATGATTGTACTGAATATTATGTTACAAGTTGAGGTGGAAGCTGACGTGAACAAGGAGAGGAAACACGTGGATCACATCATGTGTTGCGGAGATGAAGAGAAGGAAGGTTCCCTAGAACAATCAAAGGAACTAATTGAGGAAGTTCTTATAGAGGAGACAACATCGACATGTCTTTTGAAATACATAAAGGTGGATATAAAATATGTGCAGTTAAGTGCACATATTGTGGATGTATAGGAATAATATATTCAATTTTCAAAAGATGAGGTAGATGTGGAGCAAATAGATGAGGTGATTATGATGGTGGTTTATGAGGATCTCATATTTGACTAAGAAGAAAAAGAATACCATCTCTTGATTTCAGAAGAGATGAAGGTGATTGAATGGATGTTCGAGCGCTTGGATGCAGATAGTAGTTGGAACATGTAAGTGGATGTAGAGAGTGAAGAGGTGGATGAACTTTTTAATTTCATCATGTATATTAAATCAATGGAAGTAGAGGTTGTTGCAACTGAAGTGGTAGAGTTATTTTAGGTTACGATGAGAACAACAGAAGATAATGACATGAGGAGCATTCTGGAATTTGAAGTGGAGAGGATGGGTAATGTATATGATGCCCATAGTTGTGGTGTAACCTTTAGATTGCAATATAAATAGGAAAGGTTTGAATAAGAAGTGGAATAATTAGGAGATCAACACTTAGGAAATAAATACATATTTTCATGGAGGTGTTGTAATGTGTCACTGAGAGATGTGTAGGAACAAAGGAAGAGTTGGCATAGAAAAGTCTCAAGAGAGGAAGAAGAAATAGAAGTGGTGTGAAGTCATTGATTCCAGATATGGATGGGATAAATATAAAGAGATGCAATTGTTGGAGGTGGACATATTTTGCCTACATAATGGGCAAAGAGTGGATGACCAAAGATCAATGTGCGGTAGAAGGTAAGGGAGAACCTTATGCAACAATGCACAAAAATGTTGTGCAAAAGATGAAAAGTGATGGCATGTACCAAATTCAATCGGTCATGCATAGTAGCAAGGAGCACTTGTAGGGGTAGAGTGTGTGAATATGTAAAGTGGCATTGCAAGGATGAAATAAATTGGTTATGTGAATAAAATTAGTATTACTACACAAAGGAAGGTGAACAAGAGTTAAAACCACAAACACTAGAATGTTTCAGTGGGTAGTGTCACAGTAGAGGAGTGGAAGAGTGGATTGTGCAACATGGACAGATGGGGTCGACCCAGGGAGAGTGGAAATTGGGTAAAAATGAGATGAAAGGATTTTGGAGGTCATTTTTTTCCCCAATTTGTGAACTAAGTGAGTTAGACGGCAAGAGTCATCTTGCATAGCACAAAGGCGTGCCAAGACCTTTGGAAGGGGTCAAAAGAGTGGGTTTCCTAGTTAGCGTAAGTGTGTGAGCATCATGCTCACACATTTTATTACCCTGGGTGTATGATGCAAGAACATTTGGGTCCACATGTATTCTTAAAATTTTAGTGAAGTCTTATTATTCTAATAGTTTGCCGTACATTTTCAAGCATCAGGATTATTATTTGAGTTACATTAAGTTATAGTTCTTCATTGCACATATCATGTGATGAATTATAAGTAATTTGAAAATACTATGATAAAATGTGGTATCATTCTTGAAATGATATGAGAATCATGGTAGAAAGGTTTTCATGGAAAATGGTGGATGTGAAATCTTGTGATCTTGTGTGACTTTCATGCAAATTTATTTGAGATTAATACCAGTCATTTTGACACCTTGCATGGATAAGAGGTAACACATTGGAATAAGGATTATGAATACATTAGGAATGTATTGAGTAATTAATAATGGTGAAACATAGTAATGTGTTACAATCATTGAATTATTGTGCCTCTTGGTAATGTGTGTATTTAATAATTATAGTGCATCTTGATGAGTCAAGAGCATTTAATATTCATGGACTTAATAGATTAGAAAAAATTAATGTAAATGGGTGGGTTTTACATCTATATAAACACATATTCTTTATTTGAAAATGCATTCAATTACAGATTGGAGCAAGAGTCTAAGTGTGATTGCAATGAGCACTACAATAGAGATTTGATTCCATTTGATTCTAGATTGGGAAATAGTTCAAGAGTGGTTGTAAGGATTACAACAGTAGAGATCTATCCATATATTTTAGAGGAGATATTTGATTTGAGTCACTTGGATAAAATTGCACGGTGTTTATTCATTGTTTGTAAGCCTACAGCCATTTTTGGAGTTATATCAATTGTAAGCTTGTATTTTTGGCAATTGGTTTGATGTTGTGTAATCTCTCTTTGAAGCAATAAAACTTTTTTATTGTTGTACTTTCATTATGTAATTATGGTTTACATGGTATAAGACATCTCTTAAATGAGACCTCTAACCTCAACTACATAAAATGAACTAGCACAAGGGAAGTATTTGCAAAAGTTAAGTTGCATCGAGAAGTCCATAGGAATACAAGCACACAGATAAGTGACATGTTCAAGAGTGCACACGAATAGAGACAACATGACATTTTTATCTAAGTTTAGAATTATGTAGGATTATGCAAGGTTAACCAAGTGTAGTTGTGCAAGGTGTCAGGGTGGAAGCATGTCAAGGTAAAAATTCTCACTCAGCATAAGTCACATGCACTACACATGAAAAAAGTGCACTGAAAAAGGAGTGTGCAAACAAATTTGGACACATGAACAGATGTCAATGTAAGTGTTCACAATAAAAATTGTGCACAAGGCTCTTAGTCATAAAATGAATTAGTGTGCAAGATATTTCACATAGGTAAAACCATAGAATATTATGTAAGATGTATAAAAATCACATAAGCCTACAAGAAGTTACCTAAACTTGACTTAGCCACATAGGCCCTAGACTGGTTGTGTGCAAGGCAAGTAAGTTAAGAGGGTAAATGTTGTTAGATTTATTACATGCAGACATACCTATCAGAAGGATCATATTTTGGTGGCTCAAGGACCTTATCTGTGGCTATGTTATAAATGTAGGCTTGCATATTTGTCCAACAATAGTAGAGATTCATAGTACACCATTAAATAAGGTTGTCAACTTTTGCATGGGAAAAAAACTTTGGTGAATATAAAGGGATCTAGTAAAACTTATGGTGGAAATGTGTTGTATATTTTCCATGTTTAATTGGGTACCCATGGTTTTGGCACCCATCATTCTGGTACACATGCCTTTTGGACCCATGGTATTGGTACCCATCATTTACTTATTGATGTGCCTATATATATTTGCACATACAATAGGGGAAGAGAAGAACATAGTAATGCATTATTGTATATTAAACAGTTAATTTAATACAATATAGGAGATCTTGTGCTTGGTTTTTTACTTGAAAGGGTTTTCCTAGGTGCAATCATGTATACTAAGTAATATTTTGTATTCCATTTATTTTCTCTTTTTAGCTGAAACATTTTGTTAGTATTTAGTATCTTGTTTTCTCTTCATTTGATTTCAAAGCTAGGTCTTAGCTTTGTGTGAATAGTTAAGGGTTTTTGTAACCTATGATAAACTATTGTTTGAGTGGGAGTTCTATGACAGAATGTTTTCAAGTAAAGGAGAATGACAGGGAGCACAACGGTAGAGATTTAAAAATTCAATGGTCAACATTTGGAGTTGTGGAAGCTCAAGATGGAAGATCTTCTTTTGCACATAAATCATTGGGTTGTTATATCGCGAATGCAACCTATGGGTATGAAGTTAGAAGCTTGGAAAACGATCAATAGGAAGGCAAAGAGTTTGATCATATTGTGTTTATCAAATTCAATTTTAGTGAATATCTGAATGAAGAAAATTTGTAAAGATATATGGGAGAATTTGGGGACTTTGTGTTAGACAAAGTCTCTAGTGAACAAGTTGTTTCTCCAAAATAAGTTGTGTTCATTGAAAATGAATGACGTTAACTCTATAGTTGAACATCTGAATGCTTTCATTACTATGGTAAGTCAGTTACAATTTATTGAAATTAAAATGGAAGAAGAAGAAAAGTGTTATACTTTATTTTGTTGTTTACTTGATTCTTGAGATAATTTAGTTATGGCAATAACTTCTACTGCATCGACATAAAAAACCGAACATGAAAATTGATAAAACTACCTCCTAGAAGAAAACTTGTGGGCTACAAATGGGTATTTTTAGAAAAAGTACAATGCATATGGGAAAATAGATAAGTATAAAACTCACCTGGGACAAAAGAGATTCTCTAAAATAGAGGGTATCGATTTTGGTGATTTTTTTTCCTTGCTACTAAATTAAACTCAAGTAGATTTCTTCTAGCTATTCATGTTGTTTTCAATCTAAAAAATAGAATAGATGGGTGTAAAGACAACTTTCTACATGGTTAGATTGAGGATAAAATCTACATGATGCAAGCAAAAAACTTTAGGATAAATGGAAAGGATGATTTGATTTGTAGGCTGAAAATTTATATTTGTGTTGTGAAGCAATCACCAAGAATTTGGAACCAGGAGTTTGATAGGTATGTGTTGGGACTTGGGCTAAGTTGATACCTGTGTTTATTTTATTATCATAGTATTTTATGCGGATGACATGCTATTAATTGGTAATAATAAGGAAATAATCAACCAAGTTAAGTCTCAATTATCATCTCAATTTTATATGAATGATCTCAATGCTACAAAATATATTTTAGGCATAGAAATTAAAAGAGATATGATAAACATGAAATTGTGGATAAATCAAAGTAAGCACATTGAAATGATACCACAAAGGATTACGATGCATGAAAACAAGCATGTCAATAATCCATTTCTTGTTGGTCAAAAGTCATCTACTAAACAATGTCCTAAAACATAAGAATAAATTGATGACATATTTCTAGTCCCATATGCTAGTGTTGTTAGAATATTAGTGTATGCAATGGTTTGTACTAGATCTAGCATTTTTCGTGCAATGGAAATAGTGAGCATATTTATGTCAATGTTGTTCTCATTTCAAATTTATTCAGGAAAATAACATTGGGCTACGAAGAGGAGGATCTTCAGGTATTTATGTGGAACATTTGACTATGTAATATGATATCACGGTAATCCTAGTAAAAGTAAAACATTGAATCAACATGAATTTTTGGATTCATACTGGACTAGATATCTTTATTGTTGAAGATCTACTGGTGGGTATGTGTTCAACTTATTTGGTGGAGTTGTAAGTTGGATGTGCAAACGATAGGGTAGTGTTGTGATATCCACCATAGAGGTTGAGTACATATGAGCTACTCAGAAAAGGAAGGAAGTTGTTTGGCTTCAAAGATTAATTTTCATTATTGGGTTTGTTCAAAAATCTATAAGGATAAATTTTGACTTTCAAAGTACAATTTTTCTAGTAAGGAACCCTGGGTATCACTCTAGAATGACACACGTTGATGTGTAATACAATTTTGTAATGGAAATGGTGGAGGAGAAAATGATACTATTATAGAAGGTGGACACAGGAGATAACATTGTTGATTCAATGACAAATGTTGTGAATACCGAGAAATTTTATTTGTGAATAAAATCAATGGGCATAATTGTCCTTAGTTGTTGAAAGTATGGCCATGTGGCCCTCTATGGAAAGTATTCAACAAGTGAGAGATTATTGGAAATGTGTTGTATATTTCCATGTTCAATTGTCTATCCATAGTTTTCATACCCATCGTTTTGAAACCCATTATTTTGATACCCACAGCTTTGGGACCCATTTTTTTGGTACCCATGGTTTACCTATTATGTGCCTATATATATACTTTCACATACAATAGAGAAAAAGCATAACTTAGTAATGCATTATTTTGATAGTAAATGGTTCAGTTAATACAATAAAGGAGTTTTTATGTTGTATTTTTTACCCGAAAGGGTTTCCTCAAGTGAAATCATGTGTATTTTGTATTCTTATGTGCATTCCATTTGTTTTCTATTTTTAGTTGAAATACTCTTTTGGTATTGCTTCTATAATTCTCTCATTTTAGTTATCAAGTCTTGTTTTCTCTTCAGCATAATGCAACATGATATAGAATACCTGGGAAGACTCTATCAAAATTTTCAAACAACAAGATGAATAATACAAAGTGGGAAATATGATTATATATCAACCATTAGATTTGAGAAGATGGAGATGGTGATGGTTATAGCAATGGAACCAATAGGGAAATTTGGGTCCCTTGAGTTTTATTTTAGTATTTATTTAGTTGAGTTATGTGCAGGTGCAAAAGATAAGAAGATGAGAGATAAGCTTCAGGGAGAGCAAGGTAGCTCATCTACCAGTCCAAAAATAAGTTGAACAAGCAATGAGGAAAGCTATAGTGGCTTTTGGTGGAGGAGGTCGAGCTATGGGAGGTCAAAACCCATAAAATAATAGGACAACAAAATGAAAGCTCATGGTAGGTGATTGTCAATCTATGAGCCAATGAGTGGTGGGAAATGGAGAAATAAAAAAGAATACCAACTACAGTAATGTTTGGCTTATTGGAAGGGAAATCCAAGGCCATTACCCTTTATGGCCAAAATAGTGGCTTTGCCACTTAACCATTCTTTGTGTGCAGGAATTCATAATTTTCTTAGTTGGGTTGTAATGTAGGAGCATCTAGTAGCCCACATGGATTCCATCTAGCCATGTTTGGGCTACCTACCTCTCACATATCTCACTAACCATTCAACCACCACCACCATGAATTTCAAATGACATTTGAGTGAGATTTGGAATTTTTGAATTGTTTGAAGCCTTTTTTAATGGTTATGGGCATATGGCAGTAGTGGGCTCACTCACACTTTGGGAAGGCAAGCCAAATCTTTAAAAAACGTGGGCATTAAAAGGAGCATCCCAGTCCAAGGAATTGTTTGGAAGAAGACATTGTTTGACATGGATTTAGCATTCTGGAGACTGACTTACTAAGAGGAGGGTTAGTAGAATCATTGGCTACCAAGAGGAGAGGGAACATATATTAAGTAGGAGGATATTTTTTCATATGAAGAAGTGGAGGTTGTCAAAGATACTAAGGCATAGTATAAATTTTGAAAATGGAAAATGCTATTTTGTCTTTATATATAGCAACCAAAGAGCGCAAGGAGATGAAACAGAGGATTTTTTTAAGAAGCTCATAGATAGGAGGATGAGGAGTTGTCTTAAGGGAAGTAGATAAGAAACGTAGGCCTATTAAAGTAAATTAAATTAGTTATTGTATGCATTGTGCAAGCAATTTGATGAGTTTGGATATGTGCAATTATAATATGATGTTATTTGGTCTTGATTTGGCATTTAAATGATATAAATGAGCTTGCCATTTATTTTGAGCATTTATTAATGTGCTACAAGTAGATATGAATGATAATTTTGGCATGATGTAATTCCTTTTTTGTTTGTTTTGAATGTGTTTGAGGATAATGTTTCCTAGGCATACCTCTATTCATTTTGATCTCTACACCAAGACTACACCAAGTGGTATCAGATCAAAAAAGAAGGTTGCCTTGAAAGGAAATGCATAAGAGGAGTTATCTTGTGAGTAACAAATAATTGTTATAAAGAATAGCTAGGATGAAAAGGAAGAGGAACATCCCAAGAAGCTTAAGGACCTTGGGGTTAATTAAAAAAACTCTAGTTGATACAATAACATCAACAAATAAGGCAAGAGTAGTAGCAATATTAGAAGAGAAGAAAACCAAGAAGACGGTGAACCATTTTCCCTGAAGATAAAGGATGAATAAGAGAAGGTGGACAAAAATCCATAGAAGAAATCAAAGGATTCAAAAGAGGAATAACATGTAGGACCAACCTACATCAACCCATAAAGAGAGAGAGAGAGAGAGAGACTCTCATGAGTCATGAATGAGAATGGAGTGCAAATGTCTTTGTGTATATCATGTTGGACATGTTGAGAGAAAGAGAAACAAGGAAAGATCATCCCAAAGTTAATGGAGGAAGTGCAATATTCATTGTATACAAGGTGAGGAAGTCGTAGAGGGAATATAAAGTCGAGATAAATCAACCTAAAGTTGATAGAATAAGAATGAGTGGGAAGATGAATGAGGAGAGGCAACCAAATGGAATATTGGTCTAAGCGTGTGAAGATAAGTACATGATAGTTGAAAGGTGGAAGAATAAAGAGGAGATGGGAGTCATTGAACCCCATTATATCATGTGTGTCACTTAAGGCATCAAGTGAAGAGAGGTGTGTTGTCCCTAAAAATAGACTTCTCATTTTTGGGACAACCTATGAACTACTTTGGTTCAACATACCAAAATAATCTCTTCCCTTCTCAAAATTTGTTCTGAGCTTTCAAATTCGTCATTTTTCAAGCTTTTTCAGTAAAGGGACTAGCAGGTTCAACAGGTTCAAAGGCTTCTACAGGGGAGTTCAATCAAAAATGTGCATCGATAAGCTTCTAAACAAAGGCTTAAACCGTTGAGCCATTGAACCTTGAACCATTTTGGTTCATCGATTCAACAGGTTCAACGACCAAATGGTTCAACGCATTTGGTTCAAAAAATCAAAAGGACTTAGCCAAATAAAGAGATTGAACTTATTGAACCATTGAACCAAAGTTGGTTCAATCGGTCAGTTCAATCAGCAGGTTCAAGGGGCTGCCCCATGGCCGAAGGAACAAATGCCCTTGCGGAGGGCAATGAACTAGAGGCAAGTGCCCTTGTGGAGGGTGCCAACATTGGTTTAAGGGTCAAAGAGAAGACAAAAAAGATATAATTCTTGTGGATTTGTTAAAAGGCCGATAGAGAACATTCCCTTCAAACTTTTGGTCCGAAGGAAATTATTAAGTGAAAGAGTCGTTAGACTTCGGGAAGAGTTTCCTCAGAAAAAATGGTTAAGGCAAAATTCCTTCAGAAATTTTGTCTAAAGGAATTCACTCGGGAAGAAATCCCAAAGAAATTGAAAGGAACAAACGGCTAAGGAATAGAATAAATTCCTTCATACTTTTTGTCGGAAGAAAAAGCCTACGAAAAAATGCTCGATGGAAAAAGACAAAGTGCAACGAAAGCTACCGTGTGTCCCTTATAGAGTCAAAGCGAAAGCTGCCAAGTGTCGTCTATCAGGACATAGTTTCTAATAAGTGCCATGTGTTCCATTACAACTCAGTGGAACATGACAAGTGTCTGCATTTGTGTTCCCCTTTTGAAGCTACTTGGGTAAGAAGTGTCGTGGATCCCATTTTACATAAGTTTCTAATAAGTTTCATAATAGCAGAACTTGCCACTTGTCAAAGATGCAAAAAGGACCCCCCAAGGACTTAGACAAGAAGGGCTAGAAAGAACAAGGAAGTGACGAGCAGAGGAAGAATCGATGAACCGATTGAACCTTAAACTGAAAGAGTTCAAAGTTCAATGGTTCACAGGTTCAATCAGTTCAAAGGTGGCCTCAAGCAAAGAAAGAAGCAACATGAATGATTCCAAAGGCAAGTTTAATGAAAGTGATGGTTCAACCAGAGAGCAAAGACGCATTTGAATAGGAAAGCGATGGACCAAAAGAGATAGAATGAACTGACAAATCGTGAACCAATGAACTTTTACACGTTCACAGGTTCAAGGCTCAACATGGTTAAAGCAGCTGGTGACCTTTGATGGCCCCGTGGACGTCAAATCTAAAGTAAGGGAATACCATTGAAATTCAAATAGAGCATAGAATTTAAAGGAAGAACCAAGCGACTGGCTGAAAAGAGAGCCCGAAGGCTCAAATTGCTATAAGGGAGAGAGGAACAAGACCAAAGGATCAGAAATATCTTCAAAAGAGTTATTTCTAGTAGGTGAAATAATGGATCAAGTAGACTTTTGAGCACACCAAATCAAGGACGCAACCTATTTTTCTTCCATAAAGTAATGGTGAATTAGACAGTTGCACAGACATCAAGAAAAAGACCAGATAGTCCATACCAAGGAAGAGACATATTAGATGAATGGACACGCCATAGTTAAGGCAGTTGCCCTGTTCCAGCATGGCCCTCCTTGACAAAATTGAAAATGCATTCAAGGCATTGAATGCAGCATGGGCCTTTTTCATGAAAACAAGCACTCAAGTCTTCCTTGGAGTGCTATATATTATAATCTCTCATTTGATACAAAGGAGATCTTCCTATTATCAGAAGCAAAACTCTACCCAAATTGAAAGGCGAATACTGAGACTTTGAGCTCAGATTGTTGTTCATATCATTTTATCTGAATGAGAAAGCAAGTTGTTTGCAAACTTTGTGTTGTTATAGCTTGTATCATTTTAGGATATTGTTCTTATGTCTGTCTTATGAATGTGTTCTTGTTTATTTAATTTGGCAAGTAGAGCTAGTGGAAGTGATAAGGTATCCTGAAGCCAGTTACTTTCAGACTTTGTGTTGTCATAATTGTTTTCAGTGTGTGTTTTTAGTTTTTTCTATGTAAAGGACCTTGGGATGACTTTGTGCCCCCATTGTTTTTCGTATTTCACTCTTGGGAAGTCAAGGTGGAGACTTTGAGCTACATCTTAGATTGTTGGTTACTCTATATTCTGTTACCAGTTACTTATCCTACCTAAAAGAACTCTTGTTGTTGCTTGTAAAGACCACTTTTGAAAGAAGAGAAGTGCCTTCAGTGTCTTCACTTGGATTTATCCTTAGTTTGTGAACATCATCTCTGAAAGAAGAGAGATGGATGGTGTATCCTACCCCTGAGTGTTATTTTTTGCTTATATATATATATATATATATATATATATATATATATATATATATATATATATATATATATATATATATATATATATATATATATATATATATATATATATAGATCCTTCATACTTAAAGGGAACCTCCCCTTGATGAGATGAGAGATTTGTCCCCTACTGATGTAGTAAACCTTCACATCTGGCCGACCAATCTCCCTATGTTATGGTTGAAGAGACCTATTTTGCACACTAGTTAGCTGGTTGACAAAATATTCACCCAACAGTTTTTGGCAACTCTGCTAGGGATGAACGTGTAGTCTGAAGCCTCAAGTTTTAGATTGAAGTAGTCCCTACCCTTATCCATTATAGATGCTGGTGACTCCATTCTGTGTCTTAACCATATCATTATAGCCTTACCATCTTCCTCCATCTCCATTATATTATCTAGTCTACAAAACCAGAGCCACTAGGAAGAGCGCGCAGTTTGAAGTCTCAAGCTTCAAATTGAAGTAGGACCAGTTCTTTCTCATTTTTGTCTTAGAACATGGCAGCTCCATGCTATACAAGAAGCTATAAATCTGAAGGAGTTGTTGACCTTATTTTTGAGTTGGTGCAACAAAGCAATTTTGATTTGTTTCTTCCACAACCTCACCTTCAAGGAACTAGGAGTCTTCCTCCTACCAGGTCACCAACACAAGGCAGTGCTACTTTTTTTGTTGTTACCAGAGCTTTTCCTATCCACAAGCCACCCAAATTTGTTATCCCTCTCTTTCATAATCCCATCATGGTAGTTCAAGGCCCCTGGGGTAACTCATTTGGCCCACTAAATCTTACTCCACCTCTACATGAACTTCCACGCAGCTCAAGGAAAAACTTCCTCAAATTCTTTGGTGATGGAAAAGTTCACCCTGATGAACACATTGCAGCCTTCAGCATAGCCTGTGGCGTAATAGGAGTGCAATTTGAAGATGTGGCAGTCAAGACTTTCATGGAAACACTACAAGTTGCTACTGCAGATTGGTTCTACCATCTGCAAGCTTGGTCAGTGACTGACTGGGACACACTTAAAGCCAAATTCAAAGCAAGGTTCAAGCCTGCAGAAGATGCATACGCTTTGCTGGCCAAGCTCACACAGATGAAGAAGGAGCCTCATGAGCCCATGAGGGATTTCATAGCAAAGTTTGACAAGCTAAGAAATTGAATTCATGTAATTGCTTAACCAACACCTAAAAACCTCAAATGCTTCTTCATCAAATCACAGCTGCCTGAAGTGAGTTTTTTGTTGAGACGGGCTAGACACATAGACCTTGTTGCTGCTCAAGACTTGGCTACTAAGGTAGAAGATGACCTTATCTTGGTGGAAAAGATAAGGAGAGATCCAAATAAAGGTAAACCCTCTTCATCTTTTGAATATCCATTTACAGGCACCACTAATCAAATGGTGCAAAAGCTGGCAAATAAACTGCTAGCCTTGAAAAAACAAATGGCCCAAGGTATGTCTGCTCCTCCTAATCAGGATATGCCAAGGAGGACATTTCAAAATCAGCCATATCAAGGCAATGCTACCAGGAATCAAGGGTAGCCAAATCATCGTCCTCCTCCATAGAGAAACTTTGCCCTTGAAGTGCCTCCAACCAACTCAGCAATTGGATATCTAGAAATAGAACATGATTTCTCTTTTCAACTTGAGTTTGAGTAAGAAAATGATGCTAATCTCTTCACAGAGGATCAAAAAGCATCAGCTGGTGACTCCCACATTAGTTTCCTGAATTACCAAGATGAACCTAGAAGTAAAGGTGAAGCAGTCAAGGGATCATATGCTATGTTCACCCGGTCTAAGAACCAGTCAGCCCAATAGGCTGACAAAGAGAAGACAGAGGAGCAACCTCAACCAGCAATTACAATTGCTAAGCGTGGAACCACTCTGCCTTTCCAGCTAAATAACCCAGTGTTTGCCAAAAAGGTAAGTGCCTCAAATATCCCTACGCCTTCTATTTCAAATTTGCAGGCCAGTCCTCCCCCTCCCAAAAATTAAAAGGATGAACTCCCATCCTCTCTTCCTAGTCCATTTTAGTTGTTTGACATAGTCGACCATGTCAAGAAAACTAAAATCTAAATGACTGAATTTGAATTCCTACAAGCCAATCCTGAGCAGTTGGACATGTTGGTAGAGTGTGTGAAGAATAAAGTTGTCCCTACAGGACAAGAGATTAGAAAGGTAACTCATGATCCCTCAAGGAACATGCCCATCCCAAACAACCTTGTCATTACTCCTCTTGTTGCCCTTGGGAAAATAGAGCCTTTCTATGTTTCCCTATTAATAAATGGTCACAAGCTGAACAATTGCATCATTGATTCTAGAGCTTCAGACAATGTCATGCCTGCCAAAGTGGCTGAATCCCTTGGCCTCACATTTACCAAGACATTCGGTAGATGTTTCTTCATGGAGAACAAGCAAGTATCACTACTGGGGCAAATTAAAGACGCCCAATTTACATTTACAACCTTTTCAGACAAGAGAATCAAGATGACTGTCTTGGTGGTTGATGTCCCAGCATCCTATGGCATTTTACTTGGATGAAATTTTTGCAAAGATGTGAGAGGAGAACTAAGCATGGACCTGTCTGAGGCAAAGATCCCTGTCAAAGGCATAATGAAAAGATTGCTCCTTGAAAAGGAGGCAAAATACATGGTCACCCAAACATCAGCCCCTGTAGCTCAAATTCTATTTGAGTCTTCAGGCAGGGATAATTACTTCTTGACCACAGAGGGTGTTCATGTTTCTGCAGATGAAAGTCCTGTAGGTGGCAATCTAAAAATTGATTCAAAAAAGACATCAAAAGAATTGGTAGGGCGTAGTACAGATAAAAAAGCATCTTCTACTTCTAATAAAGAGAAATTTGATAGAAGATCAGTTTCTGATAATGTTTGGATCCTGAAATCTGATGGCTGCAATTCTTCTACCAATGTTAGAGCTGGGACTGTGTTGATATCTCTTCAAGGAGATATTTTTCTTTCATGCAAGTTGTAGTTTAGCAACACCAACAACACAGCTGAATGTAAATCTCTGTTGCTCAGATTGAAGGTTGCTCAAGACCAAGATGTCAAACTCCTTCACACTAAAGGAGATGTTGAGCTGATGGTTTGTCAAGAGTTTGATGCTGACAATCAAAACATGTGTTGTACTGAACCAGCAGAACAACAAGCTATGGTAGTGAACCATATTGTTGTGCTCCAAAGTCAGCAAAAGGAACTCTTCACCAAGAGAGCAAGGAGTTACGATTTTTAGATTAAATACCACGTCTTGCCATGGAGCAAGAAGAGAGAGCCAAAAGAAGTGCACAAAAAATGTGATTCCTGGTGGAGAGTTCCATTCGCACATCATCGATTCTAGGGAAAAAATAGTTTCATGCTAGTTTATTAGGACAAAACACCATTTTCATTGTCTCACAATGGGCAGCATCTGAATCACTTCAATTCTTGAAGTATCAAATAAGTTCACCTGTACATATGTATATTTGTATAGTCTTTATTTTTGCTTTGTGTCGTTCGTTTTCATTTTTTGGAACCTTTCTTTTTGGGTAGCATGACTCCATAGCCCAATGGTACACTTCAAGGCACTAGAGATTCTGGTTTATACTCCCCTCAGCTGTGTTCTAAGTTTTCATCTGAAAGAAGTTCCCCAACTAGAGCCAGCTATTGTCCCCAAAAATAGACTTCTCATTTTTGGGACAACCTATGAACTGCTTTGGTTCAACAGACCAAAATAATCTCTTCCCTTCTCAAAATTTGTTTTGAGCATTCAAATTCCTCATTTTTCAAACTTTTTAGTAAAGGGACCATCAGGTTCAATAGGTTCAAAGGCTTCCATAGCTGAGTTTAATCAAAAATGTCCATCGGCAAGCTTCTAAACAAAGGCTTGAATCGTTGAACCATTGAACCTTGAACCATTTTGGTTCATCGATTCAACAGGTTCAATGACCAAATGGTTCAACGTGTTTGGTTCAAAAGATAAAAAGGACTTATCCAAATAAAGAGATTGAACTGATTGAACCATTGAACTGTTGAACCAAAGTTGGTTCAATCAGTCGCTTCAAGGGGCTGCCACAGAGCCGAAGGAACAAATGCCCTTGCAGAGGGCAGTGAACTTGAGGCAAGTGCCCTTGCAAAGGGCGCCAACATTGATTCAAGGGTCAAAGAGAAGACAGAAAAGATAGAATTCCTTTGGATTTTTTCAAAGGCCGATAGGGAACATTTCCTTCGGACTTTTTGTCTAAAGCAAATTATTAAGTGAAAGAGTCGTTAGACTTCGGGAAGAGTTTCTTCAGAAAAATAGTTAAGGCAAAATTCCTTCAGACATTTTGTCTAAAGGAATTCACTCAAGAAGAAAGCTTGAAGAAATTGAAAGGAATAAACGGTTAAGGAACAGAATAAATTCCTTCAGACTTTTTGTTCAAAGGAAAAGCCCACAAAAAAATGCCCGATAGAAAAAGACAAGGTGCAGCGGAAGCCACCACATGTCCCTTATAGAGTCGAAGCAGAAGCTGCCAAGTATCATCTGTCAAGACATAGTTTCTAATAAGTCTCAAAGCTGCAGAATGTGCCACGTGTTTTGTTACAACTTAGCAGAACGTTACAAGTGTCTGCATCCACGTTCCCCTTTTGAAGCTGCTCGAATAAGTGTTAGGACCCAGAAGCACCATTGATTACCAAGAAACTAAATATGTGGAATTAAACCAGAAGTAACAAGTAACTAGAATTCAAAAATAACACAGAATATGAGAGACAATACTCAATTGTATTAATACTCTTCCAGAAGGAAATACAACAAAGAAGATGCCACAGTCTTCTTCCTTACACACCTCTAGGGCTCCCACACCTCTAGGGCATAAACAATAAATCTCTTCAAGAGCTCACTCTCTCTCTTACGGTCCCAACACACAACTCAAACACAGAGTTGGTGTTCACCTCCAACCAGTCAGTATCACTACTGCCAATACACAAGTACTCCATGCACTCCAAATTTGAGTACTCCACGCACTCCAAGTACTCAACGTACTCCAAGTAGATCTCTCCTAATCTTGCTACATGTTGTGTTGCTATCACCTTTGATCTTGCTGCCCCACAGATCACCTTTGACCTCGCACACACACACACACACCTACAAATCAATGATCTTACTTACCATGTAGATCTTTCTACACCCTAAAGAACTCTTGTCCTTGCCTCACCAAGTCCTTATGATTCTCTAAACCAGTACCCCAGTGGATCTTCTCCCTGATCTTGCACACCTACAGACCAAACTGATCATACACACTTGGCACCCCTGTGGAACTAGGAGGAGCTACCCTTGCTCTCTTCACTCTCAGAAGGAGCTAACGAAGCTCAACTCAACTAGAACAAATTACAATACAGCCCATGAGTCTATTATATAGATCTCATGCAAACAATAATTAGACATCTAATTACAATAATTAGATCCGCAGCTCCAAGGCTAAAATTAGCCTTTAACATGCAAACAACCGGTTCATTAACAAACTGTTCATGCAATCGACAGTTATAAAACCATGCAGGTGACTGACGTCAGTCCCTGTCTGGCTGAAGATGACCGATGTCGGTCGATCCCTAACCGATGTTAGTTTGCTCTGCACTGGATATGACCGACGTCGGTTGATCAGACCGACGCCGATTGCTCTGTAACTTAGCAACCTCTCAACAACCTCCATGTCTGCATCAGTGAAGCTTTTAGCTCCACAACTTAACAGTAAGAAGTGTCGTGGATCCCATTTTCTGTAAGTTTCTAATAAGTTTCATAATAGTGGAACTTGCCACTTGTCAAAGACGCAAAAAGGACCCCCGAAAGACTTAGACAAGAAGGGCTAAAAAGAACAAGAAAGCAACAGGCAGAGGAAGAACCGATGAACCGATTGAACCTTGAATTGAAAGATTTCAAAGTTCAATGGTTCACAGGTTCAAGCAATTCAAAGGCAGCCTCAAACAAAGAAAGAAGAAACATGGATGATTCCAAAGGCAAGTTCAATGAAAGCAATGGTTCAACCAGAGAGCAAAGAAGTGCTTGAACAGGGAAGTAATGGACCAAAAGAGACAGAATGAACCGATGAACCAATGAACATTTACAGTTTCACATGTTCAAGGTTCAACATGGTTCAAGCAGCTAGCGACCATTGACAGCCCTGTGGACGTCAAATCTAAAGTAAGGCAATATCCATTGAAATTCAAATAGAGCACAAAATTTAAAGGAAGAACCAAGTGACTCGCTGAAAAGAGAGCCCGAAGGCTCAAATTGCTATAGGGAGAGAGGAACAAGACCAAAGGATCAAAAATATCTTCAAAAGAGTTATTTCTAGTAGGTGAAACAGTGGATCAAGTAGACTTATGAGCACACCAAATCAAGGACACAGCGTATTTTTCTTCCATAAAGTAATGGTGAATTAGACAACTACACAGACATCAAAAAAAGGACCAGATAGTCCATACCAAGGAAGAGACATATTAGATGAATGGGCACGCCATAGTTAAGGTAGCCGCCCTGTTCCAGCATGGCCCTCTTTGACAAAACTAAAAATGCATTGAAGGCATTGAATGTAGCATGGGCCTTTTTCATGAAAACAAGCGCCCAAGTCTTCCTTAGAGCGCTATATATTGTAATCTCTCATTTGATACAAAGGAGATCTTCCCGTTATCAGAAGCAAAACTCTGTCCAAATTGAGAGGCGAATACTGAGACTTTGAGCTTAGGTTATTGTTCATATCATTTTATCTGAATGAGAAAGCAAGTTGTTTGCAGACTTTGTGCTGTTAAGCTTGTATCATTTTAGGAGATTGTTCTTATGTATGTCTTTTGAATGTGTTTTTTTATTTAATTTGGCAAGCAGAGCTAGTGGAAGTGATAAGGAAGGTGTCCTGAAGCCAGTTACTTTCAGACTTTGTGCTGTCATAATTGTTTTCAGTGTGTGTTTTTAGTTTCTTTCTATGTAAAGGACCTTGAGATGACTTTGTGCCCCCATTGTTCTTCGTATTTCACTCTTGGGCAGTCAAGGTGGAGACTTTGAGCTACATCTTAGATTGTTGGTTACTATGTATTTTGTTACCAGTTACTTATCGTACCTGAAAGAACTCTTGTTGTTGCCTGTAAAGACCACTTCTAAAAGAAGAGAAGTGCCTTCAGTGTCTTCACATGGATTTCTCCTTAGTTTGTGAACATCATCTCTGAAAGAAGAGAGATGGATGGTGTATCCTACCCCGGAGTGTTATTTTTTGCTTATATATATAGTATATAGCTCCTTCATACTTATAGGAAACCTCCCCTTTATGAGAGGAGAGATTTGTCCCCTACTAATGTAGTAAACCTGCACATCTAGCCGACTAATCTCCTTATGATGTGGTTGAAGAGACCTATTTTGAACACCAGTTAGCTGGTTGACAAAATATTCACCCAACAAGGTGAAAATGAATGAAGGTAGCAGGAGTACTACATAGAAATGCCTAGCTAGAGGAACCAAGGAGATGAGAGAAATTTGAAGTGTAGCTACATAAATTTGTTTTATGGATGACATAAGGAAAGATAGAGCGTGAGTATGCCTACTTGCCATAATATAGAAATGGAAAGAGGTGTGTGCAATGGAAGATAGGTTTGAAGCGCACATAGGGGGAGAAGTAAAAGGTATTGGAAACATTTGGTGAAGGTAGGTAGACAATGGTGGGTGCAGAGCCATAATAATGAAAATAAGAGGTGAGAAAGAGTGTGTATAGAGAGATGTATGATGTACACGAGTACATGATAAAAAAATGTGTTACAAACACTTGGCGAAGCCAAATGGATAGAGACGGGCATAGACCCATGAGAGTAAAGAAGAAGGAAATAGGATAAGGAACATAGCTAGGAGGAGGTGAATAAAACAATGACTACCAAGATAAACTCAAGAGGAGCTGAAGGTATCAGAGCTAGGTGGAGGAGGATGGTTAATGGCCTAACAATAGTCTGAAAGAGGAAGAAGCACAAAGCAAACCTATTTAGGCAACACATCAAGTGGAAGGGTATGTAGTGGCCTTAGAAGTCATCCAAAAGAGTGGTTATACCACTTAAACCTTACTTTTAATTAGGATCTTACATTTTAATTACCTGGGTAGTATGATATAGGGGCATCCTAGGCAAATCAACAACCTTTCATTTCCAAGGCCAGATAAGTTTAGGTTTGCAAAGTTTCCAAAATAGAAAGCACAAGAGTGTATAAGCTGATAAAGTTTTTTTGTAGGCATGGAGTGCAAAATAAAATAAGGAAGTGACGGGCATAGACCCATGAGAGTAAAGAAGAAAGGAAATAGGATAAGGAACATAGCTAGGAGGAGGTGAATAAAACAATGACTACCAAGATAAACTCAAGAGGAGCTGAAGGTATCAGAGCTAGGTGGAGGAGGATGGTTAATGGCCTAACAATAGTCTGAAAGAGGAAGAAGCACAAAGCAAACCTATTTAGGCAACACATCAAGTGGAAGGGTACGTAGTGGCCTTGGAAGTCATCCAAAAGAGTGGTTATACCACTTAAACCTTACTTTTAATTAGGATCTTACATTTTAATTACCTGGGTAGTATGATACAGGGGCATCCTAGGCAAATCAACAACCTTTCAGTTCCAAGGCCAGACAAGTTTAGGTTTGCAAAGTTTCCAAAATAGAAAGCACAAGAGTGTATAAGTTGGAAAAGTTTTTTTGTAGGCATGGAGTGCAAAATAAAATAAGGAAGCTTTGAATTTCTTGGAGCAAAACAAATGGAAGCTTACACAACCAAGTGTAGGTTGAAATGCTTGTGAAGAGTAGCTAAGGTGCATGAGCATAAAGGAATGGACTAATGCAATGGAAGTGTTTTTGGAAGTTAAGTTGTCTAAAGAATTATAAATGAATTCAAGCACGTGGATAATTGACAAGCTTGATAGTGCATGCAAATGAAGACAACATGACATTTATGTCTAAGTTTTGGATTGTGTGGGATTACTCCATGTTACCCATGAGTTGTTGTGCAAGGTTTCTAAGAACAAGCATGTTAAGGCAGCAGTTCTTTCTCAAAAAAAGTCACATACCTTACAAATGTAAAACAAGTGCACTAAAAAATGATTGTGCAATCAAATTGGATGTGTAAAGGGATGTCAATGTAGTCATGTGCAATAAAAATTGTTCACAAGGCTCTTAGTCACAATAAGGTAGAGGTATGATCCCATAATGAATCAGTGCATATGATATTTGGCCAAAGGAAAACCATAGAATATGTTGTAAGGATGTAGAAAAATCATGTAAGCCTACAAGAAGTCACATAAACCTATCCTAGCCACATATGGCCTCAACCGGTTGCATGCATTACAAGAAAGCATAAAGGACAGAATTTGGTGGAGTAATTACATGCATATCTATCTATCAAAAGGATCAATTTGGGCAACTCAAGGATCTCATATGGGGTTATTCTATAAACATAGGCCTATCTATTTTTCTAACAACAACAGAGATACGCAATATGCCATTAAATATGGTTGTTGGATTTTGCAAGGGAAACAAATTCAACAACTATATAAAGGGAGTTTAACAAGCTTAAGGCAACATGATATAGAATCCCTAGAAATACTATGTCAATTTTTCAGCAAGAAGTGAGTAGGAGGAAGGCCCATTGCCTTGATTGCATGGAAGTCTAAGAGAATCCATCATTATGTAGAGAGATAGATCCGAATCTAAGGATTGGACAAAGAAAAATAGAGAATGAGATCCATTGTAATAGCTAACAAGATTCAAATAAATTGTAACCCCTAGTTTAATAAATGAAGACAAGCATATTTATATAAATCATTTGCTTAAGAGTGATGTTAGAGTGCTAGGTTGCATGGTTAAGGAATCCCTTCACTAAGACCCCTAATCATATTTGCATCCAATAAGATCCTAGTTTATATTTGAGATGTCTATAAATACACATGTACACTAGTGCATTTAAATGTATCAAGGAATGAGCTCAAACAATCAATGCAAGCATATAGATAAGACATTCGATAATCTACATAAAATTGAAGAGTGTATAGTATTTACTTGATCTGTGTGTAGCCTTGCAGTATGCCTTGTAGTCATGTAAGCCTCATCACTCCTCTTATAGAATATGAGATCTCCACCCTTATGTCATATCATGGCAAGCATACAGACTCGTAGTAATACGCAACAATATTGTAGCAACTTGCAACCTTCCACATAACTATCTGCAATATTTGTGAAGTGTCCTAATACTTGGGTACATTTTCCCTTGCAGTCCCATGCATGTTGCACTCTTGCTTGTAAATACTCATAACTTATAAAGTTTCGTGCAATAACTTCATAACACTCATAACTTCTACATTATTTTTCACCTCGTTTCATAACATTCATAGTTTTTGCAACCTCATGCCAACTTTTACGTGCAATATTCATACTTTTTTTCATATCACATATTAGCATGCATTGCTTGAAACTTCTATGATGACATACACTACATCGCATTACTCACAACTTCTTGTAACTTTCTGCATCACCTAGTTGTCATGTGGCACATTACCATACTTGTGCATTACTTCTTCGTATGCCACATGTTACCACACCTCAGCACAAGACCATTATACATTAGCTTTCACTTACCAAAACTTTATTACCACGTGAAATTCCAAATGACACACTCCACACCTATGCCATGTCAAATCATCTACGTAGCATACCATGTGTCAGTTTGGACAACTGTCACTTGGTTAGGGAAGATGAAATGACTTTCTAACTATCTCTTCAATAACTATTGTCATTTGTAACTACCATCTTATAAATCATTAATATGTATGTATGTATGTATTGTAACAACAAACATCTATGCATCCATTGAACTGAGAGATCATACACAAATCAAAAAGGATTTTTTTTCATTTGCTCTAATACTAAAACACATATGTCATCATGTATTCTTTCCTATCAATCTAAGTATCCAATGAGAAAGCATTCCCCTTTTGATATAATAGCTTGCACTCTTAGCCTTACTAACTCATTTGACACATCTATAATTTTTCCTATTATGAATATTAAATATAATTAGTATTTATGTTTATCTCAAATGTGCTTGGGTATATTAGTCTAGATAATCTTTCCTACACATTCTACAATCCACAACTTAACTCTAAGTGTGGATTTTTCTACTACACACCCAATCCTAGCCACTATTGTGCTGATCATTTGGTATTAGAGCATATCTCTTTCTTATGCCTATAAACATGCGAGCATGGCGAGATAAATAATCAACACCAATTGACTTTGTTGTAGCCTACCCTATAGAACATTGTAGGAAAATCAAGATGGTTGATGCCCAAAATCACCGTAAGGCAGCCCCAGATGTCCAAAAGCTCTTTAAGTATTCCTTAGAAGAACACTGCATAGAGCTATTTGGCCAATTACATGTATTTATGTTTCAGCCCAGTTTGACATTTGCATCTTCTTCTTTGCAACCTATTCACCAATGATTTCAATGCCATATACCCTTCAAAATGAAATTCGGTCTTCGAATTGCAATCTTCAAAGTAAAAAATCAATGTTGCAACATTATATGGTTGGGTTCGACAATTCAAGATATACCTTTTAGTTAATTGATTCACCAATGTTGAGAAGATCACATTTGTTATGTCTAAAATGTCCATCTCACTAGTGGGAGACTCTTAATGCACAGTGCACACAATATTGTGTTTCAATCAAGGCTTAGAAGACATGTTTTGATGTGCTAAAGGAGGAGTATTATCCTCTTAGACATTTTATGGATGAATACATCAAGCTCCAATAGTTGCACCAAATCGATAGACAATTGGTGGAAGACTACACCAATGACTTCCATGACTAAATGCCTGCATAATAACTTGAAATAACATAAGGTGTTGAATGACATCAGTGGACTTTCACCTTATATTTGTGAGAAGATGGAGAACTTAATTTATGACTCTCCATGTCAAGCTTATAGCAACATCGAATAGATTAAAGCAAAGGAAAAAATGAAGCATCATTTCACCTCTTCATCAAACATCATGCATAAGAGCCATCCCATATACAATTCACCATCTTAGTCTCCTTCATAGAATAAAAATTCATATCACAAGGGTGATCAGAGTAATAAGGCCACACAATACCAAAAGGCACTTTCACCTTCTAACTCAAATAAAGGCAAGAAGCCAAGTGACAAGTGGTGTCATCAGCATTGCTCATGCACCCATGATGATTCTGAATGTCACACCCATCAATCATTGTTTTTGCAATCTACATTAGAGTCTACAAGCACAAACAACACTAATCTAGATATATCTTGTCTAAGGACCATCACCACAATACTATGCACTTTAGAGGAGAGTGAGAATCTCTTCCATGTGAAGTTTTGGGTCAAGGGACAACCTCTCCATGTTATCATCAACAATGGGAGTCAAAAGATACATCATTTTGAAATGTATGGCTCAACATCTTGCACATCCCACTATAGCACATTCACACCCATACTTGGGTGGCTCTAGTCAAAGAAAAGATATACATGTCCAATGACAATGTACCTTCTAATAAAAAGTCAAGTCTATGGACAATAATGTCACTTGTGACATTGCACACCTTGAGGTTTGTGACATATTACTTGTTTGACTATGAAGCTACATATCATGCAAAATTTTAGAAATTGACTCTTCACATCAAAGGCATTTCTTCAAACTCTTTGAGTCAGCTCTTACAACCAAAGTCATGTTTCTATTTTCCAAACAATGTTGTAAACTCATCTCACACATGTATAATTTTGTGTTAGTCATGGTTCGTCCTAGGGCATCTACACAAGAGAAAAATAAAACATTGGCATCATGCACCATGTAAACATCATTGTAGCAGCAACAATGTGATAAAGTACTAAAGTTATATGGTGAATCCTTTGTGAGTTGAAAGGCCTCCCAACACATTGTATTAAAACACCACATCGATGTGTTTCTTAGATCCCCTCTTCCAAATAACCCTATGTACTGCAGATCAATTTGGGAGAATAAAATCATGACGCCAAATACAAGAGCTCCTCAATTAGGGAAAAACCAAGCCTAGTTCTTCTCCTTATGGAAGTTGGATAGTCCTTGTGCCCAAGAAATATGGAACTTGACACCTCTGTATAGGTTCTTCTACTTGTAGAAGTCCGATAGTCCTTGTACCCAAGAAAGATGGGACTTGACACCTTTGTATAGACTGTCATGCACACAAAAAAATCACAAAGAACAATTGGCATCCATTACCATGCATTGAAGACCTCCTAGACTAACACCAAGGTGTTAAATACTTCACTAAGATTGACCTAAAGTCAAGTTACCAATAGGTTCTAGTCCTTCTTGAAGACATCTAGATGAGAATTTTGAAAACACTGGAGGGATTGTACAAATGGATTTCCATGCCTTTCAAATTTATCAAAGTGCCAAAAACATTCATGTGCCTAATGGATGTGACACACTTTGGTTGTTTCTCAACTCCTTTACCATTGTATACTTGGATGACATCCTCTACAACAAACTTGGGAGGAGTGCTTGAAGCACATATCGTATGTCCTGGACACTCTGTGCAAGAACAAGTTGCAAGCCAATTTATCCAAGTGTTCATTTGGTGTCGCAAGCATTCATTATTTTGGCCACATCATCAACCGTAATAGTATGCATGTCTATTGGCAATATAGGCCAAGCTTGGGTCACCTTGACCTTCTACTATCACAAATTTGTTCTTGTATTGTTAGACATTGCATGGCTTCTCAATCAAATTATGCATGCCAAAGCAACCTTCATCTGGGCACCTACATGATAATGCACTTTTGAGGCTCTCAAGCAATGCCTCTACACGACCCCTATTCTCACAATTCATGACATTATGAATTCCTTTGAACTTCATATTGATGCATCTGACTATGCACTTGGTGTAGTACTCATGCAACATGGACATCCTATCACATATCACTTAGAGAAGTTAAACGACATGGGTTTGGTGGTACAACACCTAAAATAAAGAACTATATATTATTATGCAAGTAGTCAAACAATGGTTGCACTTCATTTTGGGTAAGGAAATGATCATTCATTATGATGATGAGTTGTGTTTGTTATTACAGATGCAGAGCAAGCTAGAGAATTTACACCGCATGAAATGGATGACTTACTTATAGGTGTTCCATCTCATGATAAAACATAAGGGAAAGGATAACAATGCAAAATATTGCCTTAGCTAATAGTAGGTTCATGATCTTAACACAATGTTGGACATGTGTGGCCATAACTTTGTTGATTTGGTATCCCTCTACTCATTTAACAAGGACTTTGCAAACACCTATATCTCCATTGTAGTTTGTAAATAGGTTCGAGAGTATACTTGTATGACAATATTCTCTACAAGCTTGGACATCTTTTTGTCCCGGATGGTGCACCTTGATATAGACTCTTTGGGAGACACACTACACCAAGACATTGGGCCACTTTGGTGTTACAAAGACACTAGTTGCATTGCAGTCACACTTCTATTGGGCACACGTGCACACAGATGTGGAGAACCACATCAAGTCTTACATTCTTTATTGCATTCACAAATCCCACAAACAAAAAGCTATGACTTTACATATGTCTACTAGTCCATCCAGGCCATGGGAATCCATCAACATTGAAACATTGATTTTATGGGAATCCATCAACATTGATTTCATGACAAAGCACCAACATGTCATAGTATTTGTTGTTGTGGATAGGTTTTCAAAGATGGCTATCATGGTTGCTTGTAAGAAAGGCATTAACAGAGATGGCATTGTGCAAGTTTTTGTTATCCATATATGGGTTCACTTTGGACTCCAAACTTCCATTGTTTCTAATCAAGATCCGCACTTTGTGTGCCACTTTTGGAAAGCATTGTGGGAAGTTTCAAATGGAAATTTTCAAATGCACACTTGTTCATCTTCTATAAATGTGAATGCTCATACTTGTGATGACAACCTATTATACATCCAACATGACTACAATAGAGCTCTTCACAATTCTACATGGCATGGTCCATTTTAGATGTCTTGGGTTCCATCCTACAACCCCTTTATACATTCCCTACTACACATTAGCCAACATTGAGTCACACACAGAGGAAAGGGAAGCAAACAAGGCACAAATTTTTTTGTAATGCATACAGCCTGCTCATTAACAAGTTAGGTAGATTATTTCATGTTCACAACAAAAGCACAAGGAGATCCACAACATGCATTACACATCTAATGCATTTCAAGTTGATGATACATTTTGATTGCACCTTTAGAAGGAATGCCTCAACGGCCCACACCAAAAGATCAAGCTTCTGAGTTATGGTCCTTATACCATTCTTTGTGCAGCTAGTGAGAACAAATTCATTCTTGATCTACCTTCATACATGGCCATGCACCTAATATTTAATGTGGAGCTCCTTAAGCCTTACTTCCCTCCACTTCTTAAACCAATACTGATACAACATCCTTATGATTTTGACCCTAAGCACTTGTGTTTTGCAGTTAAAAGTCAAATCATGGAAGTGACAAACACACGCTCTTTCCATAATACACGTTAAATGTTTCAAGTGGTCAAGGTTTGACACTATGTTGATCAAGTTATGTGTTATAACATGCAACAATTTAGGTTTAGTTCCCATAACTAACCAATAGCGCAATGGAGACAATTGCTTCTCAAGAAAGGTGAATGATCTCTGACAGCGTTGTAAAGTTCCTCATAGTCATGCAAGACTCCTCATTCCTCTTGTATAACTTGAGATCTACACCCTTATAGCATCTTGTGGAAAGCATACAAACTTGTGGTAATATGCAACAATGGTGTAGCGCTTTGCAACCTTCCACACAACTTGCCTAACACTTTGCAATATCTATGAAGAGCCGCAATACATTGGTGCATTGCCCTATGCAATCCCATGCATTTTGTACTCTTGCTTTGTAGCCCATGTAGCTTCTGTAGTTATGCACAAGCACTTTGTAACACAACTTTTTTAGTCTTGCACACCTCATTTCGTAGCACTCGTAGCTTTTACAACATTGTGCCAACTTCAATGCACAGTATCCATAGCTTCTATAATAATGTGCATTACTATGCATCATTTGCAACAACTATGACGTCTCATACCACATCGCATCTCCCGTAGCATAATGCAACACCTCATGCTACACAACATACTTGTGCATTATTTTTCTATATGCCATGTGTTACCACAACTCTATGTTGGACCTTTACACATCATCATTCATTTTCTATCACTTCACTACCATGGGGCATGTCAAATGGCATAGTCCACACCTACTCCATATTAGGGCACCTCCATAACATGCCACATGTTGATTTCAATCGTCATTCGATCAAGAAAGATGAAGCAACCACATAATCATCTCTCTAGAAACCATTATCCGTTGTAACCACCATCTTGTAAATCATACATGTATATGTATATTATAACTACACTCATTGGACATATATGCATCCATAGAGCTGAGAGATCACACATAGACCAAAAAGGAGTTTGTTGGCATTTTCTTTAGCACTCAAACACATCAATCATCTTGTATTCTTTCACAATGACCTAGATAGTTAGAAAGGAAAGATTCCCCTTCTTAAACAAGAGCTTGCACTCTTAACCTTACTAACTCACCATACAAATCCATACTTTTCCCTATTCTACATATTGAATAGAAGTTACATTTATGCATATTAGTTTTTCGCTTATCTCTAATGTGCTTGAGTAGATTAGTCTAGTTAATTTTCCCTATGTATTCTACAATCTACCACCTAACTCTCAAGTGTGGCTTTGCCCACTGCACACCTGGTCTTGGGCATTGTTTTGCAGATCATTAGTACTACATTCTAGAAGAAATCAAGCATTCAATGTAGCATTGAAATTCATTGTATATATACATTACATCATCACTATACTTTTGATGCTAAGCACAATCACCAAAACAAATATTTTTCCCTATCTTTTATAGGTTCAACTACCCTATTAGGATTTGAAGAAGAAGATCAATTTACTACAAATTGTCATGAAGATTTAGAATAGAAAACATGGTTTTTGAAGCCCCAAATCTAGTGAACACATTTGTATAATCAAATTTTGTCTATATGTTGTTGCCAGAAACATGGAGTCCACTAAATTTAGTGCCAAATATGTGGAGTGTATGATTATAATTGAGTATTTGTACTACATCTCAACTTTAATCCATTTATCCATATTAATTGCTCAAGGAAGAGAGTAATACATAGTAATAAAATAAGGTCTAACAACAAACCAACCAATAAATGCAAATAAATCAGATTTTGTGTTGTACCCTTTATATGTAGAAGAACAATTTTGGTGGATTAATGTGGCCTGTACAATTTCTTTTTTCAAAGAGACTCAACCGAATTATATACAGAGCTTTATATAGGTTTTTTAAGTCAGCCATTGCCTTTGTGAACTATAACGTAAGACATGCCTCAAGAATATGAAGTAGGTGGTGTTGCCTAGGGTTAGGGTTGACCATTGCCTCTCAAATCTCATCCTTACATAGCATACAAATCCAATTCAAAGCTTGCAAGTGATTGGGTGACTAGCATTAACCTAAGAACAAAACCTTTTTATAGCTTAACTCGTGGGCATCTAGCCATCTTTTAAATAAAATAAAAATATTTATATTAAAAAATATAGATGGAAAAACCTTTAGGTTTAGGGTATAATGGCTCTTGACACTTCTGTTTTTCTCGATGCTAGCTAGGGTTAGCGTGCTCCCAAGAGTGGCAACGACTGCGACTGAAAATGGAGTCCATGGCAGTTGGGGGATAGCTTGGGAGCGTGTTGGAGCAGCGAGAAGATAGGATATCAAGGGAACAAGGGGGGCGATAGTCTTACAACAACGGCAACAAAGCTTTCACGAGTAGAGGGTTTGGCAAAGAGACAGCGTGAGTATGCAGGGGTGACGACACCACCAAGGAAGGCTCCCTCGTTGGGAGGTATGGTGCCTCACTATGTGTCAGAGGGAGGACAGGGAAAGGAGTTGAAGGGGGAGCATGGTGTTAAAACTTTTGTGGACATACTCATGCAGTTGGAGCAAGCGTAGAACCCTACAATTAAACATTTGAAAGCAATGAAGACTCGTCCTTCAATGACATTCGATGATGAAGCTCTAATGGAGGTGCTTACAGATGATGAGTGGCTTGCAGAAAGGGGAATTATTTGCAAATTTGACCGCTTCTGGAATTATTTGCATAAATGGGCATCAGACTGCTGGCGACCTCTAATGGAGAACTTGCCAAAGATTTACCTCTGTGCTAGCAGTGTTTTCATTGTGGTTTTTGATACCCTGGAGGATCGCAATAAGATTTTTCAGGCCAAGACTTGGTGTTGGGACCTTTACCTTCTCTTATGAAGCCCTACATCCTTTGTTTAATCCAGTTTCCAAAAACCTCGAGTTGGGCCCATTTGGGTTCACCTGCCCCACCTTCCTCTTCATTTTTGGGTGGATTCCTGTCTTTCAACCATTGGGGGTGAGTTGGGCGAATTGCTGAAAGTGGATGTGTACACTTCAAATTTCTCCCACACCACCTTCGCTCCATCCTAGTTTGTATGGATGTTTCTAAAGACCTACCAACAACCATGGAGCTCAAAGTCGAGGATCATCATTGGATTCAAACCTTCGGTTATGAGGGGATTCCTTTCAGATGTCGTAGGTGTTTTTAATATGTTCATCTGGTAGCAGCTTGTCATATTTCAAAGCAAAAAGTGGAATCTTCTTGGTGGAAGGAGGCACTTCCCAAACATCTGACAATTTTTACAATAAAAGTAGCAGAAACTACAGTGATGGTTGATGAGGTTTGCATGGCTCAAGACTTGACTATCGTTCCTTCTCCTAAGCATTCTAAGGCAAAGAGTGTTGAGGCCGATCAGGTCGATGTGGATTCTAAGGTGTTATCTAGAAAGGAAGATGTTTTTGATGGTCCCTTTGTTGAGGTTCAAGGAAGAGAGCATGCATTAGGGAGTGGAATGGATTGTAGTGAGGAAGAAAAGGAAAGGACAAATCATCCCAGATACATACCCCATGATTCTCAGCGCACACAGCAGAGGTGGAGAGGGAAGGCCATAAAGTTTTCAGTGTTGATCATGTGGCGTTCCATTGGTTGAGAGAATGATTCTTTTGAACCTCTTTGGGTTAGGGTTGGTTTGTTGGTTCATGGGTGTTGTTTGTTGTCTTTTAGTTTTTGTTCTTTTGATATTTTGATCCGTTATAATGGACAATGTAATTTCACACTTTCGTTTTAATAAAATAGGTGAGGGAGTCATCAACCCTCATTACATAGCAAATATATATATATATATATATATATGAAATTGTTTGCATTAAAATCTACTTCAAATTAAAGTTTTAAAAAAATAGTAAACAATGTCTTAATTAATTGTACAATTGAATATGGAGGGAGATAAAGAGTTCTTAGCTTTTTAAAATGTTATTGTTCCTTGTTTATTGAGTTATTTTTAAATTTGTCATCGCAATTTGCATTGTCTACATTGACACATGAATACCCAAACATGTTCGCCAACCAAATTTGGGTCCAAGGTGGAACAATGTCAAGACAATATGGACAATCAATGTCAAGGCCTATCAAAATCCACAACACAAGTTCCTAATCATGTTCGCCCAATTTTGATCTATCACTTTCTCTTTTTAATTTGCACACTTCAACTTCAAACTCTCAAAAATGGGCAAATCCTGCAAGACTAAAATTGATAAGGGTTTGGGTTGGGTGTCTACATAGATAAGGTTAGTGCTTACCGTTTCAATTTGTCAAACCCCTCAAAATGTATTGAGAAATTGTAAGTCAATAAACAAAAAATGGATAACGATAATAGCACCATTAAAGTAATCCAAGAGGGTGCTAGATAATAACTTGATAAGTGATTCGTGATCATATGAGCCTAATCACTTTTTTATTTATAAAAAATTGAATTCAAACTTCAACGATATAGATGTGTATGTCCGACTTCCAATGGCAAATGCAAGAGAGCTCGCATAACGGACTGTAGTGAGGAAGAAAAGGAAAGGACAAATCATCCTCGAAACATGCCCCATGATTCTCAGCACACACAACAAAGGTGGAGAGGGAAGGCCATAAGGTTTTGGGTGTTGATCTTGTGACGTTCCATTGGTTGAGAGAATGGTTCTTTTGGACCTCTTTGGGTTAGGGTTGGTTTGTTGGTTCATGGGTGTTGTTTCCCTAGGGTGGTGGTCTTTTAGGTTTTGTTATTTTGATATTTTGATAAATATATTATATATATATAGATGAAATTGTTTGCATAAAAATCTTCTTCAAATTCAAGTTTAATAAAAATAGTAAACAATGTCTTAATTAATTGTACAATTGAATATGGAGAAAGAGGGAGGGTTCTTAGCTTTTTAAAATGCTATCATTCCTTCTTTTTTGAGTTATTTTTAAATTTGTCATTGCAATTTGCATTGTCTACATTGATACATGAATACCCAAACATGTTCACCAACCAAATGTGGTTCCAGAGTGGAACAATGTCATGACAATATGGACAATCATGTTCAAGGCCTATCGAAATACACAACACAAGTTTCTAATCATGTTTGCCCAATTTTGAGCTATCATTTTCTCTCTTTAATTTGCACACTTTGACTTCAAACTCTCAAAAATGGGCTAAACCTACAAGACCAAAATTGATGAGGTTTTGGTCTAGGTGTCTACATAGATAGGGCTAGTGCTGACCGTTTTGATTTGTCAAACCCCTCAAAATGTAATGAGAAATTGTATTAAGTCAATAAACAAAAAATGGATAATGATACTAGCACACTTGAAGTAATCCAAGAGTGTGCTAGATAAGAACTTGATAAGTGATTCATGATCATATGAACCTAATCACTTTTTTATTTATAAGAAATTGAATTCAAACTTCAATGATATAGATGTGTATGTCCAACTTCCAATGGCAACCTGATTTTAAATGCGACAATAAATTGTACCATAACCATACAAATGGACCTTGTAAGTGTTAAGATCATGTGGACAACAATAACAATCACAAAGTGGATGCAAAGTTAGCACGAGCATGTGTGGAGGATTCAAGCTTTGATAATTTCCATAACAATTAAATAATGCTAAATTTGTATCAATGTCCCATACATAGACAAATGTTCATGATGTGTAAAATAATGCAAAATAAATGTCAAAAGACCATTTTTGAGTTTCTACAAAAAACCTAAGGGATGTATAGGAGGAGGTCCTTGCAAAACAAGAACTCCAACAAAAACTAATAAGTGAGGTCTACAAGTTAACCACTAAACTAGAACTTGAAATCACTAAGAATCACTCTCATATCCATCCTTTAGTTAATTTTTAAGTACCAAGGGAGAACATTTCATTATGAGGCCATTGGTATCGATAGAGGCATGCTTATCTTAGTGAACCACTTGCTCAAACCTGGCATTCCGTAATTGTATAGGGTGTATCAAAGAACACACAATGGATATTCAAAGAGGCATAGTAAAACAATCAACATTGGTTGACAAACTCTATATCCAAATATATAGCTATTGAAAATCATTGGAAGTTAAAAAGAATAAAGGGAAGCCATATAAATAGAGAAGTGTCCCAACAATTATGGTTGAAATCCCAATGGATCTTGAAAACCATTAATTAATAAACTTGTCAAAAAAGCTTTAGGAACCTTACTATCTACAAAATTTATTAATTTGATTGCTAATTGTTGCTACACAATTGATTAGTTAATTAATTCACCTATTGATTGACAGTTTAGCTTATTAGTCTTACAGTGAGTTAATTAATTAACTTAAAACTAATTGGGGCTTATCCTTCACATTCTTCTATTAACCCTCACTCCCTCCACCCTAATTTTCATTCTACAATTACTCAAGCCAACCTACATTTTCTTTTTCCTTTCCTTTATTTATGACAAACATATTTAAGGAGACTTGTTGTCATCTATTGGCTCAAGCATTGCCTTCAATCTCATCTTTGATGATGGGACTTTCATAGAGAGCAAAAATATCAAAGGCTTGATTGTACCACACAATTGATTCCACAAAACAAACAATATTTTAAGTTATTATTCAACATAACTAACGTCGACAATGGTTTTGCAATCATATCTAAAAAAACTTCTCTAACTTGTCTCTGTCATCATATGATATAAGTTTCTTATTATAAAGACTTTAAATTTAGTAGCCTATTCCACTATTTGAATATTTTAATCCACTATAATATACTCTATAATAAACTAGTTGGTTTGAAAGTTAATTTGAAAGTTCAACACGTAGCAAAATGGCACCAATAGCACAACCCCGGAACTCATTTTTATTTTTACAAATTAAATGGTCCCCTTAATGATAAGTGGCTCATAAAACAATGAGAGATGAAAGTTTAATGCTTAAAAAAGGGTATTCAAATACATGTATGACTAAGTTAATGTTGGAATTTGACTTCCTATAGTTTTGGCAAGCTTCACATGGCTTGGACACTTTCTTCAATTATGTATCATCTTCAATGTTTATGAAAAAATATTAATTTCAGTCCTAGTCTTACAACATCAAAAAAATATAGTACTCTAGTATTGAAATTAGTTGTTATACTAACCCAGAGACACTTTAAGCAAGGGAAGGGAATTTGTAAAATTTATAATGCTAATGAGATTGAAGATGACCACCATTTCCTTTAACTTACCTTTTGCACTTAAAAAGGTGAGAAGTAGCTTTATTCAATATCATAAATTGACTAACCTCCAAGTCCTCTTAACCTACAAGATTCAAAATAACTCGTATACCTCCATTTCCACCATGGTCAAATATAAAAATGATATATATATATAACCTACAAGAATCAAAACAACTCGTGTACCTCCATTTCCACAATGGTCAAATACATATATGCACCGGCATAACTCAATTACTCCTACAAGAATCAAAACAACTTGTACCTCCATTTCCACCATGGTTAAATACAAAAATGATATTAAAATTTATATATAGTCTAATTTCTATTCCTTCCTACATCTATTCTCTTATTTATTTTGTTAAAAAAAATCATCAATACTTCAAGAAGATTCATAAGAACAATTGCAATGTCGCTAACAATTTTAAGGATGGCACTTCAAAAACAAACACCCCAAGTCAATTAAGAGCATGGCAATAACAAAAACAATTGGGCAACTACTAGGATATAAAACACGCTGCCGAAGGCAAAATAGAATATATATTTGAGTGATACGCTTTGACAAGCCTTACAAAACAGTTTGGCCTAAAGGGCATTAAAAAGTCATCATCGTCAATACTGGATTTTCGAATCGATTGCCCTGGTTGATGGCAAATGTTTGGAGGTAATATCAAATGTGTTATACCAAATGCCTAGTTGTGATTTTGTTTATGATGGCAACTTCTAAGTATGTTCTCCAAGAAATGATTGCATATCACAGAAAATCAAGGTGAACGTCATATTTAAATGGCAAGTATGACATAAGTGTCGAGCGTTGACAGATGGTGATTTAAGTTTTGAGTTTGCAGCCTATGACATTCTCTCTTCATGAGCTCGCCAAATGAACAAAGCAAATGGTAGGAACCATGCCGTCAGCAAACTATCATCATAGAAATAAAATATAAAGTGTAACACTGGTGAATGGATTACAGCCCATAGAAGAAGACATTGACTGGAATGCAAGATACACAATTTATTAGAAGTGGAAAACACCACTATCAAAAGCCAATAAAAAAAGAAAGGAAAAAATGAGTGAGTACTTTCAGACCAACAAAGAGGGGAAAATGATAAGAAATATAGAAACTAAAGCAACAAAGGCACCGAGAGGCAGATGCATCCCTATTACAAAAAAAGCAGGAAGCAAACCATCACTACGTAAACAAGCAATCTTACGGCCAAGGAGAACATTTGTAAGAGAATGAAGTTCAAACAAGAAAGAAATTGTAACATCATTAAGTTTGCAGTTCATTTGAGGTTGTTGAAATGCATGTCTTCATATATGTATTTCTTTACTGAATATCATATATTTTCTGCATTGCACAGACTAACCCAGTGTCTGTCCGTATTGCCACAAGTGGACGTGGTGCCTATCATAAAAACTACTGCAGTGATGGTTGCCAGGTAATATCACCAGGGTTTCTACTGAATTGACCCAAAGATACTGTTGATCCATGTCCATGATTACAAAATACAAATGTCTTACATATATACAGACTGAAATGTACATTTGCTGAAAACAATTGATCAGAATATGTTATGTAATAAACAAGTTACAACATATCTGCGAGGTCATGCTACCTGTTTGCCTTGTTAGCAAATACTAGATGTATTGTATGTATGTCTGCATGTGTGTGTGTGAGAGAGAGAGAGAGTTTATGCATTTGTGATACTATGTATGCAATGTGCATTTTCATGTAAACACAAGATCATTGATATGCATGACAAAGGCAATTACCAAAATTCTTACTGCAGAAATAATTTAAACTCTTACTGATAATGTTTAACAAATAAGTTAAATTCTTTCATAAAGGATCAAGTCAAATGCATGTAGCAACAGCAAGTATTGGCGCATGGAAATGAAAAGTCAGATTGAACATTGAGAACTAAAAAGTCGATGGAGAACTTCTGGGATAACATACCCTTGGGACTTGGATCCCCAGCCCAAGTAAACGGATGGAATGGTTATTGAAAGAACTGCAACAAAATCACAATGGGTGTGCCAAGGCCAAGCAAACTCATGGATTTGTTTGTATAGCAGTACGATAAACTTGATTTGATTTGAATTGTGACCCAAGTGGACCGAGGAGCAAGAGCATCTAACAGCCCATCATATGAACTTGAAGCCTTGTGAACGGATGACCATTCTGATATGCGGATGTTCTGAGCATGGCCTAATACTTAATGGTAGAAGGCTTAGTGCAAAAACCAAGGGACTTTCCCGGAGTGGTAGATTGCCTGAGTTTGCATCAGTCAAGCTGGCAGACCTTCCAGCAAGGCATTTATAATTCATTCCACTGCATGCTATATGCTTGGTTCAGGTATATAGACATTCCATATTTATAAAGGATTCTTAAAACCTCGCTTCCTGAGGATCAGAATGATCAAATGATGATAGTGGCTGCTTGGAAATAAAATATGCTGTTATATGATGGGGGTAACTCTACATAATATAAAGTTATTTTCTTAGCTGAGGTAACGAGACAACTGTAGACACTCTGACTATGGATTAAGAAAAACGAGAAGGCACATTTATTTTAGATGGTACATTATGGGATCTCCATAAGTTTTCCTCTGCAAACTCTATAAAGTCTAGCTAAAAGCCTTCAAAATATCTTCTGTGATTCCACTGTACAGAGAGACGACCAATGATCTTAATACATATCGCCAGCTGGAGTGAAACTAATGTTCATCACGAGCATACTTATTCTGTTGATAAGAGAACTAAACCATGATTGCCAGCTGGACATGCCACATAATTCTTAATTACAGAATGTGACAAAAATTATGCTCTTCGAATTAGATACGCTATTGTAAGGTGTTGGCAATCACTATGGAGAGTTTGCCAAAGGATAATGAAGCATTTCTCTTACAACTGGGAAGAGAACTCACTCTCTTGCACATGCGAGTTATATCAAAATATCAAAACTAATATCTTGAATGTTACTGGATGCATAGCATTAAAACAAGGACTGTGATTGAAGAAGTTGCTATAACCATGAATTTGTTGCCATTATCAAAGCGTCTTATGGAACTATTAAAGGTGCCCAAAAACCATGAGATGATTTTGTTAGGTCACACTCTATTGTGCAAATGTAAATGAGTTGTTGACCCAAGGACATTGAGGGATAGAATCATATCTCGTATCACTGAAAAGCATGGCATGAACCACCTGAGGTGATAGTCTCTGATAAGATGCATGGCATGGAACAATCAAATGTTGAGTATAGCCAATAATCAAGGTACATGTACTGACATTTCAGATAAGTTCTACTTATCCAATATCATTGTAGCATAATTAAGGAATTTGGTGGTTGTGTCCATTGGTCTAGGTTGACGGGTTGAGACAGAGAGTTGCCAGGAAAACAACCAAGGTTCAAACCCCAGCGGGCTAATGCGACAGGCTAAGGAATGTGTAAAGAAGTTTGACCTGTTAATGGTTTCCCTTCTCTCAAACAAGGCTTTTGGTTGTCCATTGTCAATTTGACCGTGGATGCTGGCTCAAGCATGTTTTGAGTTATCAACTGGCTTTAGTACTGAAGCATCCCTTCATGTGGACATGCATAACTAGAGGTGTATTTGACATAAATCAGAATCGGAAAATTGTTGAGTTAGCAAGGCATAATGCTAAAATGCTTTTTATTGAATGCAACTACCCTGAAAGTATTTGAAGCCAAGAGTAGGGGATCATTCAAATATCATGAGCAGCATCCACTTATAGCATGTTCAGGGATGGTTGAAACTTTCTAAAGTCCGAACCTGTTGATCAAATCATTGGGAAATGAAATCATAAGATTTTCACTAAAGGACCTTGAATACCTAAAGAACATCATCATCTTAAGGTCATGAATCAATGTCATGCGGGAAAAAGGACCTAATTATTGGGAAATGAATCCATAAGATTTTCACTAAAGGACCTTGAATACCTAAAGAACGTCATCATTTTAAGGTCATGAATCAATGTCATGCGGGAAAAAGGACCTGCAAAATTGTAATGTTATGAATATGAAAACGAATACAATCAGTTGCAAACCACCTAGGTCCCCTTGGACACCAAGATGAAGGCTCAAAATACCATCCATTGCAAGTGGTGATCACAGAATTTGAAATCAACTTTAAATGGAATAAAATCTCATAAGAATGGAACTTTATAAATCACAGAAAAGATACCAGGCATTAGAATTCAAGACATAGGATCAAACTACATCTGTAAACTAAATCAGCACAAGGAATTCTGATGCAATGATTTCATCGTCCAAAGAAATTGATAAGAAGAATCGAATGAGATTATTAAATGACAATTATGATGATGTAAAATCATGTTCCCGGTAAGGTATGAGGTATAACATTATCACAGAAGTCAAGTAATAGGGGACTGGAAGCAGAATTGTGGAGCTTTGGAACTTGGCTAGGAAGCAAGAGCAACCTTGGACAATCCGGTAATACTGTGGAAGCAAAACTGGGCAAAGATATCACAACCCACCAATCTAGTGCTGAACAAAGGCACTGTAAATGCACCGTGACCACAACTCTCTCTAGGAAACAGAGAGGTAGCATCACCTTACATAAATATTTAGTTCTAGGTTGTAATTAAATTGTGAAGGCTTATAAGGATTATGAAGTGTGCTTCGTGTATGTTCTTTGGAGAGTATGAGGTACATGCTGAAGAGTGGGACTTATCACAATGGAGGAGTCACACGCCATCAAAAATGGAGGACTGGAAGCAAAATTGTGGAACAATGGAACTTGGCTTGGAAGCAGCAACTGTGGACAATCCAAGTAACACGGCAGAACATACTCTGAGAAAAGGAATCACAACCCATCACTCTAGTGCTGAACAAAAGCATCATAAAAGCTGCATAGGACCACAACCAGTACTACTACTAGGGGGAAGAGATTGTAGTTTTTCCTTGGATATATATTTTGTTCTAGGTTGTGATTAAATCGTGAAGACTTGTCAGGATTATAAACCATGTTTGATGTATGATGTACAGGATATAAAGCATTAACCCAGAGACATCATGAAATAAAATGTTAATATAAGTCCCAAATAAGAACTTGATGCAGCATAAGCATGGGCAAGCCGACAAGTAGTGAACAGGAAATGCCAGCAACTAAAGGAAAATGCAAGATAACTGAAAATAAAGCTTAAGCCTGAAAGCAAACTTGAAAGCGAAAAGTATGCATGAAGTAGTTGTTGTGGGTGTTTAACTTCTTGATAAGATTGAATCCGTTAAAATAAGGCCAATTAAAGAAGCACAACATATCAGAGTAAAGAGAGAATTAGACACTATCAGGCTCCTTGTCTGAATGTTGTATTATTGGATCCCCTTGCAAACCAGTTTTAGACGTGAATGACTATGTCACGACGTGGATTCAATGGTGGTGAACACATCTAAATAGTTTCTAGTTGCTCCAGTGAAATTATTGATATGGCTGGTATTCTGACAGGATGCATTTTCTGGTATAAAAATCTTATTAATTGGAAGGGAAGTAATATTAGTTGAAAGTATACTCGTTCTATACAGGATGCATTTGCTGGTATAAAAATCCTATTTATTGAAAAGGCTTTAATGTTAGTTGAAAGTATACTCGTTCTATGGTTCAAATAATATTCTGTGATCACTACTTAGACACAAAAGTTGTGGACCTTGTTGCATCGACTAAAGTTGTACCATGCCAAACAGATCTTAATCACAGGATCTGACAACGATTATGCCCTTAGAATGAGGCCAGAGAAACGGTGTGATGTTATCACTTATTGTGGACAAAATCAGTGTAATCATTATAAATTCCATGCTCATTCATATTAAGAAATCTTTGTAATTTGTAATTGCAGATACAAGAGGCATAAGGGCTTCTTTAATAGGACCTGCACTCTTTTTGTGGTCTTGGGGAAGATACTGAGAGCGAGTGCAAATCTACCAATATACATGCTTTTATTTCAGCATTTGCAGTATTAGATCAGAGATTTAGGATTGCTTTTGCAGGTTGTGAATTTCTAGATATTTGTTACATACCATAAAAGTGGAGCATAAAAACACAGCCACCTCAGACCTGTAGGAAATTGCGTACAGTTAGGATTGCTTTCACAGGTTATGAATTTCTACATATTATGGTGCATACTAAAAAAGTGGTGGAAAAAAACACAGCCATCTCAGACCTGTAGGAAATGGCGTACAGGACAACTTACATTCTCAATTCCTGAAGTGAACAAGACTACTTAACTGTCATTGCGCAAGGTAAAAAAGAACTTTTGGAAATAATAATTTAATAAATTTAAAATTTATCAATAGAAAGAATATTCTGGGTTCAGCACTAACTAACATACCGAATTACTAGACAGAAACCAGTTTGTAAATTGACAAATTGTCAATTAACATGTTTAGCAGCTCAAACTATGGAGCCCCTACAATTTTTCCAAACAGAAAAAGATTTTATAGTGCTGAAAAAGATTTTAGAGTGCTAACAGAGCTATGCTGCTAAAAGCTGCTCAAAATTCAATTCAATATAAATTACATACATTTACATTAAGAGAGATTAACGGAACAAGTACATCTCAACTTATACAAAATTTAAGACAACCATCCCTCCTCGAGAATTTCAAAGATTGGAGAAATGATTGCAATTGCAATATTCTGTTTGAAAAATAAGTTAGCGAAAAATAGGCATGTTGATTTCCAAGATTATAAATCCTAAAAACAAGTCAAATTTCTGATTTAAGAAATAAGTCCTGCCTTTAAATTCACACACTCTCTGTAAAGCAAGACTGCAATAGCTTTCAAATAGCAAGTAAATTATTATTAAGAGTTCAAGGAGTTTTTCTACCACAATCTATGCCATATGAAGGCTCTAATTGGCAAATCCACAAATGAGTAGGGGTATGTTGAGGACCTACATGCAATCATTTCTAGCCTGTCCTCCCAAAAGAAAGAATATGTAAAGTAACTGGATCCTAAAACAAAAGAGAAATCAAATAACACAATCCTCAAAAGGTTGCCAGCTGGTCAGATGCCAATTCAACAATGACCTCATCACAATGGATGAGACAAATCAATCAGTATTTTCCCCATAACCAAAATAAATCTTAAGTAAAAACGTAAACTTGTATACATCCTAATCAACACACATGCCTCATCTTGAACATAAAACAGGTATGCCTCATCGCACATTCCAGAGATCAGAGAAATGATTTCCATTGCAACGTTCCATTTGAAAATCAAGTTACGAAATGAATGCAAGTTCATTTCTAAGCCTATTAATCCAACAAACAGAACAATTTCCAATCGAAAATAAAAAATTCAAACATGGAAATCACATACATCAATGGTGGCATTTTGCAGTTAGCAGTAATAGTAGTTTCTATTAGCATATACATTATTCTTAAATAGTTCAAAAAAAGAATCCACCATAATCTAAGCCGCTTGAAAGGATCCCATTGGCACCACAACCAACTGGAATATATATTGAGTGCCCTCATGTTATCAACATCAGCATGTTAGTCGATCCCAAATCAAAAAATATCTACATGTAACTTGGTCCAAGAAAAAGGAAAGAGAGTGATCCGCAACATCCTTGAAAGGGTGTCTAACAGCTAGTCAATTCTTCCATGTACATCACTCATCAGCAGTGGATAGGACAAAAATTTGGTACCATTTCCCTCAAACCAAAATATAAAACATAACTAAGAACATAAATTTCACAAAAACAGTGTCCTCAATTGATCATTGCAGAAATAAGAGAAATGATTGCGGTTGCAATGTTTTATTTAAAAAATAGGGTTGATAAGCATGCATGTCCATTTCCAAGTCTGTAAATCCTACAAGTGAATAGAAAAACATAAACTGAAGAATGAAAATTTCTTCCGACATAATGACAAAGCCTGGTTTAGTTCTCCAATTTGCACCTCTTAAATTTTTCAACATAATGTACACCATTCTTTAATAGTTCAGAGCAATTAATACCACAATTTGTGCTAAATAAATTGCTCTCATTGACATATTGACAACAAACAGGGGTTACACAATACTTAAAGTTTTTAACAGGATGTACACCATTCTTGAATACTTCAGGGAAAATATACTACCACAATTTGTGCAAAATAAATTGCTCTTGTTGACATATCTACTAGTCAAGATATCTTAAATACATGAAATAGACAGACAGATATCAATTTAATGGTTCTTATCTCGGATTTTTCACAAATTGCATTGATTAATAATACCATTATCTTTTCACCAATTTCTTACTGACTGGTGATATATGGCATCAATCTAGCTACACCATTGTGCAGGACTCAAATTAATCTTTTCGGGAAAAAAGGGCTCCAAGTCCACCATATGACCAAGATATTGTGATTTCTTCATCAACTTCTATAAGCTTTAAAAAAAAACTTCTAAATGACTGTCATATGGATGTCAAATTTAGGGTTGAAATTTCCCTATGATAGTCAAATGGATGTCAAATTTAAAAACAAACATAACTGTGAACAACTTACTACGCTACACTCCACCCCTGCTGCCATTGTAGAACATCTATTGGTGTAACAACAAACAGAGGATACGGCAGAGACCTTCATGCTACAACTCCAGGTTGTCCATTAATCCCAAAACCAAAGATATCTAATAATAACTTGGTCTAAGAAAAGACGGAAACTGACCCACAAAATCCTTGAAATATTGTCTAACGGCTATACTTGTCAACTGCACAGTAACCCTATTCAGCAATTGGAAAGGGAAAATTCCAAAGTATTTACGTCAAACCAAATTCTAGAACATAGTAGAGAAAAAAAAATCTTCGGGCTTGTTTCTAATAAATGATGGTTCGTGCGCAAAATATAAAAATCAAAATTACAGATTTGACACAAAAATGGATATTGTGCATAATATATAAGGAGATTTAAAGCTGTAAATATCAAATCCACCCAACAAACTACAAGTAACAAAGCTCAAAATCTTGAGTTAGAAATGAGACAGTGTATTTGATATTTCCGAACCCCCATACTACACATCTTGCCATTAAAAACATAAATACTGGCATTCCATGCTCTAGAATGATTTTGAGCTTTAAAAAATAAGAAATTACAAGCGACAATTAGACCCATCAATGCATAAATTGCCATTAAAAACATTACTACTGTAAGATTTTGGGGATCATTTATAAAGAAAAACATATCAAACCCTTCTGGGGATATTCAAATCATTCTTCTGTCTAGTTGGCCCATCACTTCCACAATTAGTAACAAGAAAAATACTACGAATTCAGACTCTGGGAAAAAAAAGGTAAAATTCCAAATATCGTTCTCTCCACAGATGGGCAGCATAATAATTTTGTAATTGTCAAGTTCCCATCAATGCATAAATTGCCATTAAAAATATTAATAATGTAAGATTTCGGGGACCAATTATAAAGAAAAACATATCAAACCCTTCTGGGGATATTCAAATCATTCTTCTGTCTAGTTGGCCCATCACTTTCACAATTAATAACAAGAAAAATACTAAGAATTCGCAACTCTGGGAAAAAAAGGTAAAACTCCAAATATCATTCTCATCCACAGATGGGCAGCATAATGATTTTGTAATCATCAAGTTCCCATAAAAGAGAAAGGGTAAAACTGCAAATCCTATGAATACCATTCCCATCCTCACATAAAGTCTAGTGTGTAGAAGACTATTCTTATAATCATCAAGTTGGCATTAAGAAACCCAACTTTTTTCCAACGTCTCTTGAACGGAGAAAATGTAAAATGTAAAAACTGCAAATCCTATGATATGTTTTCAATGAATATCATTTCAATCCAAACACACAGACTGACAGGTAGCAGAATAATTTTATAATCCTCAATTTCGCATAAATGTTTTCAATATGACTTGAGGTTAAAACTACAGATCGTATGAATAATATTTGCATCCACACATAATCAGATGGATAGCACAATAGTTTTATAATCATAAAGTTGGTATTAAGAAACCCAAAAGAAGGTTAAAATTGCAAATTCTACAAATATCATTTCACCCAGACATAAAGCCTGATGCGGGCAGCAAAATAATTTTTAAAATCATCAATTTGGCATAAAGAAACCAAAATTTATTCCCAACGTGACTTTAAAAAAAAAAAGGCTAAAACAGCAAATTCTATGAATATCATTTCACCCAGACATAGACCACTGATGGCTAGCCAGAAAAATTAAGATCGTCAATCTGGCATAAAGAAACTCAAATTTGTTCCCAATGTGTCTTGAACAGAAAGAGGTTAAAACAGCAAGTTCTATGAATATTATTTCACATAAAGAACCCAGTTTGATCTAACATCGTTTGAATAGAAAAAAGACGAACTGTAAATCCCTTGAATAAAGTACCGAAAACCATAATGTTAAAACAGCATATTTTATAAATCTATTTTCCATCCACACATAGAGCCTGATGAGTAGCAGAATAATTTCATATACATCAAGTTGCTATAAATAAACCCAGTTTTATCTGACATCGCTTGAATAGAAAAAAGACAAACTATAAATACCTTAAATAAAGTACAAAAAACCATAATAAGAATTTACAAGCCATAGAAAATAGGTTTCTATGGCTAAATCTGCAACCCTATGAATATCATCATCATCCACACGTAGAACCTGACGGATAGCAGAATAATTTATAACTATCAAGTTGGTATGTAAAGGAATAAAATTCGTTTTGAACATCTCTTGAATAGAAAAAGTTTAGAACTGCAAATCCTATATATAAATACTGAAAATCATATAATATGTTACTGTAGTTTTTGTCTTGAGCTAGCATAAGAAAGTTCATAAAGCTCTATGCATTATAAAACAAACCGAATAATTGCAAAGGACCTAATTGGCCCCAACCTCAAGCCCTTCCTTGGTGGGCAATTTCTGGGCCTCAAACCCTTCCTTGGTGGGCAGTTTCTGGTAGCCAAAATCCTTTGTATCCATACCAACACCATCTTCCTCAGAGGATAAAACCCCATACCTGTTTGTGGCCAGGGCCCAGACCACATGAAAGACTGTAGATGTGATGGCACCACAGAGAGCACCAAGTAACAGGGCAATCAGAATACTCAGAACATCCCTTGCCCTCCTCTGGAAGGTACTCATCATCTGCTTCCGGTGGATGACGGGCTTAATTTTCTCAAATGGGTTGTCATTATTGTTGGATTTGTGAAACGGGTTGTAATTGTTATTGAATCCCCACGACTCAAAAACAAGCTGGTTTGGTTCTCCACTCAAATCCTCCTTGTAAACATCCAGTTTGTGATTCTCAATGGGCATGGCCACTGGCAGGCGTCCCTCCCTGGGATGATGGTAATTAGGCAGCGAAAATGAAATTGAAACTATGTATGATCTGCAGGCATAGAAGGGCTTACCAGGGCGGCCTTGGGCTTGAATGAAGCAGCATGTGAACAGACATGTCATGACAAAAATCTTGAAAGCTGCCATGACTGAAGACGCCATCGATCCGAGCTACGATCTCTCAAATCCTCCTCTGCTCTGAATTTTGCAAAGGAAATGGTGTGAGATTTACAATGTGGCTGTTGGTTTTTGTAGTCTATAGCCCCTTCCTGTCTCGGGAGTCTGCCTTGAAAATACACGGTCAAAAGTTAATTAGCATTGATTAAATTGACAAAAACATGACCAATTTGCCAATGGGTGCAAATTCCATGGCAAAATTACCTAGCGAATTCTCAGGCATGACTAGGGGGTTTGGGGACCTATCGCGTGGAAACTCCACTTTGATCTTTTAAAAGTTGGGATATTTTATTGAATGGAAGGGGTTTCTCTAGTGATGAGAAATATGGAGTTGATGTAGATATTAAAATTGTAAAATTAGTCTTCATGCGACAAGTTTGATTGGTTGGATTATTTTGTTGTGAAAAAGTAAGCTTCATTTTAAGTCTAGGGCATCTACATTAGTGTGGGTTATAATATTTTATCCAAGGTAATTCCATTTGTTGGTAAGTTTAGGGTTGTTTTTTGGTTCTTAATTTTTCGCGAATCAAATATATTTTGTTAAATTTTATTTTTTTTAAATTGAATTTTGAAATTATTTTTATTATCGAGTTTATTAGTTGGTTGAAATTATTTTATTGGTTGTTTGAAATTATTTTTTGCCATTACATCATGAATAAATATAAAAGATATGTTTTGGTTTACAAAAGAGGATTTGTTAAATCTTATAATTCAACCTCATGTAATTATTAAGTATAGAGAAGATTGTATTTTCAACGTTAAGAAATTATTAGGCAAGGGGATAACTATTTTCAATGTCAAGCAATTGCTACGCAAGTGAATAATTGTATCTTCAATGTCAAGTAATTATTAGGTAAAGGGATGACTCTATTTTCAATGTGATATGATTACTAGGCAAAGGGTTGACTCTTTTTATAGCATCAATCAAATATTTTAAGGAAGGCCCCGAGTGTTTTTTCAGATATCAATTAGTTCATTTCAATTGATATGTTTCATATGAAAAAGTATTTAAGATCAAAGTTCCCCCTTATTCATTATTTACACTTTTAGGTATTCATGACATATAAGGAAGATGATATTTGAATATTGTGGGTAAGCCTCTAGAATGATTTCTTTACATTTGGATTGTTGCAACAATTAAATTGAAGTTTAGATGGGTTTGCTCTTTGTGAGTTTTCCAATTTACATTGTGGGGAACCTTTTGGCACCACCATCTATAAAAATTGCCTCTATGTATAACATCGTGTCCAAATTTAAGTTTTAGAATAATCTAGGGTTGTTTGTTTTGATGTAAGATGTTATTATGGATGAAAAAAATCTCTACACAACTCACAAGTTAAAATAAATCTTTGACTTTACATGATGTTAATTTAATTAGTTTGCAATATAAATCCATGTTTTTGATATAAAGAAAAGAAATTCAATAAAAATTTATTTATTAACCTTCTTTAGTTTAGTCTTGTGTGTTATCTCTTACAATAATGAACCAAATCAAATACGTTGGTTGACCATGCTTGGAAGATATCAAGTGATCCATAATTTGGTGCATATTCCACTCACAATTCATTAACATGGATCCTAATTAACTCCTAACAATTCCTTAATTTATTATCTTATTGCTTGCACATAAAATTGCTTTAAAATTGTCGATAAATGTGAACAATACATGAATTAGAAATGTTGCATACTTGAAAGGAAACTAAATTTATGAATATAGAGCAAGAATTATACACAAGAATAACATTAAAAAGAGACAAGATTACCCTAGGGAAACCCAATTAGAAAACTCTAAAAGAGTGAGGCCATGCCTCTTCATCTCCACTATGTTTTACAGTTTATAGGCTTACTCCCTTCTTGTAGCTTATAAGAACACAAACTTCTCAATGGTTCCTATATTTGTGTTGTCCTTTGCATTTTTCAATGAATGAATTGCCTCTTCTTTTCACTACATCTATGCATGCTTTGTAGCTTGCTCGCTCACACTTTTCTTACACACTCCCATTTATAAAACACGTACAATTGTAGATACTAAAATCTAGCATGAGATACTTGACATTATATTTTTTTGTCATATCTTTACCATACATACTTGTGCACACATACTCGACTCTTATTTTCCATTCTCTCACATCCACGTGCCTACTACGGACTTTAACTTTCCCAAGTTGCTAATGGTCACCTACAAGAAACCCATAGTCTATGCCAATTTACTAAAATTAGTCTTAATGTGATGTGTTTGATTGGTTGGGTTATTTTTTTGCTCTTAATTTCACTCGAATCAAATATATTATCAATTTTTTTTTTCAATCAAAATTTGAAATTGTTTCTACTGTAGAGTTTATTGGTTGTTTGAAATTATTTTTCGCCATTACATCATGAATAAATATAAAATATATGCTTTAGTTTATACAAAAGAGAATTTGTTAGATCTTATAATTCAACCTCGTGTAATTATTAAGCATGGGGAAGATTGTATTTTTAATGTTAAGCAATTATTAGGAAAGGGGATAATTACAATTACTAGGCAAGGGGATGATTGCATTTTCAACATCGAGTAATTAGTAGGCAAAAGGATGGCTCTATTTTCAATGTGAAGCAATTATTAGGTAAGGGGATGACTTTTTATAACATCAACCAAATATTAGGGAAGGCCCTAACTATTTTTTCAGATATCATTTAGTTCATTTCAACTTATCCATTTCATACGAAAAAATATTTAAGATCAAAGTTTCTCCTTATTCATTATTTAGACTTTTAGATATTCATTACATTTGAGGCAAATGATATTTGAATATTGTGGGTAAGCCTCTAGAACAATTTCTTTATGTTTGGATTATTACAACAATTAAATTGAAATTTAGATAGGTTTGCTCTTTGTGAGTTTTTTATACTACATAGTGGGGAACCTTTGGGCACACCATCTATAAAGATTGTCTATATGTATAACATCATGTTCAGATTTAAGTTTCAAAATAATCTAGGCTTGGTTTGTTTTGATGTAAGATGTTATTGCCGACGAAAAATGTCTCTGCGATCTCACAAGTTAAAAATATATATTTGACTTTACTTGATGTCAATATAATTAGTTTGTAATATAAAACCACATTTTCGATCCAGAGAAACATAAATTCAATAAAAATTTATTTATTAACATTTTTTGTTTTAGTCTTGTGTGTTATCTCTTACAATAATGAACTAGATCAAGTATGTTGGTTGAATGTGCTTAGAGGATATCAAGTGATCCATAATTTGGTGGATATTTCACTCACAATTCATTAACATGAATCCTAATTAACTCCTAATAATTCCTTAATTTATTAGCTTGTTTATGTATATAATTGCTTTAAAATAGTCAATAAATGTGAATAAACATGAATTGGAAATGTTGCATACTTGAAAGGAAACTGAATGCGTAAATATAGAGCAAGAATTACACACAAGAACAACATTAAAAAGAGACACAAGATTACCTTGGAGAAACCTAATTTGGAAAAACTCTAAAAGAGTGATGACATGCTTCCTCATCTCCACTATGTTTTGTAGTTTACATGTTTACTCCCTTCTTGGAGCTTATAAGGACACAAACTTATCAATGGTTCCTCTACTTGTATTATCATATACATTCTTCAATGGATGAATTGCCTCTTCTTTCTACTATACCTGTACATACTTTGTAACTTGCTCACTCACACTTTCCTTATAGACTCTCAATTATAAAACACATACAATTGTAGATATTAGAATCTAGCATGAGATACTTGACATTATAAATTTTTCCATACCCTTATCATATATGACTTATGCACACATCCTCAACTCTTAGTTTTCATTCTCTCACATCCACATGCCTACTATTGGTTTTAACTTTCCCAAGTTGCTAGCATTCACCTACAAGAAACCCATAGTCTATATCAACTTGTTATTTATCTTACTTAAACATATCTAGATCATCAAATCAGTGTTCTTATCCCTTAGACAAAAATGTCATATTTGAAACTTACCATCTATACAATTATGTTTGAATCTAAAGATTTTGTCTCATGCCAAGTAATGATCATATTTCAAATTCAAATCATTCCTATGGGTTGGCCCGTATGTCTAGAATGTCGATGGTGTAAGATATTATCCAAAAGAGTCTCTTATATATACAAAATAGGCATAATCCTATTACCTATCTAGCACTTGTCTACCAAACACATTCAAACTACTACAAAAGCAAGAGTACTGCCCTATTTTTCCCAATTTACCAATCAATCACTAGGAGTAGGTCTTTACCAAGTCTGAAGCATTCCAAGAGTCAAACCAAGATTGTTATTTTCCAAGTATTAAGTGCCAAATTTCATAGGTTACATTCATTGAATGAGCACTTACACACAAGAACCTAACAAGGAGAACTACATGCAATTTGATTCTTCCTTAGAGTATTGGGTATGTAGGCAACACTCAACCAACCAGTGGAGTTTGGTTGAGGTCAACTCAATGCACCTTTTTATCACTTTTGCAAGCACTAAAATAGTACATACAAGTGGACTTAGGGTTACAAGTGAAGGATAAATATTTATGTGAGTTGTGCACATAATAAAACCTTGGGATTGCACACAGAGCCAAATGAGAAGTACATTCACTTGTTTGTGTCAAAATAGAGAGCAAATTCCACATAAATGGAATCATTCGATTTAGAACATATTATCTAATAATTTTGACTTTAGGTTGGTGATACCGTATGGGCACGCACTAAGATCTAGAACCTAATCTGAGCAAATTGAAGTATAGTTTGTCATTTTCCTGCTAATTGCCTACAGTCAAATCCTCCAAAGAGTATTCAAATGCTAAGTATCTCATCCCTTTTATAGTGATTTTTATATTTGGTAGTACATGTTTTAGATCAACTTCAACTATTTTACATTCAGATTATATATATCAATGGTATATCATTATAATATGAATCCTTTTCCAATGGTTCTATCTAATTAGTGTTGGTGTGAATAGGTTTATTTTCCTAACTGGTTCCATTGTTAAGTGTGAACAAGGTTGTTTTCTTAACCAGTTCTAGTCTAGAGTCGCATTCATACTCAGTCAAGTTTCCTTAGGGTTTTTTACTAATGTCTCACCTCATACGATCTTGACACTTGTCAAACTCCTATGAATGGTTAGTGAGTGGTATTTTTCATAAGTTCCCCCTTTGTAGTCTCATTTTGGTAATCAATTCATTCATTTACATTTGTGTTGCACATAAATTTTACATCCTTGGTAATAAAATGATGTATTCTTATCAAGTTTGATCTTTTGGTTAAGTGTGTTTCCATTAAAACTTTAGAATCCTATTAGGTTAGCTATATCCAAATCTCACATGGTATCAGAGTGGGTTGAGTGTGATTGGGTAGTGTCTTAGGATATTGAGATCTGATATTCCTTTCATATACTGAGTATACTCTTATCTTGCATCTTTTCAAGGATGATCCTAAGAATCAGAAAGGTGTAAAAGAAGTATCAGATTGAGGGGGGGGTCCTCCTTGAGTTTTTTTTGCAGGTACATTTTAGAGATAACAAGAGTAAATCAGAGCTCATCATTACATCCAAGGTGTTTAAGACAGTCAGAAGTGCCTCATCATTGTCCCCATTAGATATTGGAGGCTAGATCTAAAGTTTTTTCATAAAAGTCCATCATCACTACAAGTGGAGCTTTACTACCCGCACATGTGCATTGGCATCAAGCTCCCATGATCATTGTGCATGTGTCATATGTTCCTAATGCATTGATTGTAACATGAATTTGTGTCTCATGAGTCGTCAATGTCAAGCTTCGTGCATGTTTCTTCTATAGTTTCAATTCTTTTTCCACAATTTTTTTATGACAATTATGTTTTAAAAAAACTAGTTTCTCTTACCATTCAACTTGCAGGTAGATCTTACATTTTTTTATAAAAAAATGGATTTTTTTTATGATCTGGCCAATAAATCTAAAATTGTATTATAGTTTGTACAAGATTGAGAAAAAAATGACTCTCAGTTTTAGCATTAGCCTCCCAAGATCTAGTTTTAATTCAATCTTATTGTACTTTTTTTAAAAAAATTATTACAAAAACAAAACAAAAAATCTCATTGTAATTGATTTTGTATTTTTTTACCAAAAAAAATTGTTAAAAAAATATCAAAAATAAAAAATAAAATCATGCCAATTTAAAAAAAAACAAAAAAAAAACAAAAATGTTTGTTTTATTTATATGGCCAACAGACTACAAAGGATGAAGCCCAAGGGATCATGACCTACCCTTACAATGTTTGCGCCTTAAGTGGGGCGTAGACCCTACCCCATGACCAATGCCTTGGGTTGGGCTTCCCCCACACCAGGTCATTCGGCCTCACTACACAATCATTAATTTTTTTATGTTTTTTTTCACATATACAAAAAACATTCAGTACATTTTTTTATATGTTTTTATATAAATTAAAAAAAAAAAATTGAACAGTGACCATGACCAAATGCTGGTCCAAAATGGTGAGTTTTTTTTAATATTGTTATTTTTCAGCCACACACAAAAAAAGATAAACATTGGAATATATGGTCAAAGTTGGTTGGTTCTTCCAAAGAAAACAAATTTTGTAATTGGTCAAAGATACCTCGCTAAACTTGGTAGGATCTCTAAACCATCAAGTGACAACAAATTTTGGTAAACATCCAAACTTGGTGGCAGTTCTGCTAAATCTGGTTGCTGACCCTTGACCAACCAAACCCTCTCTCCATTGCAAGTCATGAATTTACAGTTCAACTTAACCAACAGATAACTTGGGCTCTTGACTTCCAATTCACAAGTGATAAAATTTTGATTATTTTTTCTGTTATACATTGTGGTGTAGATAGTTTTTGCTCTTGGTGTATCGGTTCTCCACAATTTTTAATTTGTCATAGTTATTGCGACAACATTATCCATCTTAGATCATTAAGGACTCTATTTGGACTCATCTAAGATCTATTTCGAGTGCAATTTTTTTACAAGTGCATGATTTTTCTTGTAGTTTGTAATGGTGCTCTCAACTTTTATCATTGTAATAAAGAATTATATCTTCTACACCATCCCCTTATTTTGGCAATTGTAATACTTTAGAATCATAACTACTTCAATATTTTTGCAAGTGGACATTGTAACCGTACTAAATATAAAGTGCCAAAATCATATTTGCTTATAGGGGTTTCTTCACTGAGTCATTTTTTAGGGGGATGGGGGGGGGGGGGGTGTTGTGTTGTGTGACTGTGCCTAATTATTTGTGTTCTCTCTTTTGCATTACATCTTAGCAATGAGTAATCCCACATTTCCTCTATTAACTCTATATAACTACACAACATGAAAATCACATGCATGGAGTGTGTAAATGGGTACACTCACTACATCGAGGAAATAATATAAGAACCCATAGATATTAAGGATAAAATAGTGTGGCTAATTGAGAAACTAAAACACTTGGATAAATGTGCACATTTTTTTCTCTTGACCTTCATTTTCACATTGATCAATGTAAATCACTTAAGGAGGCTTTGGATATATTGTAGAAATTATATGGTCAAATTGATGGGGTTAGGGGGTATCATATTGATAATGAACACACTAATCTAGATATGTATAGTTTTGACAACATCCAAGATTATGTAGCTAAAGTGAATGATCTTATAACACAATTAAAAGAATGTGGTATTGAGAAGAAGGATGTACATTTAGTCTATGATGTATTAATAAAATTGCCTTCTAAATATGCAACATTTGTTTCTAGCTTTTACCCTCATCGACTAACTATGGGAAAGGGCTATATTATGCCTTTTTTAAGACATTTTTAGAAATGTTAATACTAGAACAAGCCAAGTTAATCACTATGGGACTTCTCAAGCCATCTAAGTCACAAGCCTTGGTGATGGATCATCCTCAACATACAAAAGGGTCTGTGTAGTAGAAACATATAATGCACAAGCCATGAAAAGCTCTTATACAATCATCACATCTTTGCACCAATAGAGTCTAAATCCTCTTTCAAGAAAAGGGATTTACAGAAGGAGTGACCAACTTATTTATACTACAATAAAGTTGGTCATGATGAGCATCAGTGTTATGCTAATTTTTTTTGATGAGCTAACACATCTTCTCAAGAAAAATCACATCAATTTGCCATCATCCTATATAAATAAATCATCTCTTTCTACTTCAAAATCAAATAAAAGGAAAAAACAAACACTAATCACAATAGGAAAATCTTCACAACAATGGATACTTGACTTTGAGGTTACACATCATATGGGTTTTGATCGGGAATAATATTCTTCTTTAAAACCTTGTTCATTGCCTCGCATTCTCACAGGAGATGATATACCAATGGATGTTGTTAGAAAAGGATCAATTGAGATGCACGAAGGCACATTTGAGAATGTTCATTATGTTATTGAGTTATGTGTTAACATTATTTCAGTCTACTAAATCACTCATTTTAGGAATGAAAATAAATTGATTTTTCCCCAATTTAGTGGAGATTCAGGATGTTGAGGATGATGTCTTAGTTGCAGTAGAAAAAATTGATCATGAGTCTTTGCTATATGTATTCTTTTACTTTGTACCTCTTTCCCCTTCTATTGCTTTAATCATTCATACATATTCAATGTGTAAACTATGACATGAATAGTTTGGCCATCTCAAGTACCACTATCTTTAACAACTCACCTCAAAGGATATGGTCATAGGACTCCATCATTTATGATTTTCCAATGGTGTATGCTTAGGCTATACAATTGGCAAACATCTAGATGAGAAGTTGTAATATACATCCAATAATGGATGTCCAAGATTGATGACAAGAAGATCAAACACATAAATATGTTGAAGTGTGGAAACCAAGTAATGAGCAAAACTGTAATAGATGTATTCATAGATGGAGATGGATTACATAAAAATGGATTGAAGCTTACAAATGACTAAGCTCACAACTCTCTCAACTCTCAAAGTTGTCACAACTCATAACTTACACATCGTCTAGCTAAGTAGCACAATACAATCTAGAAGACTCTAAATATTTCATATCAATAAGGATTACGAAGGGATGCATATATAGGTGGAAATTAAGAGAATCCTAAAAATACCGTGCATGTCAGACTAACTTTCTCTAAATAGGTAGAATAAAGACAAGGATCCAACATCCTAATAAATGTGAGATAAAAAATTTAAATGTACAAACACAACTAAGTAAGCAAATGGTAAGAAAAGAAATATTCTACATTAACACCCCCCTTAAGTGTACCTTAGGTGGATAGAAGGAAACAAGACCTGATGAGGGATCCAAGTACATATAAACTCTCATAAAGTGAATAAAAGGAGAAAACCCATAGGAAAAACTCCCCCCAAAAAAAAGAGAGAAAAGAAGAAGACTAACTCCGCTCGATAACGAGCCCCATCACTCTGATGAAGTCTACCTCCATAGTCTAGATGATGACCTACAAGTAGAGTAAGCGATGAAAGTGAGCAAGAAGGAAGGAGAAAGATTATTTAATTGTGAGGGGGTTTGCCCACTTGCCAAATCAGACCTCACACTTTGGTCTTCGTTAAATAAGAGAGAGAATGTGACAATCAAATACCTTTTATAATCTCCTTGTATCTCCCAAGAAATCTCACAAAGATTGTTTTTATATAAAAAATAAATAAAAAATATACAAGATATTATTTTTTTAATAAAAAATAATCAAAAAAATATAGTATATTATTTTTAATAAAAAACAATCAAAAAATCTTGTGCCTCACCATGATCATGTCTCATGTTTAATAAAGTTAAATCCAATAATTTGACAAAACTACATGTATTATCTAAAAACCAAAAATTATATGGGAAAAATGTGATTTACCAAAAAAGTGGTTTTCTAAACTCATTTTTCTATGACTAGTACCATTCAATAAAAATGCAATAACTTTTTAAATTCACAATGGAATTAAATTTTTAAAATGATCTGTAAATTTGAAAACAAGGTGCAAAAAAATAAAAAATAGTTTGGAGTGATTATTTATAGTTTGAGATAAGTTTGAAAAAGAATAGGCATTTTTATATATAAATAGATTTGCAAAAAACTGATAAGAAACCTTGATTAGAGACTTGGGGAGAGAAAACCCGCTGAGTGTTGGATGGAGTAACTATTAAGAATTTTTCTCAAGATTTCAAAATAAACAATAGATGAAATGGCGATTATTTTACCAGTTCTAAATCTCTAATACCATGTAAGATTCATTGGTCAAAGGATGCCTAAGACCGATGACAAGAAGCTCGAACACACAAATATGTGAAAACTTGGAAATCAAGTAATTAGAAAAATTATAATAGATATATTCATAAATTAATATCTATTACATAACAATGGCTCAAATATTATAGATCTTTAATGTCATAGCTTTCACAACTCTCAAAGTTGTCACAGTTTATAACTTACACAACTCCTAGCCAAGTAGCTCAATACAATTGAGAAGACTCCAAATATTCCATATTAATAAAGCTTACAAAGGGATGTACATATAGGTGGAATTTAAGAGAATCCTAATAATACCATGCATGTGGGACTAACTTCTTCTAAATAAGTGGAAGAAAGGCAAGGAGCCAACATCCCAATAGATGCAGGATAAACTTCCTAAATGTACAAACACAACTAAGTAAGCTAAATGGTAGGAAAAGAAATATCCTACACCAATATCATCCTTAAGCGTAGCTTAGGTGAGTATAAGAATTAGGTCTTAAAAATGAGGCCTAATGAGGTACCCAAGTACATAAACAATGGGTGAACAAAAAAAATAGATGAAAATGGTGATCATTTGACTAGTCTTGAAGCTCTGATACCATGTAAGATTCACCTAATAATGGATGTCCAAGACTGATGATAAGAAGATGAAACACAATGGGTGAACAAAAAAAATAGATGAAAATGGTGATCATTGACTAGTCTTGAAGCTCTGATACCATGTAAGATTCACCTAATAATGGACGTCCAAGACCGATGATAAGAAGATGAAACACACAAAGCTGTTGAAGCTTAAAAATCAAGTAACAAGAAAAATTTCATTAGATGTATTCATAAATAAAGATGTATTATATAACAATGGCTCGAAGCTTACAACTCACTAAGCTCATAGCTCTCACAACTCTTAAAGTTGTCATAACTCATAATTTACACAACTCTTAGCTAAGTAGCTCAATACAATCCAAAAGACTCCAAATATCTCATCTCAATAAAGCTTACAAAGGGATGTACATATAGGTGGAATTTAAGAGAATCCCAATAATACCATACTTGTGGGACTAACTTCCCCTAAATAGGTGGAAGAAAGGCAAGGACCAAACATCTCAACACATGTGGGATAAGCTTCTCAAATGTAAAAACATAACTAAGCAAGCTAAATGGTAGGAAAAGAAATATCTTACACCAACAAAAGTTTGACAAAGGGACATCTTGAAGGGCTTCAAAAATGCTTGAGTTGGTTCAAAGTGATCTTATGGGTCATTTCCCACCTTATCATTCAACAAAACCTGTTATGTCCTTAGCTTCATTGATGACTATTTTTGGTACACTTGGGCCTATTCCTTTCATCAAAAGAGTGAAGTCTTTGACTAGTTTCAAGGTTTAAAAGCTAATTCTATGAAGTAGTTTAGGAAACCTATCAAATTATATACATAGACAATGGTCAAGAATATGTGAATGATCACCTTAAGAAATTATGCACACTTGAAGGAACTGACCTTCAACATTTCATTGTATACACACCCCATTAAAATGGTGTTGTTGAATAGAAGAATTGGACCTTGAAGGAGATGGTTACTTACATGATTCATGCTCTTTTTCTTGGTTTATAATTTTAGGTTGAAGCTATTAATTGTGTTTCTCATATTCAAAATTGTAATACCCATAAGGCCTTGAAAGGCACCACTTATTTTGATGCTTGGTATGACCAAAAACCTATTGTGTGGCATTTTTTGAGTTTCTAGCTCCCTTGCTTTGGCATGTATTCCTTCGAAGAAACATAAGGTTTTGTAACAACAAAGTTAGCCTTGCCTCTTTATTGGAAATCCTAATGGTGTAAAGGGGTGTGGGCTCTTCGATGTAGATAAAAATGAGCTTTTCATTGAGAGTAATGTTTAGTTCGAGGAAACATTTCCTCCCTTGGCCTCTCATACTTCACCTCCTCCATCCACAATGGACTCATATGATAGTGACTCAGAGGATTCATCTTCACCTCCACCTCCACATGAGTCGTTTTAGTGGCTACAGACTCTACTTTTAAAGCCATCCTCTTCATCACCTTAATGGGTTTTATATATTTTATAGTCAATAGGCACCTTTATCGAGGATCCTTCAGCCACTCAAAGGACTCAGTCATAACATCATGCAAATAATATTTATGGATTATATAACACCTCAATCTTGTATACTTAGAAAACTCAATCCTTGGTTGTTCCTCTTAGTTCTAGACCTTTTCATGCTTCTACAAGTCTTGCATCTACTTTGTCTTATACCCCTTGGCTTATCTCTTAGTTTGACTAGTCTTATGTTGATGACCTAGGCCTTTTATCCTACCTATAATACTTAAAATGTACTTATTTTCCACTTTGGAAAGTCTTAAGCTTGTACCTACTATCCTGATCTTTGGACACTAATATCTAGGACAACCACTAACCTCAACACTAGTGTCCTGACTTGACTTAATTTTCCAATGCCCTGAAGTCATCTATTTTGTAAATGAAACATATCCTAATGGTCAGACTAAGTACTTTAATGGTAGGTACTTATCCAAAGGGATTGATATAAATACAAGATCAACTCTCATTCATTCCTCACTTGAAAAAACGTAGCATAACCTAGCATTCATACAAAAGAGCATTCAAATAGAATTCACATGATTAAAGCTTTCCTATTTATTCCTATTTTCATACTAGTCATAGGAACAACACATCTATAGGTTTGAAGTAATGAAGGAGAAACTCAAGAGCCTATTTTACCAAGTTACAAGCTAGGTCACTGTTGTACTTGATTTGCACATATTACACGATTCATACACAAGCCAACACATAGGAGAGAACTACATTAGTCTGAGGCCCTCTTCAAAAAATTAGCTATGTAGGCAACACTTACTGACATAGGGGTCTTTGGGGTCATCTCAACACCATGTGCCCACTAACCCATTTTTTCCCAAGGCCACCATGAAGATGAAAAACTAGGGTTTTAACATTTCATGAGGAGCAATAGTCTATGACCTAAATATGAATGCACCAGAATGAAGGCAAAGTCAAATCCAAAAGTATCTAGGTGGTCACATATTTTTCTAGTAGTTATTTCATATAAGATATTTACATTGAAACTAAATATTAATGTCGACGTAACCATCTCAGGCTAATGTTAGTGTTCACAACTCTAGAAGCATCCAATCCAAAATTAGGCAATTATTCCAAAATCATCTTCTACCTTGATTTATGCCTGTTCTAGATCCAATATTGAATTAGCATCAAAATCAACTAAATATATTACTTCTTTGTCATTTCCATACATAGATTAGTTGTAATTTTTATATTTAGCCTATTCTTAGCATAAGAAATTAAGTGTATGTTTATATCTAAGTTTAGCACCCAATTGGCCTACTATAGATATGGTTATTACCCTTATGCATTGTCATTTCTATATACTCTTTTAATAGTTCTAAATAACCCCAATATATCAAGACCCTCCATTTTAATCTTAAACATTTGGTGTAACTGATTTGTATAAATGCAAAAAAAATTGAATCTAGGGTTTCAAATCGTTATATTTTTTCATTTCATACTTCTATTATTTTTCATGCAACCTAGGCATAGCCCTGAATTGGGAAGTGTGCCTATTAAACACATTAAGCTTCCCCTCCCACCATCTAAGATGTCTCAAACCAATGAGGGGTCTCATACTATGGATCATGATAATACCTATGTTGATAATGAAAAACATATTGATAGGGTTATCATAAAAGAAGATTTTGATAATGAAAACCATGAAACAAATGAAAATGAATAAATATACCATGATCAAGTGCAATAAATTCCATTGTTTTATGAGCATATTCATCAAAACCTTGGAGATCTTGATAAGATCTTAAAAACTATACTGGAAATAAAAAGTTCAAAGGTATAGTTGAAACATCCATCCCCTTGAATACATTATAACATAATACATATAGTGGGGGCATGGGTTATGTGTTTAAACCTTTGTTTCCTAAAAACCAAAACACTATTATTGTTAGTGAACCCAATGCTCTGATACCAACTGTTAGGATCTACACATAGCTCTGAAACCAAGGTGTTACTGAACCAATCTCTAAAACAAACTCTGATACTAATTGTCAGGATCCCTTCTCCTTAAGAGCACACATGATTACCTTTGTATAAGCAACTAAACACGGAATTAAACCAGAAGTAAAATGTAACTAGAATTCAAAAACATCACAAAATATGAGAGATAATACAATCTTGTAGTCAACTCATCCAGAAGTAAATACAATGAAGAAATTACACTCTTCCCACACCTCTTGGGCGTACCAGTAATTCTCCCTCAAGAGTTCACTCTCTCAATTACAAACCAATCAACTCAAACACAGAGTTGCTATTTCAACTAGTTAGTAACAATACTGCCAGTTCCAAGTACTCAAAGTACTCCAAGTAGATCTCCTTGATCTTGCTCCTTGTTGTGTTGCAGATCTCCTTTGACCTTGCATACACACACACCTACAAATCAACTGACCTTACTTACCATGTAGATCTCCCTGATCTTGCACACCTGCAGATCAACCTAGTCTTACACACCTACAAACCTAGATCTTACACACCTAAAAGAACCCTTGTCCTTGCCTATCCAAGTCCTTATGATTCGCCCTCTTGAGGATCCCTTCTTTGATCCTTCAAGGATCCTTCTACAATAAGGATAATTACAATATAGCCCCATGGGTCTCTTAAATAGATCCCATACAAACAATAATTATAAAAGTGGCTCAAGACTAAAATTAGTCTTTACATGCAAACAAGCGATTCGTTAAACTAATTGTTCATCAAACTAACAGTTCTAGAACCGCACAGGTGACCAATGTCAGTCCCTGTTTGTCTGGAGATGATCGATGTCAGCCGATCCATGACCAATGTCAGCAACTTCTGGTCTACATCTGATCGACGTCAGTTTGCCTGACTGATGTTGGTTACTGTGACACTCAACAACCTCCTCCATGTTTGCATTAGTGAAGCTTTTAGATCCATAACCTAACAATCTCCCACTTGGAGATAAATAACTACACCTGTACCTGTACCTATACATCATCTAATTTTTTTTCCTGGCTTGTATCCCTCTTCAAGTTCAATCTTGAAGACCAACCACCACATATCTTGTGGCTTGCTCAAGACCATATACCTTGGCCTTCTGTCTCACTTGTCCATTCTCTCCTTTCTTTAACCTGGGAATCCATTCATGTTTTAGTGCTTTCATACCGGCTAAAAACTCTACCAAATTTCTTGTTTGGTTCTTTCCTAAGGAATCCATGCCATGCTCCCACTATTTCCTAGATTCTACCTGCATTGCCTCTTCAAAACATCCTGGTTCTTGACCATCAGTGAGCAACAAGTTCAAGTAGTATAAAGAAGGTGAATAATGAATTTGAGGCTTACTTACCCTTTCAGTCCTCCATATGGGCATTTGAGACTCCTTGACAGCTTGTTGTCTACCCAAAATCCATTCTCTGATCGACCTTGGTCTGCACCCGACCAATGTCGATTCCACCTAATTGCTGATGCCAGTTTCCTAACCGACGTTGGTGTCCTCTTGGTCGCTGACATTGGTTCCCTGACCGATGTCGGTGTCCACCTGCCCGACACCACTGACTCTGGTCTACACATGACCGACGTCAGTCCTTGCCTGATCGATGTCATTTCTCACCTGACCGACGTTGATAACTGTGTTTTCTTGTGAGTGATGACTTTTACCCACGAGCTCACTTTGGATCATAACCTTGTCCAAACTGCCCTGCTCAGAATTATTCAACCCCTTGAGCTGACCTCTATCCATCATATTCTCCTTGAAAACCAAGGCTTTCTTGTTCTTGTCAAAAACATCAGATTTCCTCTTTATGCAATAAACCTAATCCTTTCTTGTAGCATCAATAACAAGAAACCTCACTTTCTTCTGTTACTTATAGAAATCTTGATCTATGCTTTCTAAATCTAAACTCTTACCTTTTGACTCAAGAACATGCATCCCCTTCTTACTCATGTGACCAAGCCTACAGAGCCACATCTTCACATCTACATCTAAAGTAGATAAACCAGAAGGAGAATTAGTAATACAAGTAGATAGATAAAGAGTACCTACTTTCTTACCTCTTGCTAAAACAAGTGCACCCTTGGAAACTTTCCAAAATTTCACTATGAGAGTTACTGTGCATCCCTCATCACCCAACTTTCCTATAGAAATCAAATTCTGATTCAGGACTGGGACATGCATGACCTCCTTCAACACCCATGTGTTGCCCATCTGCAATTTCAGCTGTACTTTTTTTTTGCCAACCATTTGACAAGGCTTACCATCCCCTAAATAAATCTTTCCAAAGTCTCCTTGGACATAATCATGGAAAAATTCTCTATTTGGGGTTGCATGGAAAGAGGCACCAGAATCTAAAACCCAAGATTCCACTTTATCCAAGGAACATACAAGAGCATCCAGTGCAACAATACCTGCAACATCTACTTCTTCATTTCCTTCATGCTAATCTTCTTTCAACCAACAATCTTTCTTTACATGTCCTTTCTTTCCACACTTCCAGCAGATTATACTGCCATACCTTGATCTGGATCTCCTGCCTATCTTTGACCTTGATTTCCCTTGCTCGATCTTCTCTCTTTGCCTTCCCCTGCTTTCAACACTTAAAGCATTACCTGATGATTCCCCTGTGCTTTTCTTGCAAATTTCTTCATTCAAGATTACACTAACAACATCATCAACTTTCAAGATATTTGAAGCAGACGCAGTATTACTAACTACCATTACCAAACTATCCCAACTTTCAAGTAAAGAGCATAAGATTAAGAGAGCCTTAATTTCATCATCAAAATCTATATTGACTGAAACTAACTGATTTACTAATCTATGGAAATCACTAAGATGACTATGTACCAATCCACCTTCCTACATTTGCAAATTAAATAATTGCTTCATAAGAAATACCTTATTCAAAGCTGAGGGTTTTTCATATAAATTTGCCAAAAATTCCATTAACTCTACTTTTGTCTTAACCTGTGATAAGTTGGAAATCACAGACAATGCCAGGCTCAACCTTATAGATCCCAGAGCCTTCTGATCAAGAACCTTCCATTCTTCATCTTTCATATCTGTGGGCTTGCATGCAACCCCAACCAATGGTAAGTACAGATCTTTCTGATACATATAATCTTCTATCTACATCCTCCATAATTGATAATTCTTGCTATTGAATTTCTTCATTCTCAGCTTACTTTCTTCTGCCATTGCTTTACTCCCACTTGAACAGAAACCCCTATGAGTGACCTGTAATCAACAAACACTAACTTGCTCCGAACCTGGCTCTGATACCAACTGTTAGTGAACCCAATGCTCTGATACCAACTGTTAGGATCTACACATAGCTCTACAACCAAGGTGTTAGTGAACCAATCTCTAAAACAAGCTCTGATACCAATTGTCAGGATCCCTGCTCCTTAAGAGCACACATGATTACCTTTGTATAAGCAACTAAACACGAAATTAAACCAGAAGTAAAATGTAACTAGAATTTAGAAACAACACAGAATATGAGAGACAATACAATCTTGTATTCAACTCATCCAGAAGGAAATACAATGAAGAAATTACACTCTTCCCACACCTCTTGGGTGTACCAATAATTCTCCCTCAAGAGTTCACTCTCTCAATTACAAACCATTCAACTCAAACACAGTTGTTGTTTCAACCAGTCAGTAACAATACTACCAGTACCAAGTACTCAAAAGTACTCCAAGTAGATCTCCTTGATCTTGCTCCTTATTGTGTTGCAGATCTCCTTTGACCTTGCTATCCCATAGATCTCCTTTAACCTTGCATACATACACACACTTGCAGATCAACTAACCTTATTTACCATGTAGATCTCCCTGATCTTACACACCTGCAGATCAACCTGGTCTTGCACACCTGCAAACCTAGATCTTACACACCTGAAAGAACCCTTGTCCTTGCCTATCCAAGTCCTTATGATTCTCCCTCTTGAGGATCCCTTTTTTGATCCTTCAAGGATCCTTCTACAATAAGGATAATTACAATACAGCCCCATGGGTCTCTTAAATAGATCCCATACAAACAATAATTAGAAAAGTGGCTCAAGACTAAAATTAGTCTTTACATGCAAATAAGTAGTTCGTTAAACTAAATATTCGTCAAACTAATAGTTCTAAAACTGCACAGGCAATCGACATCAGTCCCTATCTATCTAGAGATGACCGACGTTGACTGATCCATGACCGATGTCGGTAGCTTCCGGTCTACATCTGACCGACGTCGGTTTGCCTGACCGACGTCGGTTACTATGACACTCAATAACCTCCTCCATGTTTACATCAGTGAAGCTTTTAACTCCATAACCTAACAATTGCTACATCTACCATGGAGTTACCAATTGTTTTGACACAAATACCAATTTTGATGCCTATTACTACTCAAATAGTGTTTGCATCACTTTGTTCAGTACTTATCTTGATAATCTAAATCTCAATGGGTCTACAGTTCAAACACTCCTTCAATTTGTAAAGACCTTGGAGGACAAGGTTACAAATGTTAAAAAACATGCTTTAAAATCTTATCATGTGATTGATTTGCAATATGTGTTGCATAACCCTCTTGCACTTGAGATATCTTTGCACCCTTTGCCAACTAGTTTTGTTGCACATAAGTTCACATTTTATGATGGTAAGGGTGATCCTGAACAACATCTTCGATCCTTTTATGCATCATGCCTTGATTATTTCTCCAATGATAACATTTTGACCAAATTATTTCCAAGAAGCCTCAAAGACTATGCTTTGAGGCAGTTCTATGATATACCTCTCCAATTCATGAAAGCATTCAAACCTCTTACAGACCAGTTTTTAGTACACTTTTATCTTAATATTTATGAAAAGGTTTCCTATTCTCCAATTTCCAAAATCAAATAAGGAACCAATGAACCTATCAATGAATATGTCTTGAGGTGTAAGACAATACCAACTAAAATGACCAATCCCATGGTAGATAAGAAGTTGAAGACATATTGAAGCAAAGTTTACTTGCTCCTTTATATGAGTCCATTATCTATAAAAAAATCAAATCTTTTGATGACTTATGCCATGTTGTACGAGACCTTGAAATGAAGATTATTTTATTAATTAAGCTTAAATATGTAGCAAACACATCAGGTGCATCTATATCTAGAACCAATTTCACAATCAAACTAATTTATAAGGTAAAACCTCCTAAGCCTAAAATAGAAACAACCACCATGATTAACACAATTTCATAATAACCTAATTGATTTATTTTATTCAAAGCACCAAGGAGATAGTTCTCCTATTTACCTGAGTCCCTAGCTTCATTACTCCTATGGTTACAGAGTGTCATCTTATATATCTCCCTCATCTTATAGAGTTTGATATAAGTTGACCTCTACCCAAAATATATGATGCAAATGCTTATTATGATTATCATCAAAGACCAAAGCATTCTATAAATAGATGCTTTACCTCAAAACACAAGATCTAATATCTTATTGATGATTGAAAATATGCATTTGAGGATCCTCCAAAAGAATCAGGTTCACAACCTAGTGATCACCAAAAATAGAGAATATTTAACAATCCTTTGCAAGATCATTATAAAAAGAATCAGAAGTGAAAATGACATATAATGTAGATCCTCCTCCATCACATTATGGGCACCCATTATATGGGATTATTGGTACTTATACATGACATATACCTCTTATGATTCAAATACTTTCTATTACTTTTGGTGACAGTGAGATTAAGGATGGTGACTTCAATCTTCATTCTTTATTCATTCAAGCATACTTTGATAAACACCCTATATGCAGTGTTATGATTAATAATGGTACAATCAAGAACATTTTCACCATGTCATTACTTATGCACTTGGGTTACACTCATCATGATTTGCATCCTTCTCGTAGATTAGTTAGAGCATTTGATGGGACCTCCCATAAGGTTCTTGGTAAGAGTGACCTACCTTTATAGCTCGATCCCACAAATGTGGTTACTAAATTTTTAGTTATACCTCCTACAAGCATCTTTAATATGTTATTGGGAAGACATTGGATCCATACACTTCAATCAGTACCTTCTATAGTACATGGGTATATTAAATACATTTATTCCAATCGGGTATTTACAATTTATGAAATTCCATATGAGCATCCTCTTGAAAAAGAGAAACTTATACCCAGATAGTTAATTACCAAACCTACTAAGGTTAATTCATTATAAAAGAATAAACCATAGGCAATCCCATTTACTAGGTGGTTAATACTTGGGAGACCATTAAATTAGAGATGTAAAGTGGATTCCATAGAATCTCCATCTATTACACACCATGTTCAGGTATCCAAAACACCTACACATGTTCCTATTACAATTATTCCAAATAAACCACAAAGCATTCAATGATGAGTTCTATGAACCCCTATTAATCCTACTACTACTTCATGACCACATAGTCCTATTTTACATATGTAAAGCACCACTCATATTATAGTGATAGACATTAAACCTATACGTGTTCCTTAGTAGCATCACAAGATTATTACACCAGGTTCACAATGGGGAGATATTTATGACCATCCATTGGATGCCATCATTGGATGATATTTAATTTTCAAATATTCTTAAAATATCAAAAAACCAAAACATTCAAAAATCCAAAAATATTTTAGGCACCTACATGTTCTATTGGCTCCTTAGAATCTATGTGTTAGTTCCATGTTGATGGATGGCACAGTCATTTACTTATACATACACACGTGTCACACTTCTAATTTAGTGTGATATAGGCATATATAGATGCATGATCTACTCCTATTTCAAATACATAGGCTTCATCACTATGATTGTACAATTAACTATTTTATATCTGTAGTTGGTTCAGTTTCTAACCTCCATGTAATGTGATGTAAACCTTTGCTCATTAGAATAATTTACATTTTGATTTTCCATTCATGATAGTTAAATGGCATTAAAGAATTAATTGAAAATTTATCCATTGTGCATAAATACAATTTATAGTGGTTTGTTTGAAGTTGTTTGTTGCAAAAATAAAATAATTACAAGAAATGTGGAAGATGTACCATGACACAACACCCCCCTAAAACTAATTTTAATCAAACCCTCCCAATTTTTGGCACTTTATAATTTTAGTGTGATTACAAAATATACCTTTCCAATGGAACAAACATGAAAAATCATGCACTTTTGAAAAAACAACACTCAAAAGTTTAAAAAAATCAATTTTCCATCATTTAATGGCCTATTAATGAGTTTGCACAAAAAATTAAATGCACGTTGACTAAAAAAACTTCTAAACCAATTTATAAAGGTGGGAATTAAACCATAGACTTCTCTACTAACAATGCTAAAATTTGACCAATCTGTCTATGCATTACTTGTGCATTCAAAGAAAAATAGCCTATTTGACCTTGCTTTAAATCAAGCTATTTAAAAAAGGTGATTTAATATGCAAGATTTTAAAAATGTTAAGGTAAACTTTGAATATACTTAGCTTGTTTTAGAGTAAAATTTTAGGTTTGTTTAAAATGTAGGAGTCTTTTGTGTTGCTGCTTGAATAACTGTGTTTGAATAGGGTTCATCGTGAAGCTAAACAACCTACTAGTGGGCTGATTTGAGTTCTAATGCTGATATAGGTATAAGAAGCTTAGAATAGGTTATAACAGAGAAGGTGAGCCATATCAATGTTGTATAGGTCAAATAAGGTCATGCTAGTTAATGGAAATGGAGCTTAGGCTCTTAAAATGCCTGAATGGCTTGCTAAAAATTGGCCTATGCTTCAAAAAATAAGATCCAATGTTTCCACAAAAAATTGAACACCAAACACAATAAAATCAATATTTTAGATTAACTGATAGAAAATAAAAATGGACATTTGTATTACAAAATGACACTCTAATACCATATCAGGGTAGATGTCAGTATCTCTAGATCAAGCAAATGCATAGATTCAACAAAAGTACAGGTTAAATAAGTGCACAACACCGTTAAAAGTTGAATGAAATAAAAACATGAGAATAATGTAAAAGAGATTTAGAGAAAATATCCAACACTCCATTAGAAAATCTAAAAAATGAGAGATGTACATATAGGGGAGTGCATGTGTAACTCCTCCTTGAAAAGCTCCATGAAAAGTGGTCAAATAGATAAGAATATAAGAGAAATTCCCATACCTAGAATAGTTGGTCAAGGGAGTTACTTCATATTTATCCAATCAAAATGTAACTCCAAATACACCTAAGCAAGTTTATCCATGAAAGTAGGAAAGCTCCAAGCGAGGGAAAAAAACCCATAATAAATAAATATTGAAAAATAATAAACCCCTACTCTAACATTTAGTAGGTTTCCTTTATGTGACACATACTATGCCAAATAATTTAAGTGACACAAATCAAGTGTTGGTCATTGTAAAAAAAGTGACACAAAAGGTGTTGTAAATTCATCACAAGCTATTAGTGTTATTATTGCTTTTAAAAAATAGCATAAGTAATCATATGGATTATAGCAAAATATTTACACTTTCTGGCCATACGTAGTCATATAAAATGCAAAAATTGGTAACTTGAGTATGGCTAATGGCACCCAACCCTTAGGTCTCTCTTGCTTGCTCTCACAACCCTCATAGGCATTTTTTCACCGATTCCCAGTCATTCGTTGCCTTCTATACTTGATCCCAACTAATCCAGACTCCTCTTTCCATGATAGATCCATCCTCCTAGGTCTTGTCTACTCAGGACAATAACACCACACTAGGACTATAGTGCCAGTGCCACTCCTATCCACTTTGGGTGCTCTTGTCCAAGTCCATTTCTAGCCCCAAAAGTTAATTTATTCTGATTCCTTATCCTTTTCCTTGTCAGCCTAATGTGAGTACATTCAACCCATGACCAATAGATCCCTATAAAAGCCCATTCAAAGATCATTTGTAAAGGGTTGGCAATTATCACTAAGCAAACAAGAATACTATTGACCATTTTTGGTCCTACAGACCAAAATCAGTCTCCCTTTTCTTCTCTTTCCATTTCCAAGTTCAGACATGAAGGATAATGTAGAAGTATACTTTTGCAACTCATTTTTTCTCTTGGCATGCAAAAGGCTTAACTTCAAGCATTTGCAAGAATAGGCAGGGTTGGAAGGAGTGATTATACAGGAGTTTGCAAAAGGTGATAGCTTCATGAGAGTTCCCAAAGTTGAGTGTAAGTTCTGTGTCTCAAACATCTAAGGAGCTCCATGATGTGTTCTCAGGTTTGACAGAGCAATTAAACTATTTCAAAGGACTTTTATTGGCAAAATAAACCAAGTTCAGAGGGCAGAAAATGCTTGAAAGGGTCAGAGTTTTCCTTCAGAAAAAGGACTAAGGGAAAAGAAATCCAAGGGAATTAAAGGGATGAATTATTTCAAACTTTATGTCTGAAAAGCAACTAAAAGGGCCTTTGCAACTTTTTTGAAAGGCAATTTTGGAAACCAAACAACCCTTGCGGAGGGCAGGTGATGAGCAAAGTGGACCATTATAGAGCTCCAAAGGGTAACTTTGGGTTTGATTTAGCCCCTACAGAAGGCAACTGGTCAAAAGGCCCAAAAGGGACTTGCCCTTCGAAGGAAAGACCAAGGGAATTTCTGTAAGGCAAAGATAGAAGAAAAAGTAAAGGCTAAATTTCTTCGAACAAAATGTCTGAAGGAATTCCTTCAGACATTTTGTTTGAAGAAATCCTTCCAAAAGAAAATCCCACAGTAAAAGACAAAGCAAATCCTTCAGACAAAAAGTATGAAGGAATTCACTCGAAAAAGAAAGCCTGACTAAAGGGAAAGCCGACCGAAAGCAAGCAGAAAAAAATGTAAAGGAACATTTCCTTCAAACATTTTGTCTGAAGGATTTCAAGACCAAGGCAACCCGAAGGACCCAGAAGGGCAGGTGCCCTTATGGGGGAATCTCAATTGCCGAAAGGAGGACCTTCCCCAAGCCCCGAAGGGACACCTTCCCTTTGGGAGGTTTCAACAACAAAGGCCCAGACAGAAGAAAAGAAGAGAGAGATATCCTTAGGGGAAAAGTCTGAGGGAAAACTTCAGGAGAAAGGCCAAAGAAAAGAAAGTTAAAGGAATTCAAAGGGTTGACGTGCTCGTAGACGTCAAAATTAGACATCATGAACTAGCCATTGGAATCTAGACGTCAAATGACATCCCTGAAGACGTCAAATTTAGGGAAATAAGATAGCCATTAGCTTTCAAATGGTGACGGGTGCGCGAACATCAACTTTACAGAAATAAAATAGCCATTGACCTTTAAATTCTTGAGCATGAACCCAAAGGAATTCAAAGGCCTTAAGGCCAAGAAGAAGATGGCCTTGAGGGCTCAGATTGTTGGAAAGAGTCAAGAGAGGAAAAGACAAAACCAAGAAAAGACAAAGCTAGGAAGGGACAAAAAATAGCAAAGAAAGATGGAACAAAGCAAAGAATCTAGAACATGACCACATACACATACGACAACATCTAGAATGTTCCAAAAGATGCACCCAACTAAGCACATATATGGACAAAATAACCCAGGTGGCAAAGGGGAGGTGAGTTATTGCTGCAGTTGAAACAGTCTCTACCAAGTGGTCATTAAGGAGCATGAACAGTGAATGATGCAACCTATTTTTACCTCATTTTGCATTAAATGAGTATACAAACCATGTGAATGTATTTAAGGAGTAGTCTTGTTTGCAAACAAATGGTGCAGCCCATGATTTCACATATGGCGTTTAATATATTTTAAATGCCTAAAGTCAAAACTAGAGCTGACACAACATTCTCTTTCAAGCGGCTTCCTCTTCCCAATGCTCTCAACACACATGGGCCACTTAAAAAAGGGTGAAAAAGTCTTTTCCAAAAGGGGGTGCCATTTGCTTCCTCTCTCTATATATATTTGTAACTCCTCATTTGAGAGGAGAGATATCTCAGCTTGTAAGGCAGAGCCCCGCCGAAATTTACCTTGAATAAAAAAGAAGCATTTTTGCCTCCATTTGAGCTTGCAATTTTGCATATATCTATGGCTTGGTCTTGTGTTAAGTCATTTTACCTTATGCTTTCATAGAATGATTCCAACATGTCTAGTGTATTGTGAGTTCTTCTTTTGCAGGTTAGCCAGAAGTGTCTGCAGCAGAGTATAGGCACGTGTGAATAGGTTGCCATAGTGTGTCTTAGAACACCTCTAGTAGTTCTTCCTCCCTGTATCTTTAGATGACCCCTAGATCACTGATGAAAGAGAATTTCTCATATCAAATGAAGTGTACATCAGCGTGTTCTTGGTGGAAAGTGTATGCTCAAGCTAACTGGATCAAACTTTTTTGGTGCATCACCCTCTTAGTTTAGGTTCTGTTTCAATATCTTTCTCTCTTTTCAACCCCCTAATTATATATATATATATATATATATATATATTAGAAAATGTACTGGAATAAATTAGAGATGCATCAAAGGGAGCTAACCCTTATCTAGAGATTTTCCTCTTAGTTTTGCGAGACCCACAAGCAAGAGAGGAGTCTCCATTGTGCCGCGTGGAAGATATAAGCTTAGCGTTCTATCAAGGGTGCAATCCATAGTGTCAATAGTTTTTGGCATGCCGAGTTGGACCAATTTTTTATCCAAAGAGTTGAAGAAGTTTGGTGTATTCTACCAGCTAGCCTTTGGAGGCTTTTTTATTTTTCATCAACACCAATGGCAACTCTGAGTTGAATCAGTTGGTAAGGCAGTCCAGGTGCCATCAAGAAATCTTATTTTTGTATGTATAATCCCATTGCTCAGAATCATGGGCCTTGTATTCCTTCATATGGTTTTGATCAAGCTCAGGTTGTTCATGGAATCACCTCAAACAACTCTCCTAGTTGCCCTTCAATACTAAGGGAAGTAACACTAGAATTTGAGAAGTAGGTGATGGAGATAGATAGATTAGATGAACAATATAGATATCAGTAAGAGCTTATGTACAAAGAGGAGTGTTTTTTTAGGCAAGCTCAGGGCTTGTAATCCATGGAGGAGGAGGTAGCAAAATGGAAGAGTCCATTGATTCAAGGTAGTCAGCCTTGTGCGCCCCCTCTTATTTTAAAGAAATCCCCCTTTTGTGCACCTAATCCTTTCTACAAGATGGCATTTGCTTACTCTAGCTCATCTGATGTAGTAACCACCCCTGCTCTTAATCCTTTGCACCTAGCTTTTGAACATCAAAAGGTATTTGAGCAACCTCCCATGGAAATGAACTTTCTCAATTCTTTAGATTGTGAATACTCCTTTAAAGGGAATAACATGAATTAACACACCTCTCTTTAGGAAACTCTTCCTGTACATCAACAGTCCCTTCCTAATCTTCCTCAGCCTCCTCAAGTCTTTCAACATGATGTCAAGATTCCAAGTTGGAAAAGGGAATATCATGAACTAGCTCGGGACCTTGAAGAAGATAAAGTTACTGCCTGTTCACAAGGGAAAAGTTCCAATCCCAAGGTCATGAGTTGGAAGCAAACAATGGAATCATGAGGCAGAAAGGAGGAGGAGAAAGGTTTTGATCAAAACCTTGAAGAAGATGAAGCTGCTCTTACTCATCATGATGATGCTTGTGACCTCCAAAAAAGACTCTTTCAAGAGAATATAGCCAAGTGAATTACAAAATTGGAGTCTAGAATGAGATTCCTCAGCCCATGTGTGATGGACGGTTTAGATCAAGTAGAAGATCCTACATTTGAACACACCCCATCTACACTCCGTCAAGAGAGATATCAGGCTACATCTGATATAGATGAGGTGCTAGCCAAATAGGAGGAAAATCATTTGATTCTAGATCAAGGACTGCCTCCTCTTCCACATGAGTTTAACCATCAGCCTTCCACTTCATCCCTTCTCAAGGAGGATCTTGTTTTTTAGGAGACAAGTGAAGAAGAGAGGATCCAATTTGCAGATGCCCAAGAGGCTATCATGGATGACAATGAGGAATAAATCATCATGGATGCTCCTTTTGAATACATCATCAACAATGGAGAAGACATAGGTCATGCATACATGTGGATGTTCTAGCAATATGAAGAGAAAGGTAAGCATGGTGAGCTCTCTCCTCCCTTGTTTGATGAACTTCCTTATTGTTTTGATGAGGAGGATGACCATGCCATGGAACCCGAGTTAGAGGAGGATCAGGAGGATGTATCTAAACAACTAGAGACTCTAGTTTTTGAGCAAGAAAAGGAGAGGCCTATTCATCTTGAGGAAAGCTTTGAAGAAGAGAGCCTTGAACAAGAAGGTGATGTTCTGTGGGATGAGCAATCAGTCTGTGATCTCGTTTTAGACATCACAACAGTCACCCTTCTTCAAAAAAGCCATGATGAAGTAGAGGATCAATTTGATAGGGTTTTTAATGAAGTAGAAGGGGACAAGTCAATCCATGATGCATATCAAGGGGCTTATGGTGATAAGCTAGAAGCCATTGATTTCTTGGTGAAACACACCAACATGAAGAACCAGCAAGAGGCAAGATTTTAAGAACAAGATGAATACATATATGTTGGAAGCATGTTTGCCCCCTGTTGTCCCCAAAAAATATCACTCATTTTTGGGACAACATTTGAACTATTTTGGTCTTACAGACCAAAATTATCTCTTCCCTTTCTGAAATTTGTCTTGGGCATTCAATTTCCTCAATTTTCAAGCCTCTCAAAAATCTATGGACTCTGCAGGCTAGAATCTTCAGACTTTGCAGGCAAAGTTCATTTCTACAGGTTCAAAGACTTCTACAAGCGGGTTCAACCAAAAGAATCAATTTCTAACACTTGGTCATTTTCAGGATTGGTTTAGTGCCTTGGTTTAATAAAAAATCTCAATCGACAAGCATCTAAGCAAAGAAGGCTTGAACCGTTGAACCATTGAACCACTTTGGTTCAAAGGTTCAACGAGTTCAAAGTTCAAAAGGTTCATCGCTTTTGGTTCAACAGTGGGTTCAATCAAAGGAACAGTTCAATGGCTTGGTTCAACCAAGTGGTTCAACGCTTTGTTTCACTCAGGTGGTTCATCCACTTTGTTTCAATGCTTTGGTTCATCCTTTGGTTCAATCAAATGGTTTGTCAGTTGGTTCAAGGCTTAGTTTGAACCATTGAACCAAAGCTTGGTTCAACGGTTGGTTCAGCATCTTTTGGTTCAAAGGCGAGTTCAAACAAATGGTTCAAAGGTAGGTTCAATCAAGTGGTTCAATGCTCAGTTCAACATTTGGTTCAATGCTTCGATTCATTCGATTGGTTCATCGGCTTGAACCATCAGCTTGAGCCATTTTGGTTCAAAGCTTGGTTAAATGGATTGGTTCAATGAAGTGGTTCATTGGCTTGGTTCAATGTTTTGCTTCATTCGCTTAGTTCAAAGACTTGGTTCAATCAAAGGGTTCATCAGCTTGAACCATTTTGGTTCAACCAAGCGGTTCAATCAAATGGTTCAACAATTAGTTCATCGCCTTGTTTCAAAGGAGCAGTTAAAATGTAAAAGTTCAAGAGAGCTTCTTGAAGGACAAGTGCCCTTGTAGAGGGCACTTGATTGACAAAAATACCCTTCGAAAGGGTCATTTTCAAAGAAGGCCGCAAAGGTAAATTCTTTTAGATTTTTGTTTAAGGCATTTGAAAAAGTCTAAGGCATAATTCTTTCAGACTTTTGTCTGAAGGAATTCCTTCAGACAAAAAGTCTACAAGAATTCGAGAAAGAAGTTGTGGGCAAAAATCCCAAAGAAATTTTCAAAGAGGCAAAGCAATCAGAACATTTTTTGCTAACTTTTTGTCTGTGGGAATTTGGTCGGGGAAACGCTTGGGGAAAATGCCCGTAGAAATAGTCCGCAGGAAAGCTGTGAAAGGCTACTAAAGGACCCCAAAGGGTAGGTGCCCTTGCAGGGGAATCTTAGCTTCCAAATAGGACACTTCCTCGAAGCTGAAGGCCATTCGAAGACCGCTCAAAGGGCAGATACCTTTGCGGGGGGCTCTTCCCTACCCAAAGTGGATCATTTCTTAAGGCCCAAAAGGGTAGGTTCTTTTCGAAAAAGTGCCAAATAGAAAATCTAAAGAAGGACCAAGGGGTGGCGCGCCTAAAGATGTTAAATTCAAGACAACAAACTAGCCGTTGAAAACATAGTGATGAGCACACGAATGTCAATTTTAAAGCTCATAAAATAGCCATTAATCCTTTGAATCTACAGACCCGAATGCATTCATAGGCTTTAAGGCCAAGACCAATAAAAAGTGAGGAAGGAACATAACAGTAAATTGAATCCAGGACCCAATTCAATTAACCAGAAAAGGAGGAACGATGAAGAAGGATCAGATCACTAGGTGGACATTGAAAGTTGGAAACTTTCAATAGCGTGACTTGTTTCTCTGCATTGAGAAAAACAAATGGGTAGATGTCCCTAAGTTCTAGCCTGTCTTCTTAATAGATTTTAATGCAACATGATGTGTTACTATTCCTGAGTCCTTCTTGAAGTGGCTATATAAGGGACTCTCTTTTATTATAAATAGATCTCTTTTTGACAATCAAAATGAAACTCTGCCCAAATTGAAAAGCATAGCTGAGACTTTGAGCTCAGATTGTTGATCATATTTTGTTATTGGAATAAGAAAACAAGTGATTTTTTAGACTTTGTGCTGTGATATCTTTGTTGTAGAGGAAATTGTTATTATGTCTTTTTCTTTACTATATCTTTTGTTCCTTTAATTCAACAAGTAGAATTAGTGACAACAGTCAGGAAGGTGTCCTAAAGAGTCAACTGTGGAGAGACTTTGTGCCCCCATAATTGCCTTTATTGTGTTTTCTTTTCATTTCTATGTAAAGGACTTTGAGACGACTTTGTGCCCTCATTGTCCTTCATATCTTACTCTTGAGCAATTCAGGGGGAGACTTTGTGATGCATCTCAATTTGTTGGTTACTACGTCCTTGGTTATATTTTGCTGTTACTACCAGGAGTACTCTTGTGGCTAGTTGAATAGTACTTCTGAAAGACGAGGAGTGATGTTTGTCATTTCCCTTGAGTTTTTCCTTTAATTCGCATGCATCATATTTGAAAAAAGAGAGATGGATGGTTTGTCCTACCCTTGAGTATTATTTTCTATATATATATAACATACCTATTAAGAACCTCCCCTTAATGAGAGGAGAGATCAGTCCCCTTCTGATGTGGTAAACCTACACATTTGGATGATTAATCTTCCTACTTTGGCTGATCAGACCTATTTTTTTTATCAGTACGCTGATCCACAAAATATTCAACCAATAATTTTTGGTGACTCCGCTGGGGATATACATAATTCTGTGTAATTTGGAACCTCAAGTTTCAGATTGAAACATCACTTGTGTCTTACCCATTATCATTATAACCCTTATCCATTACAGATTTTGGTGACTCTGTTTCATGTCTTACCCATTATCCATTTATAGCCTTACCACCTTCCTCCACACTAATCAAGAAAGAACACATAGTTTAAAGCCTCAAGCTGCAAACTGAAGCAAGGTCAATTCTTTTCCCATTTTTGTTTCACAATCTGGCAGATTCAAGGTATGCACGAAACCAAAGGGATAAAGGTATCATTGACCCTATATTTGAGTTAGTACAACAAAGTGATTTTGATCTATTTCGTTCACCATCTCGTCTCCAGAAAACCAAGAGCTTTCCTCTTACTAAAGTCAGATCTCCATTGCCAAACGAAGTATCTACTTCTATTGTTGATAAAGCTTTGCCAATAATTACCCCTCTGAGATTTGTTATCCCTCCTTTTTATAATCCTATAATGGCAGTTCAAGGCCCCTGGGGTAATGCTTTTGGTCCTCTCAATCTTACTCCACCTCTACATGAGCTTCCACGCAGTTCAAGGAAGAATTTCTCCAAATTCTATGGTGATGGTAAAGTTCATCTTGATGAACACATTATAGCCTTCAGCATAGCCTGTGGAGTAATTGGAGTAAAATTTGAAGATGTAGCAGTCGGGCTATTTGCAGAAACATTACAAGGTGCTACTATAGATTGGTTTTATCATCTATAGGCTCGATCAGTAACTAATTGGAATACCCTCAAAGCTAAGTTCGAAGCCAGATTCAAACCTGCAGAAGATGCACATGCACTTCTGGCTCAAATTACATAGATGAAGAAAGAGCCTCATGAACTAATGAGAGATTTTATAGCCAAATTTGACAAATTGAGGAACAAAATTCCTATAATTGCTTGACCTACAACTGAGAATATCAAATACTTCTTTATTAGTTCTCAATTACCTAAAGTAAGTTTTCTTTTGAGACGTGCTGGTCAAATAGATCTTGCTGCAGCTCAACTTTTGGCCACTGAGGTAGAAAATGATCTCATCTTAGCAAGAAAGATAAGAAGAGATTCAAGTAGAAATAGACCTTCATCATCTTTTGAATATGCATCGACAGGCACCACTGATCCAATGGTGCAAAAGCTGGAAAATGAAGTGCTAGCCTTGAAAAAGCAAATGGTGCAAGGAATGTCTTCTGCTCCTTCATACAGAGATATGATAAGGACATTCCCAAATCAATCATATCAGGGCAATGCTGCCAAGAATCAAGGGCAACAGAATCGCCTTCCTCCCCTATAAAGGAAAATTGCCCTGGAAGCTCCTCCAACCAATTCAACGATGGGATATCTTTAAGTAAAATTAGAGTTCTCTTTCTAGCCTGAATTGAATCAAGAAAATGACACTGATCTCTTTGAAGACAATTAAGAAGAATTAGATGGCGACTCCCACATTGATTTCTTAAATTATCAGGATGAACCCATAAGTAAAGGAGAAGCTATTGATGGATCATATGCAGTGTTTACCAGGTCCAAGAACCAATCAGTCCAACAAGCTAATAAAAAGAAGATAGAGGAGCAACCTCAACCAACAATTACAATTTCTAAGTGTGGAACCACTCTGCCTTTCTAATCAAAGGATTTGGTGATCACCCAAAATGTAAGTACATCAATTTCACCTTCACCTTCTTCTTCAATTTCACAAACCAACCCTCCTCCCATCCCTCCTAAAACCATAAAGGTTGAAATGCTTTCCTCTGTTCCTAGTCCAATTCAACCATTTGACATAATTGATCATGTCAAAAAGACCAAAATATAAATATCTGAATTTGAATACTTGTAGTCCAATCCTAATCAATTGAATAGGTTGGTCCAATATGTCAAGAGCCAAACCATCCCTACAAGACAAGAGGTTAAAAAAATAATTCCTAATTCCCTAAAGAACATGTCCATTCCAAATAATCTTGTCATTACTCCTCCAGTTGCCCCTGGGAAAATAGAACCTTTCTATGTTTCCCTGTTAATAAATGGTTATCAGCTCAACAATTGCATCATTGATTTTGGGGCATCTGACAATGTCATGCCTACTTAAGTAGCTGAGTCTCTGGGTCTCACACTGACCAAGACATTTGGGAGATGTTTCTCCATGGAGAACAAGCAAGTACCATTGCTGGGGCAAATCAAAGATGCTCAATTTGCATTGACAGCCTTTCCAGATAAGAGAATCAAGATGACTGTCTTGGTGGCTGACGTCCCAGCATCCTATGGCATTTTACTTGGATGAAGTTTTTGCAAGGACATGGGAGGAGAACTAAGCATGGAACTGTCTTAAGCAAGGATCCCTATCCAAGGCGTAATGAAGAGATTACTCCCTGAAAAGGAAGCAAAATATGTGGTCACTCAAACATCAGCCCCTGTAGCGCAAATTCTGTTTGAGTCTTCAGGCAGGTGTAATTATTTCTTTACCACAAAGGATGTTCATGTTTCTATAGATGAAAATCCTGTAGCTAACAATCTAGGAATTGATCCAAACAAGACTTCAGGAGAATTGGTAGGGTGCAGTATAAACAAGGAAGGATCTTCCTTCTCTAATGAAGAGAAATATGATAGGACATCAGCTTCTGATGATGACAACAATTCTTCTACCAATGATGAAGTTGGGACTATGTTTATATCTCCTTAAGGAGATATTCTTCCTTCATGCAATTTTCAAGTCAACAACACCAACAACACAGCTGGATGTGAATCTCTATTGCTTGGATTGAAGATTGCTCAAGATGAAGAAGTCAAACTCCTTCACATCAAAGGAGATGTTAAACTGATAGTTTGTCAAGAGTTTGATGTGGACAATCCAATCATGTGTTGGACTGAATCAGAAGAACAACTAATTATGGTAATGGACCATGCTACTGCAAATCAAAATCAGGCAAGGGAACCCTTCACCAAGAAAACAAGGAGTTATGGTTTTCAGTTTGAAGACCACATCCTGCTATAGAGCAAGAAGAAGAAAAAGCCAAGAGGAAGATGCAAAAAATTGGTTCCTTGGTGGAGAGCTCCATTCGCCCGTCACCATTTTTGGGGGCAAAATATTTTCATGTTGGTTTACCAAGATGGCACACTATTTTCACTATTTCTCAAGAAGCAGCATCTGAAATACTTCAATTCTTGAAGTATCAGATCATTTCATCTATACATATGTATATTTGTATAGTTTTTAATTCTATTTTATTTTATTTATTTTCTTTTTTGATGCCTTCCATTTCTGGGTAGTATGACTTCGTAGCCCAATAGTACACATGAAGACACTGGAGATTCTGGATTCTACTCCCTTCAATTCTTTTTGCAATTGATAGAAGTTCCCCAACTGGAGCCAACTGTTGTCCCCAAAAATATCACTCACTTTTGGGACAACATTTGAACTATTTTGGTCTTACAGACCAAAATTGTCTCTTCCCTTTCCAAAATTTGTCCTGGGCATTCAAATTCCTTACTTTTCAAGCCTCTTAGAAATCTCCAGACTCTGCAGGCTAAAATCTACAGACTTTGCAGGCCAAGTTCATTTCTATAGGTTTAAAGACTTCTGCAAGTGGGTTCAACCAAAAGAATCAGTTTCTAACACTTGGTCATTTTTAGGATTGGTTCAGTGCCTTGGTTCAATCAAAAATCTCCATCGGCAAGCATCTAAGCAAAGAAGGCTTGAACCATTAAACCATTAAACCACTTTGGTTCAAAGGTTCAACAAGTTCAAAGTTCAAAAGGTTCAACACTTTTGGTTCAATCAAAGGAATGGTTCAATGGCTTGGTTCAACCAAGTGGTTCAACACTTTATTTCACTCGGGTGGTTCATCTGCTTTGTTTCAACACTTTGGTTCAATCAAATGGTTCGTCAGTCGGTTCAAGGCTTTGTTTGAACCATTGAACCAAAGCTTGGTTCAACGGTTGGTTCAGCATCTTTTGGTTCAAAGGCAGGTTCAAACAAATGGTTCAAAGGTGGGTTCAATCAAGTGGTTCAATGCTCAGTTCAACGTTTGGTTCAATGCTTCGGTTCATTCGATTGGTTCATCGGCTTGAACCATTTTGGTTCAAAGCTTGGTTCAACAGATTAGTTCAACGAAGTGGTTTAATGGAGCGGTTCATCAGCTTGGTTCAATGCTTTGCTTCGTTTGCTTGGTTCAAAGACTTGGTTCAATCAAAGGGTTCATCAGCTTGAACCATTTTGGTTCAACCAAGTGGTTCAATCAAACGGTTCAACAATTGGTTCATCACCTTGTTTCAAAGGAGCGGTTCAAATGTAAAAGTTTAAGAGAGATTCCTGAAGGACAAGTGCCCTTACAGAGGGCACTTGGTCAACAAAAATACCCTTCAGAAGGGTCATTTTCAAAGAAGGTTGCAAAGGTAAATTCTTTTGGATTTTCGTTTAAGGAATTTGAAAAAGTCTAAGGCATAATTCTTTTAGACTTTTGTCCAAAGGATTTCCTTCAGACAAAAAGTCTAAAAGAATTTGGGAAAGAATCTGTAGATAGAAAGCCTGAGGAAATTTTCAAAGAGGTAAAGCAATCAGGACATTTTCCACAAACTTTTTGTCTACGAGAATTGCCCAAGGAAAATCTTGGGGAAAATGCCTGCGAAAACAGTCTGCAGGAAAGCTGTGAAAGGCCATTGAAGGACCCCAAAGGGTAGGTGCCCTTATATGGGACTCTCAGCAGCCAAATAGAAGGACACTTCCCCGAAGCTGAAGGGTCACCTTCCCTTTAGAAAGATGTAAAACAAGAAGCCTAAAGGCCATTCGAAGACCGCTCGAAGGGTAGATACCTTGCGGGGGGCTCTTCCCAACCCAAAGCAGATCATTTCTTAAGGCTCAAAAGGGCAGGTTATTTTTGAGAAAGTGCCAAATAAAAAATTTGAAGAAGGACCAAGGGGTGACGCGTTCGAAGACGTCAAATTCAAGATAGTGAACTAGCCATTGAAAACATAGTGATAGGCATGTGAATGTCAATTTTAAAGCTCATAAAATAGCCGTTGATCCTTTGAATCTACAGACCCAAATGCATTCATAGGCTTTAAGGGCAAGACCAATAGAAAGTGAGGAAGGAACAGAATAAAAAATTAAATCCACGACCCGATTCAATTAACTAGAAAAGGATCAGATCGCCAGCTGGACATTGAAAGTTGCAAACTTTCAATATCATGACTTGTTTCTCTGCATTAAGAAAAACAAATTGGTAGCTGCCCCTAAGTTCCAACCTATCTTCTTAACATATTTCAATGCAACATGATGTGTTATTTTTCCTGAGTCCTTCTTGAAGTGGCTATATAAGGGACTCTTTTATTGTAAATAGATCTCTTTTTGAAAATCATAATGAAACTTTGCCCAAATTGAAAAGCATTACTGAGACTTGAGCTCATATTGTTGATCATATTTTGTTATTGGAATAAGAAAGCAAGTGATTTTTTAGACTTTGTGCTGTGATATCTTTGTTGTTGAGGAAACTGTTGTTATGTCTTTTTCCTTAATATATCTTTTGTTCCTTTAATTCAACAAGTAGAATTAGTGACAACAGTCAGGAAGGTGTCCTAAAGAGTCAACTGTGGAGAGACTTTGTGCCCCCATAATTGCCTTTAGTGTGTTTTCTTTTCATTTTTGTGTAAAGGACTTTGGGACAACTTTGTGCCCTCATTGTCCTTCGTATCTTACTCTTGAGAAATTTAGGTGGAGACTTTGTGCTACATCTCAATTTGCTAGTTACTATGTCTTTGGTTACATTTTGTTGTTACTACCAGGAGTACTCTTGTGGCTGGATGAATAGTAATTCTAAAAGAAGAGGAGTGCTATCTATCATTTCCCTTGAGTTTTTCCTTTAATCCACATGCATCATATCTAAAAAAAGAAAGATGGATGGCTTGTCCTACCCTTGAGTATTATTTTCTATATATATATATATATATAGCATACCTATAGGGAACCTCCCCTTGATGAGAGGAGAGATCAGTCCCCTTCTAATGTGGTAAACCTACACATTTGGATGACTAATCTTCCTACTTTGGTTGATCAGACCTATTCTATTTATAAGTGCGCTGATCGACAAAATATTCAACCAACACCCCTGATTCACTCAGATACGAGCCAATCAAGGTGGCAGGTAAGAAGAGCAAGTCGCCAACTCTCCAATCTATCCAGCCACTTATTTGGCACCATAAGTTTTCTTGCCATGAATGAGACTTAAGAAGTTTTCCATTTAATCTAGGAAGGAGGCAAATATACCTGGTTAGCTATGCATAGTAGTTTGTTTTCAATTTTTCTTTCCCTATTTTCCCTAAGTACTATTTACACAAGTAGTGTTTTTAGCCTTGTGTGTGTTTTCCTTTGTGTTTGGGGTAAAAGATTCATGATTGATTCTTGGATCTCTTGAGGCTATTGCTAACTTTTTCAAGTGGTGTTCTGACTCCGTGCCCAATGGATTCTAATGCTATTGGCTTCTTAGCATAGCGAGCATGCTTCCCCTAGGAATCACCAAATTGTTGACCATTTTTGTTCCTACAGACCAAAGTCGGTCTCCCTTTTCTTCTCCTTCCATTTTCAAGCTCAGACATGAAGGATAGTGTAAAAGTATACTTTTACATCTCATTTTTTTATCTTGGCATGCAAAAGGCTTAACTTCAAGCACTTGCAAGAATAGGCAGGGTTGGAAGGAGCGATTATACAGGAGTTTGCAAAAGGTGCTAGCTTCATGAGAGTTCCCAAAGTTGAGTGTAAGTTCTGTGTCTCAAACATCTAAGGAGCTCCATGATGTGTTCTCAAGTTTGATAGAGAAATTAAACTATTTTAGAGGACTTTTATTGGCAAAATAGACCAAGTTCAGAGGGCAGAAAATGCTTGAAAGGGTCTGAAATTTCCTTCAGAAAAAGGACTAAGGCAAAAGAAATCCAAGGGATTAATTCTTTCAGACTTTATGTCTAAAGGAATTCCTTTAGACATTTTATCTGAAGGTACTCACCAAAGGATCATTTCCCTTGTGAGGGGCACTCAAGAAACTAAAAGGGCCTTTGCAACTTTTTTGAAAGGCAATTTTGGAGACCAAACAACCCTTGCTGAGGGCAGGTGATGAGCAAAGTGGACCATTACAAATCTCCAAAGGGTAACTTTGGGTTTGATTTAGCCCTTGAAAAAGGCAACTGGTCAAAAGGCCCAAAAGGGACTTGCCCTTTAGAGGAAAGACCAAATGAAATTTCATAAGGCAAAGATAGAAGAAAAAGCAAAGGTTGAATTTCTTCGAACAAAATGTTCGAAGGAATTCCTTCAAAATTTTTGTCTGAAGATATCCTTCCAGAAGAAAATATCGTGGCAAAATACAAATCAAATCATTCAAACAAATTTTTTGAAGGAAATCCTTCAGACTTTTGTTTGAAGGAATTCACCCAAAAAAGAAAGCCCGACCAAAGGGAAAGCCGACTGAAAGCAAGCGGGAAAAAATGTAAAGGAACATTTCCTTCAGACAAAATGTCTGAAGGGATTTCAAGACCAAGGCAGATCGAAGGACCCTGAAGGGTAGGTGCCCTTGTAGGGGACTCTCGACTGCTAAAAGAAGGACCTTCCCCAAGCCCCAAAGGGACACCTTCCCTTCAGGAGGTTTCAATGACAAAGGCCCAAACAGAAGAAAAGAAGAGAGAGATGTCCTTCAGGAGAAAGTCTGAGGGAACACTCTGGGAGAAAGGCTAAAGAAAATAAAGCCAAAGGAATTAAAAGGGGTAATGAGCTTGTAGACATCAAAATTTGACATCATGAATTAGCCGTTGGAATCTGGACGTCAAATGACATCCTCAAAGATGTCAAATTTAGGGCATTAAGATAGCCGTTGGCTTTCAAATGGTGACAGGTGCATGAACATCAACTTTACTGCAATAAAATAAACATTGACCTTTAAATGCTTGAGCACAAACCTTAAGGAATTCAAAGGCCTTAAGGCCAAGAAGAAGATGGCCTCGAGGGCTCAAATTGCTAGAAGGAGTCAAGAGAGGGAAAGACAAAACCAAGAAGGGACAAAGGCAGGAAGGGACAAAAAATATCAAAGAAAGATGAAACAAAGTAGAGAATCTAGAACATGGCCACACATAGATACAATAACATCTGTAATGTTCCAAAATATGCACCTAGCTAAGCATAGATATGGACAACATAGCCTAGGTGGCAAATGAAAGGTGAGTTATTCCTACAGTTGAAACACTCTCTGCCAAGTGGTCATCAAGGAGCACGAACAATGAATGGTGTGGGCTATTTTTTCCTCATTTTTCATTAAATGAGTAGACAAACTATGTGAATGTCTTGAAGGAGTAGTCTTATTTGTAGACAAATGGTGTGGCCCATGATTTCACATATGGCGTTTAATATATTTTAAATGGCTAAAGTCAAAACTGGAGCCGACACAACATTCTCTTTCAAACAACTTCCTCTTCCCAATGCTCTCAACGCACATGGGCCACTTAAAAAAGGGTGCCAAAGTCTTTTCCAAAAGGGGGCACTATTTGCTTCCTCTCTCTATATATATTTGTAACTCCTCATTTGAGAGGAGAGATCTCTTAGCTTGTAAGGCAGAGCCCTACCGAAATTTACCTTGAATCAAAAAGAAACATTTTTGCCTCCATTTAAGCTTGCACTTTTGCATATGTCTATGGCTTGGTCTTGTGTTAAGTCATTTTTCCTTATGCTTTCACAGACTGATTCCAGCATGTCTAGTGTATTGTGAGTTCTTCTTTTGCAAGTTAGCCAGAAGTGTCTACACCAGAGTATAGGTGCATGTGAACAGGCTACCATAGTGTGTCTTAGAACACCTCTGGTATTTCTTCCTCCCTGTATCTCTAGAGGACCCCTAGCTCACTGATGCAGGAGAATTTCTCATATCAAATGAAGTGTACATCAACTTGTTCTTGGTGGAAAGTGTATGCTCAAGCTAACTAGATCAAACTTTTTTGGTGCATCAGCCTCTTAGTTTAGGTTCTGTTTCAGTATCTTTTTCTCTTTTCAACCCCCCCATTATATATATATTAGAAAATGTACTAGAATAAATCAGAGATGCATCAAAGGGAGCTAGCCCTTATTTAGAGATTCTCCTCTCAGTTTTGCCAGACCCATAGGTAAGAGAGGAGTCTCCATTGTGTTGCATGGAAGATAGAAGCTCAACCTTCTGTCAAGGGTGCAATCCATAGCATCAAAATTTTATGGCATGCCTGATGGGACCAGTTTTTTATCCAAAGAGTTGAAGAAGTTTGGTGTATTGTTCAACCAGCCAGCCTTTGGAGGCTTTTTTCTTTTTCATCAACACCAATGGTGATATCGAGTTGAATCAGCTGCTTAGGTAGTCTAGGTGCCATAACAAAATCTTATTTTTGTATGTATAATCCCATTGTTTAGAATCATGTGCCTTGTATTCCTTCATATAGTTTTGATCAAGCTCAGTTGTTCATGGAATCACCTCAAATAGCTCTCCTAGTTTCCCTTCAACAATAAGGGATGTAACATTGGAATTTGAGATGCAAGCGATGGAGATAGACAGATTGGATGAACAATATAGACATCAATAGGAGCTTATGTACAAAGAGGAGTGTTTGTTTAGGCAAGCTCAAGCCTTGCAATCTATGGAGGAGGTAGCAAAATAGAAGAGTCCATTGATTCAAGGTAGTCAGCCTTGTGCGCCCCCTCCTATTCTAAAGAAAGCCCCCTTTTGTGCACCTAATCCTTTCTACAAGATGACATTTGCTCACTCTAGCTCATCTAATGTAGTAACCACCCCTGCTCTTAATCCCTTACACCTAGCTTTCCAACATCAAAAGGTATTTGAGCAACCTCCTATGGAAATGAACCTTCTCAATTCTTTAGATTGTGAATCCTCCTTTGAAGAGAATACCATGAACCATCACGCCTCTCTTCAGGAAACTCTTCTCATACATCAACAGTCCCTTCCTTCCTCAGCCTCCTCAAGTCTTTCAACATGATGTCAAGATTTTAAGTTAGAAAAGGGAATATCATGAACCAGCTCGAGACCTCAAAGAATATAAAGTTACTGCCTGTTCACAAGGGAAAAGTTCCAATCCCAAGGTCATGAGTTGGAAGCAAACAATAGAATCATGGGGTAGAAAGGAGGAGGAAAAAGGTTTTTCTCAAAACCTTGAATAAGATGAAACTACTCCTACTCATCATGATGATTCTTGTGACCTCCAAGAAATACTCTTTCAAGAGAATATAGCCAACTGAATTGTAGAATTAGAGTCTAGAATGAGATTCCTCAACTAAAGTGTGATGGATGGTTCAGATCAAGTAGAAGATCCTACATTTGAACACACCCCATCTACACTCCATCAAGAGAGCTATCAGGCCACATCTAATATAGATGAGGTACTAGCCAAATGGAAGGAGGAGAATCATTTGATTCTAGATCAAGGACTGCCTCCTCTTCCACATGAGTTTAACCATCAGCTTTCCACTTCATCTCTTCTCAAGGAGGATCCTATTTTGCAGGAGACAAGTGAAGAAGATAGGATCCAATTTGTAGTTGCCCAACAGGCTATCATGGATGACAATGAGGAGGAAATCATCATGTATGATCCCTTTGAATACATCATCAACAATGGAGAAGACACAGGTCATGCATACATGCTGATGTTCTAGCAATATAAAGAGAAAAGTAAGCCTAGTGAGCTCTCTCCTCCCTTGTTTGATGAACTTCCTTGTTGTTTTGATGAGGAGGATGACCATGCCATAGAACTCAAGTTGGAGGAAGATCAGGAGGATGTCTTTGAATAACTAGAGACTCTAGTTTTTGAGCAAGAAAAGGAGAGGCTTGTTCATCTTGAGGAAAGCTTTGAAGAAGAGATCCTTGAACAAGAAGGTGATGTTCTTTGGGATGAGCAATTAGTCTATGATCTCATTTCAAACATCACAATAGTCACCCTTCTTCAAGAAAGCCATGATGAAGTAGAGGATCAGTTTGATAGGGTTTTCAATGAAGTAGAAGGGGACAAGTCAATCCAGATGCATATCAAGGGGCTTATGGTGATAAGCTAGAAGCCATTGATTTCTTGGTGAAACACACCAACATGAAGAACCAACAGGAGGCAAGCTTCCAAGAACAAGATGAATACATATATGTTGGAATCATGTTTGCCCTCGATTCACTAAGATACGAGCCAATCAAGGTGGCAGGTAAGAAGAGTGAGTCACCAAATCTCCATTTTATCCAACCACTTGTCTGACACCATAAGTTTTCTTGCCATGAAAAAGACTTAATAAGTTTCCTTTTGATCTAGGAGGGAGGCAAATATACCTGGTTAGCTATGCATAGTAGTTTTCTTTCAATTTTTATTTTGGCACCATAAGTTTTCTTGCCATGAAGAAGACTTAAGAAGTTTTCCTTTTGATCTAGGAGGGAGGCAAATATACATGGTTAGCTGTGCATAGTAGTTTGCTTTCAATTTTTCTTTCCCTTTTTCCCTAAGTGTTGTTTACATAGGTAGTATTTGTAGCCTTGTGTGTGGGGTAAGAGATTCATGATTGATTCTTGGATCTCTCAAGGCTGTTGCTAAATTTTTCAAGTGGTGTTCTGACTCTGTGCCCAATGCATTCTGAGGCTACTGGCTTCTCAGCATAGTAGGCATGCTTCCCCTAGGAATCGCCAAATTATTGACCATTTTTGGTCTTACAGACCAAAATCGGTCTCCCTTTTCTTTCCTTCCATTTCCAAGCTTAGACATGAAGGATAATTTAGAAGTATACTTATACAACTCATTTTTTCTCTTGGCATGTAAAAGGCTTAACTTCAAGCATTTGCAAGAATAGGTAGGGTTGGAAGGAGTGATTATACAAGAGTTTGCAAAAGGTGCTAGCTTCATGAGAGTTCCCAAAGTTGAGTGTAAGTTCCATGTCTCAAATGTCTAAGGAGATCCATGATGTGTTCTCAAGTTTGACAGAGCAATTAAACTATTTTAGAGGACTTTTATTGGTAAAATAAACCAAGTTCAGAGGGTAAAAAATGTATAAAGGGTCAGAGTTTTCCTTCAAAAAAAGGACTAAGGCAAAAGAAATCCAAGGGAATTAAAGGGATGAATTCTTTTAGACTTTATGTTCGAAGGAAGTCCTTTGGACATTTTCTCTGAAGTTATTCTCCAAAGGATCATTTCCCTTGCGAGGGGTACTCAAGCAACTAAAAGGGCCTTTGCAACTTTTTTGAAAGGCAATTTTGGAGACTAAACAACCCTTGCAGAGGGCAGGTGATGAGAAAAGTGAACCATTACAAAGATCGAAAGGGTAACTTTGGGTTTGATTTATCCCTTGCAGAAGGTAGCTGGTCAAAAGGCCCAAAAGGGACTTGCCCTTTGGAGGAAAGACCAATGGAATTTTTGTAAGGCAAAGATAGAAGAAAAAGCAAAGGCTAATTTTCTTCAAACAAAATGTCTGAAGGAATTCCTCTGGACATTTTGTCTGAAGAAATCCTTCCAAAAGAAAATCCCACGGCAAAAGACAAAGCAAATCCTTCAAATAAAAAGTACAAAGGAATTCCTTCAGACTTTTGTCTAAAGGAATTCACCCGAAAAAGAAAGCTTGACCGAAGGGAAAGCCAACTGAAAGCAAGCAGGAAAAAACGTAAAGGAACATTTCCTTTAGACATTTTGTCTGAAGGATTTCAAGACCAAGGCAACTTGAAGGACCCTAAAGGGTAGGTGCCCTTACAAGGGACTCTCGACTTCCAAAAGGAGGATCTTCCCCAAGCCCTGAAGGGACACCTTCCCTTTAGGAGGTTTCAACGACAAAGGCCTGGACAGAAGAAAAGAAGAGAGATATCTTTCGAGAGAAAGTCCAAGGGAACACTTCAATAGAAAGGTTGAAGAAAAGAAATATGAAGGAATTCAAAGGGTTGACGGGCCCACATACATCAAAATTGGACATCATGAACTAGCTGTTGGAATCTAAACATTAAATGGCGTCCCCAAAGATGTCAAATTTAAGGCAATAAGATAGCCATTGGCTTTCAAATGGCTATGGGTGCACAAATGTCAACTTTACAATAATAAAATATCCATTGACCTTTAAATGCTTGAGTGTGAACTTGAAGGAATTCAAAGGCCTTAAGGCCAAGAAGAAGATGGCCTTGAAGGCTCAGATTGTCGAAAGGAGTCAAGAGAGGAAAAGATAAAACTAAGAAAAGACAAAGCCAAAAAGGGACAAAAAATAGCAAGGAAAGATAGAACAAAGCAGAGAATCCAAGAACATGGCCATGCATACATACAACAACATCTAGAATGTTCCAAAAGATGCACCCAGCTAAACACAGATATGGACAAAATAGCTCAGGTGGCAAAAGGGAGTTGAGTTATTCTTGAAGTTGAAATAGTCTCTACCAAGTGGTCATCAAGGTGCACGTATAGTGAACGGTGCAGCCTATTTTTTCCTCATTTTGCAATAAAAGAGTAGACAAACTACGTGAATGTCTTAAAGGAGTGGTCTTGTTTTCAGATAAATGGTGCATCTCATGATTTCACATATGGCATTTAATATATTTTAAATGCCTACAGCCAAAACTAGAGCCGACACAACATTCTCTTTCAAGTGGCTTCCTCTTCCCAATGCTCTCAATGCACATGGGCCACTTAAAAAAGGGTGCAAAAGTATTTTCCAAAAGGGGGTGCCATTTGCTTCCTCTCTCTATATATATTTGTAACTCCTCACGTGAGAGGAGATATCTCTCAGCTTGTAAGGCGGAGTCCTACCAAAATTTACCTTGAATCAAAAAGAAGCATTTTTGCCTCCATTTGAGCTTGCACTTTTGCATATGTCTATGGTTTGGTCTTATGTTAAGTAATTTTCCCTTATGCTTTCACAGAATGATTCCAGCATGTCTAGTGTATTGTGAGTTCTTTTGCAGGTTAGCCAGAAGTGTCTACAACAGAGTATAGGTGCATGTGAATAGGCTACCATAGTGTTTCTTAGAACACCTCTGGTAGTTCTTCCTCCCTGTATCTCTAGAGGACCCCTAGCTCACTGATGCAGGAGAATTTCTCATATCAAATGAAGTGTTCATCAGCTTGTTCTTGGTGGAAAGTGTATGCTCAAGCTAAGTAGATCAAACTTTTTTGGTGCATCACCCTCTTAGTTTAGGTTCTGTTTCAGTATCTTTCTCTCTTTTCAACCCCCCCCATTATATATATATATATATATATTAGCAAATGTACTAGAATAAATCAGAAATGCATCAAAGGGAGCTAGCCCTTATCTAGAGATTCTCCTCTCAGTTTTGCCAAACCCACAGGAAAGAGAGGAGTCTCCATTATGCCATGTGGAAGACAAAAGCTCAGCCTTTTGTCAAGGGTGCAATCCATTGCATCAACAAATACAAGCAAGACTAATCAAGCAATAATCCCTATTCTCTACATACAGTCAACCAATACACTTACAATCTTAATCAAATCCTTACACTAGTCCCTAGCCACCTCAAACACATCTAGTTTAGCATTCTGCATCTTGATACACATAATTACACAAAGCACATTAAGTGTGAGAACTACATATGGCTTGATCCCTCTTCAAAGTATTGGTATGTAGGTAATGTGCCCACACAAAGGGGTGTGGATCCACATCTAGTGAACCTTACACACACAAACCCCCCCTCTTTCTTGAAATTGGTTAAAGCACAATGGAACATAGGGTTTGAAGAGAAAATCTGATCTACAAGGAGCTCTAAAGACTTTCAGCTATTAAAACTTTAGGAACAGGGTCACACAGACCTAGTGAACAAAACCCAAAAAGCTTAGATCCTTAAGACAATAACAGTAGAGGTAGACTATAGTGTTGGTTCCACTCCTATCCACTTCCAATTCTTCTATCCAATTACAAAATGAAAACTAATAGTGTCCCAATCTTGCATAGTGAATATTAGACCTTATCTCAATCGTATCAGTCAGTTTCTAGTTAAATCTTCTTTTCCATCTCTTATTACTATTTTTAGAAAGGTTAAAATTAAAATCTAATTTAGACAAATTAACAGCTTAACTATTACATATTTATTTACTAATTTTACTACTCAGACCCTTTAACTAAATTAGGAATAATACACCAATATTCCCAAAATTGTTAAATCATTTGGTGAACCTGACTTTGTTTATGCATAAAAACCTTAGGGTAAATTTCCTACTGATTTTTCCATTTTTTTTGATTTTTTACCTGCATAATAAAATAAAAAATTAGCATTAAATTTTAAAATTACTTAGTAATTTTAAAATAATTCTTTCAAACCCTAGTTGTCCATACTAGGTCCTAGTTAATTTTCAATAATTTTGTGATTTTTTACTAGCATATTAAAATAAAAATTCACTTTGAATTTCAAAATTTAATAGTAATTTTTAAAAATATTTATTTTTCAAAACCCTAGTTACATATACTAGGTCTCTCTAAATCACAAATTTTCCAATAAATTTTTGATTTTTTTACTTGCATAATTAACTCAAAAATTCACTTTAAATTTCATAGTAATTTTTTAAATAATCATCTTTTAAACGCTAGTTGTATATACTAAGTCCCATTGCTTCTTGAGGTATCACCTTACATCTAAACTCATATTGCACATCAAAACAAAAATGGATCTCACTTATTTCCAAATATTTCTTACATTTCTTGCAAATAATAAGGAGACCATACTTAGTCCTATCATGTACATGAACGATGAAGTTTACCATATGTTAATGTAAAGTTTCATTCTTTCCATTTCATGCTTAATTTTCATAATAAGGGATGATATTACAAAATTTATTGCCAAACATGTACAAGATTTCAATATTTCTTTTGCATACTCTCTTTCTCTCATGTGGAATAATTTCTAACTCTATTTTGCTAAACATGTTAGAAATATTATGTTACGAGTCAAAGATCTTTATGAATTAATGCATAATTCCATGCTCTCTACCCTTTTATTTCTATCTCTCATATGGAAAAAAATTCAAGTTTATCTTACCACACATATTAGACATATCATAACACATGTAAAAGTTCTTTATGCATTAGTGCACAATTTCATGCTCTCTATCCCTTGCCTGTTATCTCTCATTTGGAATGCTCTTTATAAATATATTGCTATATAACTTATAACTCTAATTTCATGCATTTCATTCTATGTACATGTTTTCTACCTAGAATTATCTACCTCATTGGCTACTTTTGTTTCAATATCATATCTTATGCAGAGGAAAGAAATTTCTTCTCCTCCTCTCCCCTAAGAGGGTGATAACTACTTTCCCTCTAATCAGGTCCATGATATCACCCCTCCAAAAGGTGATTAAACCTATAATATTATTCCTAAAGCATACATTCAGCCTATCGCTTCTTTAAATCCTCTTCAACATATGTGCTTACATGTTCAATCGAAAGCAACTAGGGTTTGCACTTGTGAGACTCTAAAGGATCAAATCACCAATATGAGCAAATTAATTTTAGATTTAAAAGTTTAGAATCAATTATTACATGATAAGATCATAACATTGGAAAATTATATTATAATACAAAAGCCTCAAAGTCATCCGAGTGCCAATCATGTATATGCACTTTCACCTAGTCAATTAGTTGCAAGCAATATTACATATCAAAACAAGAAATCACAACAATGTAACTCTATAACTAGTGATTCAAAAAGTGTTTAAAGATCAAATAAGAGTTCAAGTGAGGTATTAAGGGAAATGATTAAATATAAGTTGATCAAACTACCTCCTCTACATCCAGTGAGAACATCTAGATATTATTTTTCATATCATAGAATACATGGGCATCACACAGATTCATGTTTGGCATTGAAAAAATATATACAATAAATAATTGCCAATGAGGACCTTATACAAGGTAAATCAGTCAAGAAATCCACAATGACACATGAACACATTCACAAAAGGTCAAATTTAGAAACAATACAAAAGTGGTTACCGAATCATAACTCAAGACAACAAAAGGATCAAAAAGCAAAATATGAACAACAAACAATACCACAAGTAAAGGTAAAGCATGAAAAAGATGTAAATCTATCTCTCCAAAATGAGGCTCAACTTTCAATGTAGTATGGGTTTGGTCAACAATATCTATAATAGTTTGATTATCAAGGTTAAGGGTTGGGAATGCATGCTCAAGGCATCACTACTCCTATTATAACAGTTGATAATGTTTGTCACCAAGGTTTAGGATTTATTGAAAAACCTAAGGCAAATCATTCATAAACACAATTTATCAAAGGAAAAGATCTAGATACAATAAAGTTCAACACTAACATTCCATTGGTTCAAAATTAAGATGATAATGATGAGTGAAATAATACAAATTATTATGATTTCTAAGATATCGACAATGAATCCAAATATCCAATTTCATATTCATAGCTATTCCCTCATGCTTCAAAATCATGCACAATTCCTTTATTCAATACAAGACACCATGATAAGGAGTCTCCCATGAGACTCATCAGTTAGTATCATTTCTTCTTAGCTTACTTATACATACTTTTTCCAAATTACTTATACATAGTCTCTCATTTTTTCCTATACATAGTTTCTTATGCTTAATTATACATAGCTCAAATATAACTCAAAATCCAAAAACAATACAAAATATCAAAAATCCAAAAACAATATAACATATCAAAAATTTCAAAAACATTCAAATATATTAAAAACACCAAAAATATTTTGATTGTATGCATCATCAATGCTTTACATTTCTACCATTTTGATAGACACACATTTACTATTCTATACTATTGTTTGTTGATTTATCTACATTACCATGCTTCACTTGATCTTATTTGAGTGTAAAGTGATATCTAGATCCTTGATTGCTTCACTCTACCCATTAAGGAGGCATCTTACTTCTACATTCAAGACACACATCAATATACATACCCACTAGGGGAATCTTCTACATGACTACACCATCCAGGTTATGTCATTCCTACACCACATACTCTAGTTATCATGTTAATATACATTACTTACTAGCTTACATAGATTACTCTATCGACATTTCACTAATATATATCACTTGTGTATTTCTTAGCATCTACCTAGTCTTGTACTAACATGTCTTACATACTTTCCCTCTTACTTTTATTAGTTAGATGTGATTGTATTTCTAGTTATTACATGCTTTCCTTTCTTGCTTTGCATAACTAGATATGATTGCATTTATTAGTTCCTAATTGTCTCTTATATATGCCTTAGGACATTTTCCAATGTCCTTTGCTTCTATGTCTTGTGTGTGCCTTAGGACATTTGCCAATGTCCTTTGTCTATAATCTTCTATGTGATTGTGGCTTGCACACCAACTTTGCTTGTTTCAATTGTATGTGTACGTGGAATTTGAACATGTCTTATATGATTGACTTCCAGTATGAGTGGCATGTGCCCATGTCCCTTATTTGTTTGGCCCCTTATCCACCCTTGTATGTTTTTTGCTTCTTACCTTGTATGCTTGTTGTTTGTTTACTTCTCATTGTTTGCAATGCCATGGTCCACATCATGCATTTATCTTACTTTCTTGGATGCCATGATGGACATCATGCTCCATCCCTCCAACTAAAAACTAAAAACTAATCAAAATTTCATTTCTAACTCAGTATATTGCACATATTATTACATTATTATATCCATCTAGGCATACCCCTATTGATATAATAATATCTCAATACAAATCATGCTATATCTTAAGATATCTTATCGATTATCAATGTTATATCATGTATCTTTGTAGCATAACACACTTGTAGGGCTATTTCTTCTGAGGTTAGTCATTGTAAGGTATTCATTCCTACCCTTAGAAGAGAGGGAAATAAATAGGGTTTTTATCATAGAGATCAGAGCTCCTAACAATCAAAAAAGTAATTTTTAGCACACCCAAGACAATAACCAAACATTAAAATAGTTAGAACAAACCAACAAGATAGTGAGAATATCAAAATAGTTACTAGATTTGACCTAGGACAATAGTGCCCAACTTGGACTATAGAACTGGTACCACTAGTGTCTACTTTCAATGTTCCTATCCAAACAATAAAAAAACTAGAATTTCCAAAAGTAGGCAAAAAAGTAGGTTTAGCTACAGTTTTGCATAGTCAGAACAATTTAGAAACAATAATTTTCAATACACTTTTGCTCAAAGAATCTAGATATAGGGGGCATCATAAGTAGCATGATAGCTCTCAATTCTAGTCTTAGATACGACAGTTGATATGACTTCCAAATTAGAATTTAGGTTTAAGACACCAATGATTAGGGGCAATGTGCATAACACATTTATTTTCTTTTCTTTTTGAGTTCAACATTACCCAGGGATTCTCAATAGTTGCATGTCTTATTCCATCTATAGGTGGTTAGCATCATTTTGGAATGGATTTCATACAAGCCTAACTTCTACATTCTTGAGTTCTTGAGTTCTCAAGTGGCTTTCATATAATCTTAGTACACCAATTTCAGAGTGGATTTCATGCAAGCCTGATCTCCATCTTTTAAAGTGGCCAAGCATGGCTTAGTTTTTAGCATACATTCAGCTATCCACACCAACATTGTCATATCAAAGTACATTTATGGGCTTAAAGAGCCATCTCATATGACATACATTTCATACCAGTATCAGTTTATAGATTCACTTGATGAGGCAATGATGGAACCAAAGGACTAGCTAGATTTTGTATTCTTGATCCACTTATTCAAAGGGATTAGACACATAGTCCAAACATCGATCAACACATACATGATCACCTAGCTTCACTTAGTGGGTGACGATGGAACAAAAGGCCCAACCTTTACATTCTTGAGCCACTCTTGAGGAATTGAGCACTCAATTCTATTCATGATATTACTCTTAGTATAACATAATCCAATATTACTCAACATCACTTAGCATCACAACAGGTTTTGTATTGATTTACGTACCCAGTGAGGTGTATTTATTTATTTCTCTTCCTCTCTCTCTTACCTAGCCTTGTACATTATTTTTTTAGATATAGCGTATCTATTAATAATTGATATAATCTTTATTTTTCTTTTAGATTTACACTTTATAGCATGCTCTCTTTATGCACACCTAATATCACATAGATTCATGAATTTCAGCCTTGTAGGTAAGTTCAATTACGCTTTCTATTTTTCTTTTATCCTAGTATTTTGCTTTGCTACATCACTCGAAAAAAGGGGGGGTAAATATAGTCATATAAAATGCAAAAATTAGTAACTTGATCATGGCTAATGGCACCCAACCCTTAGGCCCCTCTTGCTTACTCTCATGACCCTAATAGGCATATTTTCAATAATTCTTAGTCATTTTTAACATTTCAGAGTTGATCTCAACTGAGCAAGACTCCTCTTTCCATGACAAATCCATCCCCTTAGGTTTTGTCTACTTAGGATAATAGTGCCACACTAGGATTATAATGTCGATGCCATTCCTGTCTACTTTCAACACTTTTGTCCAAGTCTATTTCTAACCCCAATGGTCAATTTCTTCTAGTTCCCCATTATTCTCCTTATTGGCCTAACATGAGTACATTCAACCCATGACCAATAGATCCATATAAAATCCCATTCAAATATCATTTAGAAAGGATTGACAATTATCACTAAGCAAACAAGAATACAAGCAAGACTACTCAAGCAATCTTCCCTATTCTCTACATACAGCCAACCAATACACTTACAAACTTATTCAAATCCTTACACCAGTACCTAGCCACATCAAACACATCTAGTTTAGCATTCTGTATGTTCATATACAAAGTTGTACAAATCACATCAAGTGGGAGAACTACATATGGCTTGATCCCTCTTCAGAGTATTAATATGTAGGTAGTGTGCCCACACAAAGGGGTATGGATCCATGTCTAGTGAATCTTACACATATTAACCCCCCATTTCTTTCTCAAAATTGGTCAAAGCATAATGGAACATAGGGTTTGAAGAGAAAATATGATCTATGGGGAGATTTATAAACTTTCAACTACTGAAACTTCAAAGATAGGGTCACACAGACCTTATGAACAAAACTTAGAAAGATCAGATCCTTAGGAAAATAATGGTAGATGTGGACTACAGCTCTAGTGCCACTCTTATCCACTTTTAGTACTCCTATCCAATTATAAAATGAAGACCATATCTTAGTTTGTGATAGTATCTCAGTCTTTCATAGTGAATATCAGACCTTGCCTTAGTCATATCAGTCAGTTTCTAGCTATGTATTCTTTTCCATCTCTTATTACTATTTTTAGAAAGGTCAAAATTTCAATCTATTTACACAAATTAGTAGCTTAATTATTGCATATTTATTTACTAATTTTACCACTCCGACACTTTAACTAAATTAGAAATAATACACCAATATTCCCAAAATTGTTAAATCACAATAGAAGAATAAGTTATTCAATAAATTATTAACCAAGTTTTCAGACACCAATTCCTATTCACAATCTCAATCAAGAGAAAGTGGAAGAATATGCATCTAAAATTTAACTTTTATTTTTTAAAATCACAACAATAACTAAGCCAAAAAATGATTAAATGGTGGTCTTAGACTATTTATCATATCTTTAAGTTTTAAACCTTGTTTGATAGCTTTTGTTGTCTACATAGAGATTATAAAATCTTCAACTTGATATACTATTATATATACTTCATGTTTTTCCTAGGTACTACATTTTATTTTATAACAATCTATAATCTATTAAATTTGGTCATTTCCACTTTGGCAACATAAATTTTGACATACTTGGATAATGCACATATATTTGACTCTTGAGTAAACTTTCCCTCTATCTACCCATCTACTATCTTAGCCACCTATATTTTATAGACATATTTATTTAGGATCAACTTTGTCTATAGAGGAACATCTTCATAATAGGTAAGTACATGGAGTTGGGGGATAATTCTATGGAAATTTTTCTTAATGCGTATGCACTTTTACATCTCCAAAATGCCTATGCATTTTGTAAAGCATAAAACATGTACATGTTATGCTAACTATACATAAAAACAGAAAAAATGTGTCCAAACCCTCATTTTTCATTTCACTTAGCATTTCTTCTCTACCCCCAAATATCAAACTGCATTCACATTCTATTGCCAGAAGGAGAAAATAATCCACACTTTAATTTGTAAATTAGGTCAATAAATCAACAATGTCAGGGTGGGGGGGAGGTAAGTAAGCAAAATTCCCTCTGATAACACAAAATTTTAGCAATTATTTTGGATTTGAATTATTTTTTTGGTTAAAACCATTTTTTTTTAACATCCCATTTAAGTGTAAGACAAGACCCTCCTAACCCTCCTCCTAAACCTCTTCCTAACCCTCCTAACCCTCCTAGGCCTCCTAGACTTCCTACAATTCCATAAGAGCCCTCAAATAGTTAGAGGATTTGACTTCACATATAGTTGAAAATAAAATACAAATTGAAGAGACAATTAGGAGAATGAGGGACCCCAGTTCGACCAACACCCACCATACTTATTTGGCATATACCTTAGAGTTAGTAGTAGGTCAAGTTGCTTTGATAACAAGTCAAATTGATAGATGAACATCTTATAGAGAGAGATGTAGGGCTTACTATGATAACAAATTATCAACACGTGGTGTAAAGGATAAGGAAATAATAAAAGACCAATTTTTTAAATTAGTCATTGATCCATCAACCAATGCGCATTTTTCATTATCAATAAAATGGTTCCAATCTACCAGTACCAACATAATTTGATAAGAAGTAATTTTTGGGACTGATGGTGGATAGTGTTTGATTACCCACCTTATAACAACCATGAGGTTCCATTATATTTTTTTAGGAAACTTCATTATGAGTTTATCCTCAATGAGTTTCTTGATTATTTTAAATTCTCATAGTTTTAGGGCCAAGGAAAAGGCTATATGTAGGATAGACCAAGTACACATCATGAACCTAATCAACCTATAAGAGTTCTTATCCAAAAGACACTTCTGCCTAAGATCCCCTCTGCATTGAAGGAGGTTATCGAGATCAACACTTTACATGAACTTTGTGCACTTTATAACACACTCATTCTACATACCGGTAAGCTTTCTAAAACTGATGTTGGAGAGAGTGGACATGGGGTACTCTAGCTAGCACGTGTTCCTAACTGCACACTTGTAGATCCTATGGTGTTATATGCACTAGACCTTTAGATGAGGATGATGATGCTTCCAAGGGCCTAGATGTTATCCTTATGATTGATGAGCTTTTAACACATATATATGGTGTGGAGATGTCGACTACACATATGTAGGTATCTTATATATTTGACACGTTAAATTTCATATATATTTGTATTTAAAAAGTAACAATTAATCTACATTAAAATTCAATAATATGTTAGGAAATGTTAGTCCTCACAATAATTTGTGTGAATAGTTATGAAAGTAATAATTCACTATTACTTATATTTGGTTAATATAGGTTGTTTGTTAGATATATTGTTGTATGTTATAATAATACTATGCATATAGGTTTATGTGTATTCATATGGATATGAGGAGAGATTTGTGGTGATATGGTTCACCCTATTTATAAGAAAGACATTCTTATATATTTTCAATACCTGAATGAATATGTAATAGAAAACATTTACAGTGTGAAAAATACATTATTATTTATGTGTTCAGTCTCATTATCTCTGTTTAATATATTAAGAACTAAACCAAACTCATTATCTAGTATCAGAGTAGGGATTCTGAGAGTAGGTTTTCTATGAAGAGCAAGATTTTGATTTAATTGTCATAGGGCAATTCAATTTTATTAGTTTCTCATATGATGATAGCCAAGACTGATATAAATTTAGGTTAGATGTGTATTTTCTGTGAGTGCTATATTCCATAATAGTTTCATGGGAAGTAAGTGTGTATCTATTAAAATAACATATTAATTTTTTTTATAGGTGTTAGAGTGAGGGTGCATTATCAATAGAAGACCACATTTTTTTCTAGTTCATCAAAAGCATGTCCCAACCAATACGAGTGAAGATATACTTTTAGATATAAAATATGCATCCATGTTTGTCTCTAACATTGCATATTTTATTTTACCTCCCTTCATGGTGTATGAGATTAGATAAAATCCATGTAATCTTAAGGAGTTGAAATTGAAGATAAAACATATTTATTGTTCATCAAGATTTATTCTAATGCCTCTTGTTGTGCATCATGCAACTATTATAATGTTATTATTCCATCCATTATAA